>OY282587.1:2365400-2849996 GCA_958298965.1 Chrysolina haemoptera | reverse complement strand
TTTATGGCAACCCCTTATTTATTCCTTCTTCCAAACACGAAAGAATATCCAATAATTTTAATTTCTTTACAGCGGACAGTTAAGTCGTCGTTTTGGCGTGTAATAAATGTACCTGTTATTGCCGAGGATAGTGTTTTCTAATGGAATATTCTATGAGGATATCCCATTATCTCTCGGAAGATTAAAAGCCCGACACGTTTTTCACGATGAAAAACTCTGCCTTTAATTTCTTGGCGAAATTGTCACTTTAAGTTCGTTATGGAAAGAAGCGAGCGAGATAGTTCGAAGGTCTATTAAAAAGGGATTTCAGGAGTAATCTGCATTTGCTCGAAGTATTCTTTTTCTTTATTGACTGAAGTAAGATATCCACATAACATTTCTTGTCTGCATTTTATAAGCACTAGTTTCTCAACCGCTTCAGTTTGGTTTTGGAATTAGGGTGTTTTTAATGAAATGGCTGTGAATGGATTGGCTACCATACTGTGAATCGCTCTTAGAACGTAGAGAAATATTATGTAACTATGTACATGAACAGTTAGGTTGGGAATGGTGCCAACGAGATCCTAGAAAAGAGCGACCACAGCACAGCTTAGACGAATATATCATCGCTGTTGTCTTTTCTCTAGTCTGATCCCCATAGAATATATATATAAAGTATTTCTCTATTACATAATAATTTGGCAACCCTGTACCGTGAGTGAAACATAAAATTCATGAAATACCCTTTATTGTACTGAACCAAACGAACTAACAATGAAACGGATTACTATCGCTAACTCAAGCAAATTTCCTCAACTGAATCCGCGTGCACTCGCGATTTCATTTCCAAGATAAACCGTCCAACACCAAGCCTACTGCGACGGGAAACGAAATAATAAATTGAAAACAATAACAGCTAGTACAATGGTAATATTTTTTTATGACGGATTAACATAAGACTCCAAAGAAAAAAAATCGCTGACGTGACCATAACTATCGTGCCTCGACCACATAAATAATGCGGCCAGTCAGTCTATTTCAGTCCCCGCACTATAAATTTAAACGATAAACGAAAGAACAATATACCTGCGTTTTTATTCGAAAATTTCACGAATTCGTCTGGTTATAAATGACCGCTTATTATTCCACCTATCATAATATGGAAAGTGCAGTGAATTACTGTCGATTAGGCGATCGCAAGATTATCGTATTTGTCGATGGACTATTGCATCGTGAAAAGGATACGGAGCGACTGATTTGTAATTCATGAGACAATGAGCGAAAAATAGAATTCTATTACGTCCAGAATATTTGAGTGTACTTAAAAATAACTCGAACTGGTTTATTATTTTTATGCAAGAAAAGCAAAAAAATTACAACGTAGTGAAAAATGGAAATTGATGTATAAAAAATGGAATAAATTTGCATTTATGATAATTTTGGTTGATAAAATACCACGGTTATACAGTACATACACATTTGCTTTGTAGTTTCTTACCTCTTACCTAATTTCCTCCCAAAGAACATGCAGTAGCTCCTCTCTGTCTACAAGATTTCTTGGATAGATCAATAATGTCAACTTTAAGTATAATGTAGTTATTTGTATCAAAGAAATATGGTAAACTTAAATTTTTGTTGTTATATTTTTGAAAAGTTGCAAAATAAGTAAATAATAAAGAAAATCAGAGAAACTTGCAATTATTTCCGCTGCAATGAAGTGCATTGTACAAGTTCTGTTAGATGTAGTTCAATACCCGTCGGGGTATTACCATGGGTAGTAGTTGTTTTCTGACAGGTATTCGCCACAATAAGCATACTTTGTAGGTGTATATGCTATGTTCCCCTTGTCAGTCGGTATCATTTCTTCTGATGTCTCTCCTCTTGATTTCGGCGAAATCTCGTGTATATAACGACCTCCCATCAAAAGAAATCTGAGCTTTGTGTTCAGATATCTGAGTATATTGAATGGTTTTTAGATAAGGTGATTCTTTTTTTCTTCACTGTGTAATTTCATTCTTAACATTTTGTTTCTACTAAAGAATGATTCATTTTTCAAATTATCACTGTCACATTCGAAATCGCATCTAGTAAAAATGTTGCACTGGAAATGTGGGGCCGTCCAAAATTTGCAACAATAATTAAGGTAAATGAAAGAAAGTGTTTCTGCAAATAATTTCAGAATCACTTACCGTACTGCACCGATCATGTCTATATTTTTAATTGAGAGGTGAAAATTGGGAGGTAATAGAGCACTATCAGCTGATAGTCCAACCAATATAACAAAAATAAAGCCTGTTTTGCAAAATTATTCTAATAATAAGCGACTTGCGCCATGACTTCGGGGATACTTTATAAATAACTAAAATCCAAATTGCAACTCAAAATTTTTTTGTGCAATTGTTTAAACAATGATTATTAAAAAAAGGGTCCTTTTTTTGTTTTTTTGTAAATATCTCAAAAGGTACTGGACGAATGGCTTCATTTATAAAAGACCGTTTGTAGAGAATGAAAAAACCTACAAAATGGTTTTTAGAAAATCCCGATACGACCATTTTTCGCCGAGAAAAGCCGGAAAAACTCTTGAAAAAAGGCCTTTTTTCAAAAATTCGTATCTCCCTCAATTTTCAATATTAAGAAATAATTTTTCGGGAAATGGTAGCTGATATCATGTACGTTGAGCTCCCGAAAGGTGGAAATTGTCGCTTAATAGTTTTCCTACAATCGGGTTTTAAAAAAATTACAGCCATATTTTGCATGATGCGTCATATTACGGGAAATGGTCTGATTTGAATTTTTAAAGCGGCATTTTGAAGTTGAGGTTAAAAACTACAATTTGTCTATCTCACATTTTCCCGTAAGTTTGGAGATCATTGTTAAAAATGCTTCTGAACACAGCGCTTCGAGTGAAAATTCGTCGCCGAGTCGTGCTAAGGTAGTAGTGGAGGGAGCGCCGAGAAGCGACGTCTTCGCTGTATAGAAAAAAACGCCTTGTGCGCGCAACCGGTCTCTCACTTCTCCTCCGCTTGTGAATATACGGATATTAGCTTTTCTCTGTGTATCGGCGTCTCCGCCAAAAAGTATAAATTAGGTACACGTGCGCATTCATCATATTTTGTATAAGAGATTTATTCAGGGCATTCCCATTCATTAGATTTGATGCTAATAATTGTCGACAAAAAAAATCTGGTTACTGGATCAAATGCGGAAACAATACCATTGAGAAGATTTGATAAAGAAATTTAAACTAGGTTATCAAAAAAAAAAAAAAATAATAATATTAATAATAATAATCACGCGATAATTCGTAAATATAAATGTAGCACGAAAGTAGTAGGTACTACTTGTGCGCATATAATCAGTTTATGTAAAATTCATCAAATGATGAGTTAACATTTCGATATGGAAAGTTCAGAAACAACCAGCATTCACAGAGCATGTGGCTCTTCAAACTTGTATATAATAATTGCCCTGACCTTTTTACACATGATGATTCAATAACTGTGAATCGATTGCAAATTAATAGGAAAAAAATAAAATATGAACCATAACCTGTCAGATTAGCTATGCGTTTTGTGCAAAATGTAGCTGTGTGATATTGGACTTACGATAGTTCAAAAGACATATTTTCTGAATTACCTTACCTCAAACATGCATTTTCATACTATCATTGGCTCTTTTGATGGAATTTGTCGTTCTCTTCGAACCCAATTCCAACTTGATGTTCAGAATTTTAGGAACTTTTATCAACGTCCCTCAAAAAAATGTTGAATATTTGACTCATGTCCAAATAACTGAAACAAAAATGCAAACAAATGAAAACTAGTATTGATTATGGAGAATTAACGAATTGCGGAATGTTTATTCTGAAAATACAGTTTTCGAAAAAATGCAAACCGTAGTTGGACCAATGATAATAAAATACGTCGATAGCTCTCAATTCATCCACGAAGTTAATTAATTTCTCGTGTGTATGTTGCACTCGATTCACTGGAATGGACTTTTTTTCGATAAATACAATGCAACGCGCGTCCATTCTTCATAATTTGATCACGTCAACGTTGTCAATAAACATTTTTGTCGTTCCAGAGGCGATGTTCAGTCCAGTCAATAAAAACAAATTTGGGAAAAATGTAAACCGTAATTGAATGATTGACAAAGGGGGCTCCTTTGAAATAAACGCCAAGTTAATGAAACTTGCGGTGGTGGTTTGGTACGGTATAGTAGTACTTCATCCCATTTATCCAGCAAAATTTCCGAACTTAAAAATCTAGACAATGTTTTATAGGTTTGCCGGTATGGTGTAATTACGGTGTAACTACGCGCTGTCTTGTGGCACGGGTGTTTTCGCTCTATTTGGCCATCCAAAATGATCCATTAGAGGTCTCCATACGTTTTTAATTTTCACGCTCGGTTGGTTAAAGGCACCATTGGCTTCGATATAATTGGTTTCTATAAATTTGCGCTAAAACCAAAGTTCTTCTCTATGAAGAACACTAGCCTTTTCACAAAGAATTCAGTAGTGCTCTGCCATGCGCGGTCGGCAATTCCCGATTTAGATGTTTTCTCCCGTTTTTTCCACTTTTTGTGTTCGGCTATTCTAACGGACGATGGACTTTCGGTCTCTCCGATATAGGAATCTCTACCTTCACATGGGATCTCAAAAATACAGTTCTTGCTAGATACCGCTTTGTTCTCTGGTTTTGTTATAGTGAGGTAGCTGCCGGATTGAAAGCAACTCTTGGTGCTGTATTTTTTGTTTCCGATCCTTCTGATCTTCTCAGAGATACCCCTGATGTAGGGAAGAACAAGAACAGAATATTGTTGTAGTCCTACGATCGTCTTGGTCTTTTTGAGTTGTTTCTGAACTTCTCCCATTAGTTTCTCGACGTATCCGTTTCGGCATTGGTCCTTTTCGATGTGGTTTATTTCCGCACCCAAAGACTCCTGGTTATTGCAAATACACATTGCTCTCTTCACCAACGTCCTTACAATGTCCTCTTCGTGGAGTTCGGGTGATTGGAGCTGTAATTGAGATACTGTCCTGTGTATGTCTTCGTCCTGAAAACAGAAACAGTGTCTGCTGTACTGTTAGTTTTCTTATTCATTGGGAACTTGATTGAGTTCCTCATGTTATTTATTCTTGAGAAAAAGTCCTGAAGGTGTTCATCTCCGTAATTCCAAATGATGAAGGTATCGTCCCCGTATCTTAGAGTTTTGGTTTGTATTCTGCCTCTCCGATAGCTAATTCCTCGAACTATTCAATGAATATGTTGATGATTACTTGCAAAAAGAGAAGATTCCATCGGCTGTCCATCACTTGGGAGGAAAATTTTCTTGAAAGTACGACTTAAGAAGGAAACACTGCATAATTTCCAATACCGCTTGTATGGGGAGGTAAGTCCTTTAATGGAGCTGGATGTCTTCTTTCAGTTTTCCGTTGATGATGGTAGGGGATTCTTTTATGGGGAAATTGGTATAAAGACTATCCATGTCAAACGATCTTCAGGTCCTAGGTCAACTTTGATAATGTCTACAAAGTGTTTGGAATTCTTGACGAAAGAACTGCTAGTACCTTCTGTCCTCCAGTGTTGATGTTTAGGGATTCTTCAGCACTTCTCTCACTTTTCATCTGAATCCTTCTCCTCAATAGGGTTCATCCTTCTGCTCTTCGACTGTACAGAGCTCAAGATATTCCGGAGAGGTGTTGTTTCTGGTGAAACTACGAAGTTCAATCCGTTTTTCAGCACGGACTCCTCTACTTGAGTCAGCGGTTTTGATGATATGCTGATTATGGTACACTTCGTTTCTTCGTCCTTGGTTTGTGGTGGCTGTGTTCCTCTTGCCAGTCGGTACCATTTCTTCTAATGTCTCTCTTAATTTCGGTGAAATCTCGTACAGTTGCTGGCAGTTTTCGCAAATATGACTTGGTTATCTTTCTCCAAGGTATACTCTCTGATATCTGGAAACATGGCCGTCGCATCTTGGAGTAACATCAACGGTGATGGTTGATTTGTGATCTGATTAGTGCGTGACTGGATCGTACCATGACGCACTGTGCCGTTTTCCAGGAATTGGTGACTGAACTTGGAAGCAATTTGGATGACATTGTAGTAGAGGAGTCGTCATCGCCACCTCACGAAATGCAACTCCCGACTTCATTAATATTATTTCTTGCAGTTGCAAAAAAGTGTGCAGCACAACAGCCTGCAGCTGCAAGAAAGCAGGACACCTTTTGCAAGAATTGCAGCGGGTATGGATGCGAACACTCTCCTGAGTCTGAATTTCAGGAAGAACGAGATGGAAAACAAGAAGTGACTGTGAGTTGATGCTAATTTGGAAAGGACGAACCTAGATACACATGTTTTTCCAAACCTGAGGATAATATTTTGATAAGGTATGAGGTATACAAGGGATTTCTACTGGTAATAGCACAAAAACGATCAAATCGGGGGAGGTGTCACTTAACCAAGTGGAAGATGAATCGAGTTTCTTTTTTAATTTTCAACATTACCACCATACTGGGTTTTGGGAAATTTTACACTTTTTGAAGCCCTTTATCGGGATGAAGTCCTAGTGCTAATTATTAGAAATTTATCGCTCTACAAAAGTGAACAATAGGAAAAACTATAACTTTGCAAAAAATGCGGTTTTGTATGTATTTTGATTGGAATTGCAGTTGTGAAACAGTTTGGCAAATTTTAAAACAAAGGGATTCTAGGATAACGGGATATATGAATATATGATTTGAGAGTAGTATTCAGATACCTGCTTTTAGTTGCATTAGTTTGTTGAGTTGTTGTTCATTCTTTACAAATAAAAATCCAACCCTCTTCATATGGCTCTGTTCAGATAATTATTGAAGCTGAATAGGAAACACCTGTATACCGTTGATTTATCAGTTAAGATTTTGTTTTTGTAACGTTCTCTAGTAGAGACATTGTTTCCTTCGGTTTTGCAACTAAAAAAGTCAATTAATTTATTTTTTGTACAACTGACATTAAAAATGACGTTTTTAATTCATTGACACATGAACTAAAAACTGACGTTTTCACAAAATCACTTTTAACACTAGTGTTAAAAGTACTTTTAACACTAGTGTTAAAAGTAAAATGACAGATGAGATGATGGATACTCAGTAATATAGATCTCTCTAATAGAAACACTTCAATCAGATATTATAATCAGAACACCTACTCAAGAGGAATCGTTTATAAAAGTTCACACATGTATTTGGTCGTTTGCGCAATTGATAATACTAATTCCTTTTGAAGTTACAAACGAAGTAGTATTTAGTCCAACTGTAGAATGTCCTTCATCACTGACAAATAATGACATTCATAAATAAAGTGCGTTGGGGTTTATTATATTTGAAGTATCTGTCAGTCAGCCTTGTAATCCAAAGATCGTGTGTTCGAATCCTTATGGATCTTATTTTTTTTTTGTTTTTTTCTTACTAGCAGTAACTGTTGAACAAAAAATTTTGTATGATACATTTGTTAAAAGTGATTTTATTTTGCTCGTGGGGTTGCTCCACTCGCTAACGCTCGTTTCGCAATATTCCCCACTCACAAAATAAAATGCCACTTTTAACACTTGTATCATAAATAACTATTTTATACAACGTAAAGTCAGTTTAAGCGTGGTTTTTATTTGTTTTGTTATTGTTGTCAATTGTTTTGAAAACTTCATTCTCATTTATCAACAGATGTATCGCTAAAAGACCCACCTCGTGCGTGGAGCACGAATCCATTAGCCTTCTCGGAAAAGAGACCCTCAAAAATAGGAGGGAAGATCCTGTTGCCCTACAAGGAAACATTATACTAGTATTCTCGGGATCAGGACCTCCGGCGTTAACTGGGCTGAACTAAAGGTTGGAAACACCGCAGACCCTAGAGGTCCCAATTATCAGGACAATAAACCTTGTAACAATTTTTACATACCTGATGGCGACTGGCCCATATTCAATGTGTGCAAACAATCATCTCGGCATTAACAGATATTGAAAATATTTATAGCGCCAAACATCCGCAAATATAATGTTAGCAAATTGAATAAAACGACCGACGATAAATTCGATCGATCGTGAAACGGAATTCGGGAAATAAAAATGCTCTCGCTGTGAAATATGTTGCCGATTGACCAAACAGGATGCTGGATCGCGTTGGTATGACGATATGTTACCAAACTTCAAAATTATTGGGTCAGTTCTCTTATATCATAGCATTGTCATTGGTATTTCGTTTGATTGAATTATGCTCTACCTGGATGGAATCCATGAATGCACAAAGTGTGTTTTATTTTGTTCAGGATTGTTAGATTTTGTAAACGAACAAGTTTTCCGCATTACGAATTATTACATTTATCCATATGAATACCCAGGATAATTAATTAATACTACTCATCAATAATGAGAAAGGGGTAAGGAGGGGGTGGAATTATTCACTTTCAGAGAAAATTTAATATAAATAAATAAATAAATAAATTTCACAATACAGTTTTTGATAAAGTAAAAGAAGAATCAGAAGAAGTAATAGATGGAGAAATGGAAGAAAAAAAAAATGATTTTGGAAATATTATGAAAGTAATTCTATTCATTACCGTAAATTGCGGTGGATTTTGGGTCAGAAGGTCGAAGGAAAGAAACCGTAGATCATTGTCTGGATGTGGTGTGGTAACATGAAAAATTAATACATTGAAAGCATTTTTGTACAGCATCTCTAAGATACATGGTATTTCGTTAAAAACAATTTCTTTCATTCGATTCCATCGGTAATTAGTTTGACACGTGATTCTTCAGTCAATTTTTTTTGCAGTTTTGGAATCATCAGCATTTTGAAAACTTCTGAATAATAATACTGTCACGGCGCCTCCACCAAATGTCACGTAAGGTCTTATTAGGGATCTTCTTGAAGTGGTATTACATCATATTTGAATTCTCAGCTAAATTTACGGAAGATATGCAATATTTTTCGTGAACATTTCGATCTGAATCTAGCAGAACGTTATCTGGCATCTATTTTATATTCTTCAAGCTTGTTTTTGTATTCGTTGTTATATAAATTATCTTTCTCGGGATGATCACTTTTCATTCGGTTATCTTGGATGTCATATTAAATTTGCAATGATTTGTTGCCTTAACATTTTTTGACTGAATTTATTGTGCTTTTCCCTGAACAAGGAACAACATTTCATTCGGGAAACATGAAAATATGACAACAACCATTTCAATGAAAACTGTTTCCGTAGAATTCTTGTTACAAAGAGAAAAAAGGTGTTATGTGATTACACATTAGCCATCTACCAATTTTTTTATTCCAATATAATGTTGTATGATGGTCGGGAGAACACAAAAAAAAACACCTTAAACAAATATTCAATATATTCACCACTTCACACGTTTTACTTTCACAACTTTCACCTACCGAGTAATCCAAGTACCATATCTAAATAACTCATCAGAATGAATACTTATTTTTAAATTAAATATTATAATTATTATTGTTGAAATTTATAATATTGGAAAGTGTTAAAAATAGCGCATATGCTGCATGTAATAAACATGCGGGATAAAAACAATATATATACTATTTCTCCTCACCACTATCAATAAACTTATCACTATGATAGGAAAAAATAAATTATCATTATATTCTCTGCCAACGAACTTCTCAAATGAATCACTGACTCACTAGTGATATATTATTCCATCCATTCCCGTCAAAGAAACATGAAAAATGAAAATCTCGTGAAATCCAACCAATATATAAACATTTCAACCAATTATGTACCCCTCAGCAATTCCATGAAAGCCCTAACAAGTCACGTCACACCTTCTCCAAATAAAATGTAAATCTCAACCCCAATAAAGCGCTAGGGTGTAACCTGACTGACGTATGATATCAAATATACTCAGGCCGTGTGAATGAAATTTTCAATTTCCAATGTTTATACAGTTGCCTCATATATTCAATGGAAAGGAGAATGATTGAGAATGGAAGACGTCTGTGGGAAGCTTCTCAGAGAAGATGATGTGCCTAAAAAAAAATTCAATTCGAATATAATTTGTATATGCTAGAGTGGGACGTTATAAAGTTCCAGTTGAAATATTCAGAAGTGAATGGAAAAAGGGTAAGAAATAGTTCAAATCTTGTTTTTTTTTTGCGAAGGGACAATTTACTTCGTATATATAGTGTTTATTTTTGTTCCGTATGGAATTTCAAGGGATACCAAAACGGAAGAAAAGTCGACCTACATGGCATGTATTCTCATTATGTGGTGATGTATACTTCAAGTTTAATGTTAATAATTATTTTATAAATTCGAACAAAGTTCGAAAAGTGTGCCAGAAAATTCCGAATAAATTCACGAATAATTTTGAGTAAGTACTTATACTAATATTTGATCAATGTGGAATATAATAAACTTCGAGTATTAGTTTTTATATATAAACTTTCGAATGATTTACTCTCAACTTTAGGCCAGTAGAGATAGACATGACAAATCGAAAATTTAACAATAATTCCAAAACTTTTCAAACTTTGGTCAAGTGAATGGTACATCAAGAAGGCAATAAATCCCAGTTTGCAACCTCTTCCGAAGTATGCAACATTGTCAAAATGGAAATCAACTTGAATTTTGCTGTAAACTCGTCGACAAAATTCCAGAAGCTTCGCGATTCTTGTCGCTCGTCAGTGACAGGGTAGGTCGGACAACATTAGAGTCGTCGCCGTCGTGCCCTAGCCCAATAGATTATAATCCATGCTATAACTAATATTTACCTACACATGAAGAAGCGACTTACAGTAAAAGTCAGTCGCAGAGCCACCCTAGGGAGAAAACACATGAAGCATTTCTTGGAAGTGAACAGAGTTCGAGTATTTTTGCCGGAGGGTATCAAATGAATGAAATAGTGAAATCGATAATGTCGAAGTACCCTTCTCTTTTCAAATATTTCCCAATGTGGGGAAATGTTAGTTATACAGCGGATTATAATTCATTGGGCTGGGACAGGACGACTCTAATGTTGTCCGACATACCCTGTCACTTACCCCAAAACGCGTCTTCGGGTGGTCTTCCCCAGCCAAATGAAGGATAATCTGCTGTATAATTATGATAAGCAGGTGCACAAATATCTGTCAGATGTCATTCAATGTCCGTCGTGGTATTAGCCAGGGAAGTAGTTGTTTTGGAATGTAGTAATTTTTCGTGTTTATCATGGTTCTAACTACTAGCATACCAAATTTGGTGGTGCTCTAATTGATTCTTGTCTCTAAACCCAATCGTACTGGATTAACACGAAATATCCCATACAAAAACGAACCTAAATTCGCGCCAAGTTACTGTTTATCCACCCCGCATGAATAATATATACAACTATATTTCCGCTGCTAAAATATACAGCGAACTATCGATTTGTTTTCGTTGGAAAAATTTCAAGTATTATCATAGCCATCAGGTCGCAAGATTGCTCCGTACCCGATTATTATTCAAACAGATTTAGAGTGCCGTCCGCCAACATTTCTGGTGATTAAACAGACCAAATTGACTCAATAACCACTGAATGAGGGTTGGCGTAATGATTCACATGTATCAGTCAACATTTTCCCTCATTTTGAGTGGAATGTTCAGCGGACCTGTGTATTTTGATTGTGGAATTACCCTTCGCCATGAAGCCCACACAAAAGCAGTTGGAACAAATTACACTTTCGAGGGTAGAAGTGAAAGGGAAAGATTACAAGTTTGATTTTTGTTCGAAAATATGAAAAGGATACTCATGAAACATAAAACAGATTTTGCAATGCCCATGACAGGTCTATGTCAAAAAATAACTTTCAAAGTGTGACCGCAGAAAAAAATATTTCCATCATTTTCAACCTTGATGTGTATAGTTGCTTCTGAAGAGCCTGCTTTCCAATTCTATTAACTTCCCTGATGAGCTTGGCAAAGCGAAATAGATTTTCATCGACCAAAATGTATTGGGGATTAAATGCGAAAGAAGCGAAACTTGCTTCAATGAAATGAACGAATTCTGTGAGTGATATTTTAAATAAAACTAGCCCCATCTAATTTATTTGATGGACTTTCAATGAAAACTAGAGATAATAAAAAAAATCAACTATCTGAATGAAAATGAGAATTTTCACTTTCAGATTTTTCCTTTTATTTTCAGAGTCTCTTTACAATATCTTTCAGATGTGGTGGATTATAACTCATTGGGATGGGGTACGATGACTTCAATGATGTCCGACCTACCCTGTCGCTGACGAGAGGCAAGAACCTCAAAACGCATCAGCAGGTGGTCTAGCCCAACCAATCAATGATAATCTACTGTTTAATTGAAATAAGCATTTGCAATTGGGTCTTCTTGAAAGAAGGTTACACAAATATCTGTCAAATGTAGTTCAGTGTCCGTCGTGGTATCAGTCAAAAAAGTGGTTGTTTTCTATCAAATGACCGGAGCAGAGCAATAATACTGGAACTGCCGGATGGAAGAAATTTTGTAATTTCGAACAGCGGTTTCCAAGATTTTCTGTATTTTTGAATAAAAATTTAAATTTCCACAATTTTTTTTTGAATTTTCACACCTGCCATTCGTTATAAACTGGCATTATACACCCGTCCTTCACGGGAGTGCAAAAGGTTAGATTACAACCTGCATGGTATTATGTTCAGGAAGTAAAGAATAATGGAGGAATTATAGTCATTAACCTTAGTGATATTGGGTCAATCACCCATAACGACGAAACGTTGAAGTTGTGGCATAAAGAAGTTAACGAACATCAAAGCATTACGTGACGCCAGATTATCATACACCCGAACAATTCCGCATGAACATGTCCGAATAGATTACCCGATATTATCTGCATATCGCCGACCTTTACCGAAAGTTCTATTGCGATTACTCCTTTGTGTGGAACAAAGCAAATTGTTGTAAGCCACGTGTAAACAGTGTTGCGATTGATGCCTAGAATATTAACCCCTTATGTACACACTACATGCGTAATTATTCAATACTGTATACATACTACTTGCTACATCTCCAAGGCTATACATCACCACTAACGGTCCTTAAACACGAAGGAATTACCGCTACCACGGATTGTGTGAGGCGCATTTCACCAGAATTTATAAGATTGTGCTGTTATCGAGACTGTGGCTGAGGCGTGTGGCAAACTGCCTTTCGATGCAAAATTCACGAATACCTACCTCTTTTTGTATAAAGAAACTGCCAAGTACTTATAACTTATGAGTGGTTTCAGTGTAGATCACTTCAAACGATACACAAAGCCCGTGGCTCACTATCAAATAGTTTGATCAAATTGTCTTGAAATGACGCCATTTTTATTGAGTTGTTTCACACAATTTGAAACAAACAAATATAAATCAAATAGTAATATCGACAATGTCGAAGTAACCTTCGCTCCAAATACTTTCAGCATGTGGAAAATATGAGACGAACATCTGCCAGAGAACAACTACTTCCCTGGCTAATACCACGACGGACATTGAATTATATCTGACAGATAATTGAGCAACGTTCTTCCAAAAAGACACAGCTGCATTGCTTATTGTAATTATACAGTAGATTATCCTTCATTTGGCTGGGGAAGACCACCTGTAGATGCGTTTCGCTGTTCTTGCCGCTCGTCAGTGACAGGGTAGGTCGAACAAAATTAGAGTCGTCCTGGCCTAGCCCAATGAATTTTATTCCATTGCCTTCAAAGGCCCTTACCCTTAGAAGGCCCTCACCTTTAAAAGTGTGATGATATGGGCAAACAAGAGGGTGACCCATAGTCCAAATAAATTGTTCGCTAAGAAATAATCAGACATATGGTGCTAAATTATGGGGAAAACAAGAATGAAGCGAAACTTTGAAAATATATGAGTATTACGACTCAATTGGTATTTTAGAATTTTTGGTATTTCAAATGAGCCGAAAAATTGTTGGGTTACAAAAATGCAAAAAAATCAAAGTAGTTCAGATTTCCAAAAAACCTACCCATTTGAAATTTTAAATAAATGTCAAATTTGACAGGTGACGATCAATAAAATAGCTATTTATGATAAGTAAATTAGGACTTTTTTGTATGAGCGTAAAGTTTGTTGAATGAGGCGCAGAAGTTTCATAAAAACAAAATTCATTCATTTAATATCTGCCCTAGTATTTGACATTTTTCTCCACCTCCACAAAAACCAATATTTTTGTATACGGGATTGTAAAGACAGATGGACTAGGCAAACTTGTTTGTGGTTACCAAATGAAATTCGAAGATAAAAATAGGATACCAACATGATATCGATTAACAGTTACAGCAAAAATTTAAAATTCGAAAAATGAAAAATAAAAAATCTTAGAAAATTTAATTTTTTATCTTAAACACCTTTTTCCTGCTGAATCTTATATCTGAGCATAGAAAATCATGCATTTTTGGAATGAGCATGAAATTTTACGTACACAGTGCAGATTTCAAGTCGATGTGACAACTTGGTGCTTTTAATGATTTTTAGGGGTGAACCCCTTGCAACTTTTTCGAGTAATTTTTAATTTCTTTTGATTGACTCGAAAATAACAATACATACTAATTCTGCCATTTTGAATCGACTGGCGTTCGCAGATTTCGTCTATCTCTAACCGTTCTCGAGTTGGTCAGCTCTGAATTAGTTTTCAAATGGTTTTTTTGGCGCGAAAAATATTTCTGATGAGTTTTCGACATTTTCGTTCAAAGACTCGGAATCAGCACGTCGAAATACGTTCGGGGATAAAAATTTTAAATTCGAAAAGTGAAAAATAAAGAAGTTCAAAAATTATCTATCATTGCTCGACTTTTTTGTCCGTAGATTTTTTTTGTTCAAATTCTCAGTATATACTGATTTAACCATTCTGAATCGATTGGAGTTCGCAGAATTCGCCCGTCTCTAACCGTTCTCAAGTTGGTCAGCACTGAATCAGTTTTCAAATGTTTTTTTTTTGCGCAAAAATAATTTACGAGTTTTGACATTTCGAATAATGAATTAAATTAAAATTAATATTGAATTAATGAAAATGTTATGATGTACACCTAATGAAAGAGTAGTTTCCCCGTCGGAAATTCCATTTAGCCAAGAGGCAAAATTCTTGGAAGTGATCTTCGACCATAAGTTAACTTGGAACCAACATCTACAAAAAGTAGCGTTCAATCTGTACAGGAGAATATGTGGAAAAAATTGGGATACAACCAAAAATAGTGGATGTTTGCTGACTCAGCAGAAATACGCCACTTTTTATTTGGCGTCTGAGCCCAAAATATTTGCCGAAAAAAAATTAAGAGTGGAATTTGTAGGAAATTTTATGTACTTTCATTTTGAATGGAAAAGTTATTCACGAAAAATTATAGTTTTCGAGTTATAAGCGAAAAACTACAAAAAAATTGATTTTTCACCATGTTTTGCATTTTTTTTTAATGTTCCGTCAAGAAATTCTGTTAGCAAACTTCAGATTCGGATTCAGCGCTCCAAAAACCGTGTGAAATGAAAGAAATCAAAACTACCTCAAAACTTTTTCGCCAGGGGCCCTGCCGAATACAAATTTACTGAATTACAAACTAACTTATCATTAGATCATTTAGATTTTAGTAGTTCCTGGTGATCTTTTCGAAATTTTTCTATATTTGGATAGTAACCCTCATCCCCACAAAGATTTCGAAGGAAAAAGCAAGTGATTTAATCCGCAGCCTGTTTACGTGTCCAATTGGTCATTGTTATTAAACCGACAAAATTTGTCTTATAATTTCCGCCTTTCTTATCGGTCTCGTATTGTTCGTTTCGGATTGGTCATAAACTCGCCATTAAAATAAAATTCTAACGAGTCGCATTTGCGCCTGTTGCGAAGAAATTAACAAGCTTTCGCCGTTTCGAACGCGTAATGGGAAAATAACACTCCGATAAAATTTGCAAGAGAAAAAGCTCGATAGAGCACGATACAATAGGGCCATTTGTGAACATGATTCGAATTCTATCGTAAACTTTATGATTTTCCGTGTTGAGTACCTAAATATGCGAAAAAGTGAACATGAAATCCAAAAACCCGGCTTGTTCGTGTTGACCAGAAACACTTAAGCATATTTGTGGAAATTAAGACTGTACAGTGCGATATATACCACTCTCCTATGTGGTCCCAGGAAATAGTATATTGTACAATGAGCATGAAATGGCATACATTTGAAAAATGGGTCATTTCATGCAAATTGTACACTATACTTTTTCTACGAACATCTGAATCATAACCAACTGTGATATTTCCAATAACACTTTTTATCATAAACTTTCCTGCCGTCATGATTCCCATAATACATACAACCTAAAAAAGGAATTGAAGATACAAATATTGAAAATTATAATAAAAATCGAACACTCATCGATTTCATAAAAGAAAAAAACTGTGGTTTATTTGGGATTTGAACCTGCACCCCCACTATCCAAATCCCGATTTTTCCCTCACTCTTATTTTTTTTAAACGAATTTTGTAAATAGTGATGTGAAATGACAAATTATTAGAACGTTAACAAACTTGATCCGATCTTGTATTATTTATGATCATGAAAATGACAATCTAGTAGTTCATGAAAGTCGTGGGAAATGAAATATCCTCTACTGATTACAGTACAGCTCGCGATTTAGAAATGAAAAAGTGTTTACAATCGGCCTACTTCCTTGATCGATAAAGCGTATAAAATGAGCATATTTCTATGTGGTCGTAGAAAAATTATAATACATTGCTAGTGCGGAATGTAAAAAATCGCTTTTGCTCAATTGATATACGATATTTTGACTATGCGATAATTTCACCAAATAATATCAAAGTTAACGGTAGTCGTCCCGACCGATGTTTTTACCCTTTTTACTTCCATATACACCTACTACGTAGGCTATTTGTGGCAAATACCTGCCAGAAAACAACTACTCCCCTGGCTAATACCACAACGGGTATTGAATTATATCAAACGATCTCCCAAAAGAACTCTGAGCTTTGTTTCAGATATCTGACCGAATATCAATGTTATAGACATAATATGTGCAAAAATATCGGACAGTCTAACTGTGAACCGTTTGAGCTGATGACTTCATTTACTTTTCATAATAATTTTTATTCCAACAGCTGTCAAAATTTCCACTTTTTTTGTGTGCCTAAAGTATTAAAATATTTCACTATCGACATACAATTTCATTATTAAACGGAAAAGCGTGAAAAAAGTACCCTTTTTTTCAACGGTTGTTGCTAGGCGACAGAAAATTGAATGCGACAGCAATACTGACAAGACTGATATACCAATAATAGGTAAGATTGTTGAAATTATAGTCAAAAGACAACTTTATAACTTCATGGAAATGAACTCTCGGTTGTGTCCACGACAATTTGGATTCCGAAAAATTATGTCCACGACAAAAGCTCCTCTCCAAGTGAGGGCCTAGAGGAAAGAAAACCACTCACATCTTGAGTTATGTGACTTTTCGAAGGCCTTCGAGTGCGTCTCGCGTGACATCCTAGTGGAAAAACTAAAGAGATATGGCATCAGGGGCTTAGCTCTGAATTTCTTCAAATCTTACCTCCCACAAAGATCTCAATGTATCGGATTGAATGGAAATCTATCAAATCGTAATGTCATGGTTTTCCTCAAGGCTCGGTTCTGGGTCCCCTTCTCTCTTAAGTCTATATAAATGATTTATATTTTTAAATTCTACCGAAAATAAGCTTCTTTTTTGCGGATGACACAACATTCATCTGTCAGAGTATTAACATTGATAATCTGTCCACCATATCAAACGATATGATGAATTTAGCCAAAACCTGGTTTAATTGTAATAAACTCAAACTCAATATAAAAAAAAATCAGTTGATCCTTGTATCCTCCAATTCTAATCTCACTAGAGGCAGCAATGTTGAACTACTTGGCATACATCTAGATAATAGACTCAACTGCAGTTGAGTAAGGGGGCCACATATCTCAGCATTATTAGCTAAGAAACTGTCTAGCATTACCTTTTATATACAACATTTGAAAAATATCGTCAGTTCTCACGTTCTAAGATCTTGTTATTTTGGTTTATTCCATAGTAACTTGTCTTGCGGAATTCTTCTTTGGGGTGACTCGTACCACTCTAAAAAAGTTCAAAAAATTATTTATGATGATTCAGTCGACTTTTTTGTCCTTTGATTTTTTTGTTCAAAATATCAGTTTATACTAATTCGGCCATTCTGAATCGACTGGCTGTCGCAGAATTTGTATATCTCTAACCGTTCCTGAGTTGGTCAGCTCTAATCAGTTTTTAGATGTTTTTTTTGCCGTCAAAAATATTTCTGATGAGTTTTCAACATTTTCGTTCACAGATTCGGAATCGGCACGTCAAAATACGTTCGAGAACGAAAACCTGTAAATGAAAAATAAAAATGTTCAAAAAAACAAATTCTGCGAACTCCAATCGATTCAGAATGGCCGAATTAGTATATACTGAGAGTTTGAATGAGAAAAATCGACGGACAAAAAAGTCGAGTATATCATGATAGATAATTTTTTGAAAACTGATTCAGAGCTGACCAACTCGAGAACGGTCAGAGATAGACAAATTCTGCGAACTCCAATCGATTCAGAATGGCCGAATTAGTATATACTGAGAGTTTGAATGAGAAAAATCGACGGACAAAAAAGTCGAGTATATCATGATACTTAGATAATTTTTTGAAAACTGATTCAGAGCTGACCAACTCGAGAACGGTCAGAGATAGACAAATTCTGCGAACTCCAGTCGATTCAGAATGGCCAAATTAGTATATACTGAGAGTTTGAACAAGAAAAATACACGGAAAAAAAGTCGAGTATATCTTGATAGATAATTTTTTGAAAACTGATTCAGAGCTAACCAACTCGAGAACCGTTAGAGATAGACGAATTCTGCGGACTCCAATCGATTCAGAATGCCGAGAGTTTCAATGAGAAAAATCGACTGACAGAAAAGTCGAGTATATCATGATAGATAAGTTTTTGAAAACTGATTCGCCTTTTTGGCCCATTTGCCCATTTATTTTTTCCGTTCAAAATCTCAGTTGATGCTGATTTGGCCATTCTGAATCGATTGGTGTTCGCAGAATAGGTCTATCTCTAACTGTTCTCGAGTTAGTTAGCACTAAATCAGTTTTTAGATAGTTTTTTTCCGCCAAAATGTTTCTGATGAATTTTCGACATTTTAGTTCAAAAATTCGGAATCAGCACGTCAAAATACGTTCGGAAACAAAAATTTGAATTTCGAAAAATAAGAAATAAAAAAAAAAATGGATTTTTTTACCTTAAAAACACTCTTCCAGCCAGGAATGGCCCCCAAGGGCGAATTATACAAGACAATTTCAGTAACAGTTCAAGTGAACCTAGCTCAGTTACTAGGGATTAGCCATAAAAAATTCTTGTTCCTTAGCAACTGAACTCGGTTCACCTGAATCGTTGTTGAACTTCTTGTACAACTAGCCTTAACTCTGTCCTATTGCATTATTTGTAAACATGAACCAATGATGAAATCATTTGAAATTGAACCTAGAAAAAAACTAACAAGCTTTCGCAAACAGTTCCATTACTGAGTATTGTGTAATAAACACAATTATTTCTTGGGAAATCATTGATTTCAAAGTTTACATATTAGAATTGAATATGGAACGGGTTTTATACAGTCAGCAGGCGCTGATCAATTTCTTCATTGATTATGTATGTGTATGGTGGTATGTGACAGCCTGCACAACAATGATCCATTCCCTCTCAATATTTAATAAGATATCGAGGTCCAGCGCTGCCATGTGCATACATATTGTACATCCTCCTGAAATATAGATATTATCATACGAGACGCATTATGTAGATACGACAAAGCGAAATGCTAAGCATGGCATTTCAAACGATGCTGAATTGAATATTTTTCTTTAGGTTCCAAACAAATCGTTGAAACGATGATTAATCTACATACACTCCAGCGAGAACAGCGGGGGTTTGCTCTCCCCCAACCCCACTTGACTTTTATTTGTTTTATTGGTTCAAAATTTATGCCATGTATAATTGATGTGTATTTTTTGCCCTCATTATTCCCTTTTATCGAATAGCACTTGGAAGGATGCTATTCACAGTGATCTATAAATGATCCAAAACTGAACTGGATACCCCAACAATATACAGGTTGATTGTCTATAATTAATCAGACGTATTTCAAAAATTACGGTGAATTGAAATTTGAAAATTCTTACGGTGGGTTGTGAACAATAATCTCCATTTGTGAAATAATTCGAAACCTCCTATTTCTGTTGTACTGGCAATGTACAGCAACTTTTGTATTTTTTTATTTTATTATTTCATTATTATTTTCAACTCTGTTAAATACATAGATCATTGCAATTCATTACAATTGAATTTTTGAACATTTATCAGCAGAGTATCGGATGATTCTCCATCGACAGCCACACGGAGACATTGGTCTGAGAGAAAGATAGACAGCAAGAAACAAAACTGAGGAGGCAAGTCATAAGATGGAAGTTTGGCAAAGAGCTAATACAAGCTGCATATTTTTTCATTTATGTATCAATCCACCCGCAATGAATTTTTTCAGATCAGAACTAGGCGAGGGGGAAACCGTTGAGGAAATTTTGTACACTCTAATACCCAAGTAATTTTCAATTCCCTTGTTTTTTTGCCCTTCAACGATTATAATTGTGCAGTAATTGTTCTCTTATTTCCTCGCCTCTGCGTGGCGAACGGTTGCTCAGCGACAAATACATATCCGAGAATTTATTTAATGTGTATATGCAAACGGATGCCAGTACGAGTTGGGAAACCATCAGCGCGTTATCGAAGCGTGGAAAATTGACAAACCTTCTGGATTGATCGATGCATTCTGAAATTGGCGACTCTGGGCGTTCTTGTCGCGGCAGAAGTTCTCGATGCTTCCATTAGATTATATGAGAAAGGCCATTCGTTCAGACGCGTAAGTTGAGTTACAGAGGAGTTGAAGTAGAAGGTTATGAACTATAATTGTGTTAGTTTATTGAATTGAAATTAATTGCTGTTTTGGAGTTTTGAATAAACTTCAAAATAACTGTCCAGTATTTTCTGTAGCCATGAATCGTATTATCGTTACAATATAGTATTATAGGATACTATCGTATGCGAAATATTAACGAATTGAAAACTATTCCAGTCGACATAATCTTTCAGATCTGACGACCCGTACCGTTTCCATTCGATTTATTTTGTTTTAGTCATTCAATAACTATTATTCATTACACTTGAGTTTTCTTTTTCAGCACACATCACTTAACCGCATGAAGGAAACGATGAAAAATGTGCAGAACATTTATCTTTGCTGAAACAAAGTGAGTTCCGGATATGGAATGAACATCTTCCATAAATCCCTGGATTATATACGTTCGTCCTTTAAATCTCTTATGAAAATTAAATGTCGGTTCTTTTGAGAGAAAAGATATCTAGAATCATGGATTTTAAGCTCTAAGTTACTTTTTCTTTACCAAAATATAATGAGATAACTAAGAAGAAATCAACTAGATCAATTCCTGTTTATTGAATTGATGAAAAATATAGCTTTTCTACTCATGTATATGAAAATGATCATTTTTCAACAGGAAACGCTACATGAAAGTGATAGTTTTTCACTCTAGAGATGTAAATTGCCTTTTTTCAAGGACTGATGAAGAAAACTCAAGTTGCACCAGATATACTTTGTAGATAGTTATCTGTTATGACATTTTTAATTTTCAGTTCAACTATTCCGGCAATTTTGCAAGGTCTCTTCTTGTCAAACATATGTTTATAGGTGAAGAGCAGAAACATGAACAGGGAAAAATGATTTAGCATCTATGATATAAATATAATGAACGAAAATCAGCGGCATACAGAAAAAATTTAAAATTGCAAAAAAAAGATTGTCCTTGAGCAGGATTCAAACCCATGACTTCTAGAGATTGTCGGTATAGTGCTTCACCAGCTGAGCTACTGAGAAAACATGCGTTCTAGATTTTAAAATTTATCTCTCTGCCGCTAATTTTTCTACCTTATAGGTATTTCCGTTGGTGAGTCTCTTAGATAAAAAAGCTTATTTTCTCTACAACCATTGAAAATAAGTCATCTAACTTTTTTTCATACAGAAATTCGGCCCGGAATATGTGGCTGTTCCTTAAACAGAAAATCGGGTCAATTCTGTTTCTCATTAGCAAAATTGTTACCATAGCAAGACAATTTTCACACCTTGCTATGCTAACAATCTTGCTAATGAGAAACAGAATTGACTCGATTATGTTATAAATCGTCCGTAAAACATGAATTCGAATTCCAGTGCAGTGTAGGTCCCGTACTTGGCATCATACGTTAAAAGGTAAGGGATACGTCTCTTATATCCTATCTTACTGAATTAGCAGAGGAAATGGTATTTGAAATTATTTTTATTTAAATTGGTCGCTTACCTCAAACCCTTTGTGTTTGACAACCCCACATTTACTCTTCCAAAAATGTTCATTTATACTTCTTGTTACATCCCGTGTAAAATGAATAAAAATAATAAAAAAATAATTGAAGTAAGTAGTAAAGCACTTTTTCACAATTATTCAGGAGAATGAATCCCAAACTAAGTCCATAATGAAGTGCCTGTAATGTCTAGAGAACAAAACGCTCGAGGGATATCGAGCTTCTCAGAAATCCCCGTAGCGAATCTTAGTCCCATTACAGGATGTAGTCTTTGATTATTCTGGGAGTAATTGCGGTTGCTTTGTCCTTTGAGAGCGCTGGTCCCATTGTCCGGCCTTCAGCTACGACTCGTCCCTCTCTCTCGCACTCGTGATGCAGGAACTTAAATTTTTTCAGTCCATTTGTCGATCAAAGAGATTTCATCGGAAGAAGAATCGGAGGAAACGTTCAGACGAAACGATTAGAATTACTGGAAAAATCTGTAATAATGGCCTTGGAGAAGACTCTTTCCGCTGTCAAGCATACAAAAGAATGTGACTGAGACTTTCAAAGTATACGAGATGTCAGGTCGGATTCTTCGGCGGCAGATGCGGCATGCAGACGTGTGTGTGTTTTCGGAAAGATATTCAGGGTGTTGAGGATTGGACATATTAGGCCAGTAGAGATAGACATGAAAAATTGAAAAATCAACAATAATTCCAAAAGCAATAAATCTCAGTTTTCATACTCTTTCGAACTACGCATCATTTCCAAAATGGCAATTTAATTGAATTTTGCTTTTTACTGTGTACTGTATACTGAAAATTCCAAAAGTTTTGCAAACTTGGCAGATACATCAGTTGTGTACAAAATTCATCAAATAAATGAACACGAATTAAAAAATATATGTTCTAGTCAACGTAAAATGTTAGAAATCTGCACAACTGTTCGGAATATTTTTCCGATGAATCTGTCAAGTTTGCAGAACTTTTGGAATTTTTTCAACGAATATACAGCAAAATTCAAGTTAGGTACCATTTTGACAATGTTGCGTACTTTGGAAGAGGTTGCAAACTGAGATTCATTGCTTTCTGGATGTACCATTCACTTGACTAAAGTTTGGAAACTTTTGGAATTATTATGAAATGATTCTTATTACAAGTGCCAACACATGTTGGAAAAAAGAGTGGATGCATGTCTTACGATGAAGAATGATCTGCATATACAGTGGAGCTATATACCCAAGGGCCAAAAAATTTTGGAGTATACACAGAAAAAAATTGGTACCTGAATACAATGAAAAAGTTCAGTGACTCAATGAATATTTTCATCAATATTGGTCCAATGAACGCAATCGTTATGTCAATGTACCACTGGTTATCCATACTATGAATACGGATCTTAATAATATCAATGAATGCTTTCATTGATATCATGATCAAGTACATTAAATAGGTTCGTTATGGTAATGGATTCCATTCATCAAACGAATAAAGAGTGATCACCCAAGCAATGGACTGTACTGGGTCAACTGATGAAAGTGTATTCATCAGATTAATTATTATTGTTCGTTCTTCGAATAAATGTTGTATGATTGATATAATGATTTAGATTATTTCGACGATGGATATTTTTCATCAATTCAATGAATGGTGTTTATCGATAATCGGTTACTATAATGCAAGGTTCGTTGGTGTAATGATTTCCATTGATCAAACGAATGAAGAGTGTTCACCCAAGCAATAAATTGTATTCGTTCAACTGATGAAACTGTATTCATCAAATTAGTTATTATTGTCCATTCTTTGAATGAATGCTGTATGATTGATATAATGATTCAGATTAGTTCGACGATGGATATTTTTCATCAATCCAATGAACGGTGATTGTTAAGTATCGGTTATTCTCTGATTCAATAATTGATATACATTAAATCTATGTTTCAGTTTATTCTCGTGATGCTTTCACAGATTGAACTAATTCTTTTGTTTATCATTTGAATAAGTCGTATATCACTGCATATCATTCGTAAATGCAATGAAGGCCTCCCACTGATATTGAGCATACAGTGAGTTGCCGAAAGATATGCAAAATAATTAACATGCATTCATCAGAACATCGCAATCCTGATTGAAAGGCGTATCTCCAAGTTATCTTTTATTTCGGCTGGCTCCTTTCGGAGCTCATCGGATGTCTCTGTAGTCTGTGCTACCTGAGAAGATGCTTCAACGATCGCTTCTGTCTGCTTAAGTTAACCGGCTCTGTGTAAATAACGAAGTCGTGCGGAGTGGTCCCTCTAGTGGAGGCGCTGTGTACTACCAGCCAAAGCTAACTTGCCAGCAACGGAGATTTCTATGCGAGGATTCGACTGAACAGATGCCGGCAAAATTTAAGAGTATATTTAAACACGAGATGGCTTGGTTCGACATAAGGCTTATTATTATATTCATGAACATATTAATTACGAAGTTAGAGAATGGGAGGAAAATGTTGCTTCTATCTGTCTAACAAAACTGGGACTTAGTAACTTCGTTACACCTTCTATGATCTTTCCATAGCCCCAATAAAACCTGTGTGTAGATCTGAAAATAGATTATCATTGATTTCGATAAACTTGGATTCATTGTAACAATAAAATCATCTCTGGACCATTAATTACGTTCATTGATATGATGAACAATTTCAAATGGATTCAGTGTCCCCTTTTCATTACCTCGATGAACTTTTCCATAGCAGCAACGAAACCTGTTCATAAATGTAAAAAAGATCATCTTTGATCTCAATGAACTTGAATCATTGTCACGATGAAAAATGTATTGTGCCAATGAACGGAAAGGTAATAAACGGTATTCATTGATATAATGTACTACATTTTATTCGTAAAATAGTATACATTGCTTCAATGTACTTCTTTCTTCATTTCAATGATCTTTTCCATAGCCGCAATCAAACATGTTCATAACTTGAATTCATTGTAACAATAAAAACATACATTTTTCAGTGAATGGTCATTCATTGACTCGACGAAAAATGTATTGTGCCAATAAACGAAGAGGTATTCATCAATAAATTGTACCATATTATTTTAAAATATATACATCAGTGCTCTGGGACCATGAATTATGTTCATTGATGTGATGAACAATTTCAAATTGTTTCAGTGTACCACATTCCTCACCTCAATGAACCTTTCCATAGCAGCAACGAAACCTGTTCATAAATATAAAAAACCATCAACTTTGATCACAATGAACTTGAATTCATTGTATCAATAAATACCTTCGTACATCAGTGAATGTTTAATCATAATCACGATGAAAAGTTAATTGTGCCAATAAACGGAAAGGTAATAAACGGTATTCATTGATATTATGTACCACATTTTTTTCATGAAATAATATACATTGTTCCAATGTACTTTTTTCTTCATTTCAATAATATTTTATATAGTGAAGAGTTTTGTAGGGACAGAACTAGCAGAGTCCAACAGAATCAGAGATATGCCTTCCATGCTTGTACTCTTCTTACGAAAATAGGTATAAAACTGTTCCCAAATTAATTAACATTTTGGCTGCTTTATAAAAGAAGGACATTGTAATACTTCTGCTTGAAGAATCCATTGTATTTGAAAAACATATGCCGCGGTTTTTTAAACTAAAAGTGTGAAAATCAACATTAAAGCTTTAGTATAAACGTTTGCGTATTTAGTGTTGCAACATGGCATTTTGGCGACCATTCGATGAACGTGAGGAACAAGACTCACAACCTGATGAACAATTCGAACAACGTGAGGAACAAGATTCACAACCGGGTGAACAATGGGAATTTAAAAACAAGATCTTCATGTTCAGACCCAAAAACTTGTTCTAAATGACAATGAAATTTTCGGAAGGATATCTCATCTCACCAGTTTGGGGCATTCAACTATTTACAAAGTGGTTAAACAAGGGGATGTAGATCATTATCGTAAAAGAAAACGAGAAGATCAGATATTAAACAAAGTTGATGAGGCCACAAAAAATTTTCTTCGAAGGCAAGTTTATGATTTCTATAAACGAAACAAAGTACCTACCTTGAAATCAATCAAAAACAAATTATCTGATTATCCTGAGTATACATATAAGTACGCCAAATTCTTTTAGACTGTGGTTTCAAACACAAAAAACTAAATCAGCGAATGGCAATAATGGAATCACCCCGGCTCGTTCTGCAAAGGCAAGATTACTTGCGACAAATAAAAGAACATCGGGAATCGAAGAGACATATAGTATATCTTGACGAGACTTGGTTCGATAGTCATGATGTGATTCAGTATGGATGTGTAGATAACTCCCAAAACTGTTGTCTCCAAGCACCATGTTCCAGGGGAAAACGTATAATTATTGTACACGCGGATAGTGAAGATGGTTTTGTACCGAACGCGTTGCTGTTGTCAGCAAAACCTCGTACCTAGTTCATTTTACAGTAGAATCATTGTGTGAAGAAGACCAAATAAATACATTGTGTGATTTGTGTGATTGATGACTTGTTTATTTTGTGGAAATTTCGTTTCATCAAACCAAATAAATACCCTGGGCTTTCTCCAATCTTCGACTACTCAAATCGAGCATCCAACTCTCTTTACCTCTGATATGAAAAATAAGTACAAACAAAATTGGCAACCCGAGCACAATAAAATTGTTTGTAGAAAATTTACAGCCTAGAATGAATACGTTCACGCAAAACCCCATTACGTGTCCCATATCTGCGTGTCGGTTGTTTGTGTAACCCTTCTCATTGTTTAATTTATTCCATGGAAACATGTACGCTGCTACACGAAAAATGCGTTATCTTTGAAACAGTGACAAGCTGCATTGTTTTCTTTACAAAAGATACTCATTGGTTTTCTTGATAAGGAACGTGTTGAAACTTTGTAAGGTTGGAAGGGTTTGGAACAGTTAACCACTGCGTGTAATACATCAGAAGAGATTTGAATCGTTGAATAAAAAATATATGCAAATTCCATAAACACTGTTTTTGATGGAGTTATAAATATTTTCATCTGCATTCTAAGAATTATTATTCGATATAATGAATTAATTCTATGAAAATTATTCTTTCAAGAATAATTTCGAAGGATGTGTATAAAGTTCAAGGAGTTTGGCAAAAATTAACAGAACTCAGGCAAATATTTAATCCAGGTTAAAATTTTCACCCCTTCAATTTTTGGACGAATAGAACTGGTAAAAGCCAAGCTATACGGTGTGTTATTTACATGCTTGGCAAAGTCTAATCACAATGAAAAAGCACATTCTTTGTGTTAAAAATGCACACAGAACGTCTGAATCATAAATTTATTTCAGATATTAACTGGTGAAACCCCTAATACTCAACTCATTTTGTATAGAGTTCCTACAGTTTGTGTTCTTAGATTTCAGTTTCCGTTGGAGTTGAAAATAAAAACAAAATTTTCCGAACAGAAACAAAACATAAATGAAACGAGTGCCTCGTAAAGAAACTGAACTGCAGTCAATGGAAAACACTTTGTGATCCATCAAACAGAACTGTCCCAGATAGTGGTGTTGTTATTTCACCATTTGCATTTAATCTCATTTGTTTGGGTTCTCTCCGAGTAACTGGAATCACGTTGAACGATTCCAGTTTGAGTGTCTGGGGACGGAGTGGAAACACAATTGCAAGGAATGAGAATTGCTTTTTATTTTCAGATACTTCAACTTCACAAAGTGTATTATAATCCAAATAGAATGAGTGGAGCTATTTTGACAGATATACAGACCAACAACAACTACTATCTCTGGGTTAGAAAATTGAGTTTTACCAGTTCAAGTGATGAATGTTATCCTTACAAAATTATCTAATGTTTAATTAAAAATTATTTAATATTTAATTAAATCTAAGTTATTTTCAACAAAAATGTCAAAAACTAACCAGAAATATTTTTGGCGGCAAAAAAACATCTAAAAACTGATTTAGTGCTGACCAACTCGAGAACGGTTAGAGATAGACAAATTCTGCGAACGCCAATCGATTCAGAATGGTCAAATTAGTATGAAATGTGAATTTTGAGTCAATCAAAAAAAATTAAAAATTGCTCATAAAAGTTGAAAGGGGTTCACCCCTAAAAATCATGAAAAATACCAAGTCGTCACATCGACTTGAAATTCGCACTGTATCCGTAAAATTTCATACTCATCTCGAAAATGTATGATTTTTGTATGCTCAGATATAAGATTTAGCCGGAAAAAGGTGTTCAAGGTAAGAAATAAAATTTTCTGAGATTTTTATTTTTCATTTTTCGAATTTCTGTCCTCAAACGTATTTTGACGTGCTGATTCCGAAATTTTTAACAAAAATGTTGAAATCTCACCAGAAATATTTTTGGCGGCAAAAAACCCATCTAAAAACTGATTTAGTGCTGACCAACTCGAGAACGGTTAGAGATAGACAAATTCTGCGAACGCCAATCGATTCAGAATGGTCAAATTAGTATGAAATGTGGATTTTGAGTGAATCGAAAAGAATAAAAAATTACTCGAAAAAGTTGCAAGGGGTTCACCCCTAAAAATTAAGAAAAATACCAAGTCGTCACATCGACTTGAAATTCGCACTGTATACGTAAAATTTCATGCTCATTTCAAAAATTTATGATTTTTTATGCTAAGATATAAGATTTAGCCGGAAAAGGTGTTCAAGATAAGAGATTAAATTTTCTGAGATTTTTATTTTACATTTTTCGAATTTCAAATTTCTGTCCTCTAACATATTTTTACGTGCTGATTCCGAAATTTTTGACAAAAATGTCGAAGAATCATCAGAAATATTCCTGGCGGCAAAAAAACCCTCTAAAAACTGATTTAGTGCTGACCAACTCGAGAACGGTTAGAGATAGACAAATTCTGCGAACGTCAATCGATTCAGAGTGGTCGAAATAGTATGAAATGTGGATTTTGAGTCAATCTAAAAAAATTAAAAATTACTCGAAAAAGTTGCAAGGGGTTCACCCCTAAAAATCATGAAAAATACCAAGTCGTCACATCGACTTGAAATTCGCACTGTATACGTAAAATTTCATACTCATCTCGAAAATGTATGATTTTTGTATGCTCAGATGTAAGATTTAGCCGGAAAAAGGTGTTCAAGGTAAGAAATAAAATTTTCTGAGATTTTTATTTTTCATTTTTCGAATTTCTGTCCTCAAACGTATTTTGACGTGCTGATTCCGAAATTTTTAACAAAAATGTTGAAATCTCACCAGAAATATTTTTGGCGGCAAAAAAAACATCTAAAAACTGATTTAGTGCTGACCAACTCGATAACGGTTAGAGATAGACAAATTCTGCGAACGCCAATCGATTCAGAATGGTCAAATTAGTATGAAATGTGGATTTTGAGTGAATCGAAGAAAATAAAAAATTATCTACTCGAAAAAGTTGCAAGGGAAATACCAAGTCGTCACATCGACTTGAAATTCGCACTGTATACGTAAAATTTCATGCTCATTTCAAAAATTTATGATTTTTTATGCTAAGATATAAGATTTAGCCGGAAAAGGTGTTCAAGATAAGAGATTAAATTTTCTGAGATTTTTATTTTACATTTTTCGAATTTCAAATTTCTGTCCTCTAACATATTTTTACGTGCTGATTCCGAAATTTTTGACAAAAATGTCGAAGAATCACCAGAAAAATTTTTGGCGGCAAAAAAGCCATCTAAAAACTGATTTAGTGCTGACCAACTCGAGAACGGTTGAAGATAGACAAATTCTGCGAACGCTAATCGATTCAGAATGGTCGAATTAGTATGGAATGTGGATTTTGAATCAATCGAAAAAAATTAAAAATTACTCGTAAAAGTTGCAAGGGGTTCACCCCTAAAAATCAAGATAAATACCAAGTCGTCACATCGACTTGAAATTTGCACTGTATACGTAAAATTTCATACTCATTTCAAAAATGTATGATTTTTGTATGCTCAGATGTAAGATTTAGCCGGAAAAAGGTGTTCAAGGTAAGAAATAAAATTTTCTGAGATTTTTATTTTTCATTTTTCGAATTTCTGTCCTCAAACGTATTTTGACGTGCTGATTCCGAAATTTTTAACAAAAATGTTGAAATCTCACCAGAAATATTTTTGGCGGCAAAAAAAACATCTAAAAACTGATTTAGTGCTGACCAACTCGATAACGGTTAGAGATAGACAAATTCTGCGAACGCCAATCGATTCAGAATGGTCAAATTAGTATGAAATGTGGATTTTGAGTGAATCGAAGAAAATAAAAAATTATCTACTCGAAAAAGTTGCAAGGGAAATACCAAGTCGTCACATCGACTTGAAATTCGCACTGTATACGTAAAATTTCATGCTCATTTCAAAAATTTATGATTTTTTATGCTAAGATATAAGATTTAGCCGGAAAAGGTGTTCAAGATAAGAGATTAAATTTTCTGAGATTTTTATTTTACATTTTTCGAATTTCAAATTTCTGTCCTCTAACATATTTTTACGTGCTGATTCCGAAATTTTTGACAAAAATGTCGAAGAATCACCAGAAAAATTTTTGGCGGCAAAAAAGCCATCTAAAAACTGATTTAGTGCTGACCAACTCGAGAACGGTTGAAGATAGACAAATTCTGCGAACGCTAATCGATTCAGAATGGTCGAATTAGTATGGAATGTGGATTTTGAATCAATCGAAAAAAATTAAAAATTACTCGTAAAAGTTGCAAGGGGTTCACCCCTAAAAATCAAGATAAATACCAAGTCGTCACATCGACTTGAAATTTGCACTGTATACGTAAAATTTCATACTCATTTCAAAAATGTATGATATTTGTATGCTCAGATATAAGATTTAGCCGGAAAAAGGTGTTCAAGGTAAGATATTAAAGTTTCTGAGATTTTTTATTTTTCATTTTTCGAATTTCAAATTTCTGTCCTCGAACGTAATTTGACGTGCTAATTCTGAAATTTTTAACAAAAATGTCGAAAACTCACCAGAAATATTTTTGGCGGCAAAAAAAACATCTAAAAACTGATTTAGTGCTGACCAACTCGAGAACGGTTAGAGATAGACAAATTCTGCGAACGCCAATCGATTCAAAATGGTCAAATTAGTATGAAATGTGGATTTTGAGTCAATCGAAAAAAATAAACAATTACTCGTGAAAGTTGCAAGGGGTTCACCCCTAAAAATCATGAAAAATACCAAGTCGTCACATCGACTTGAAATTCACACTGTATACGTAAAATTTCATACTCATCTCAAAAATGTATGATTTTTGTATGCAGATATAAGATTTAGCCGGAAAAAGGTGTTCAAGGTAAGAAATTAAATTTTCTGAGATTTTTATTTTTCATTTTTTGAATTTCAAATTTCTGTCCTCGAACGTGATTTGACGTGCTGATTCTGAAATTTTTAACAAAAATGTCGAAAACTCACCAGAAATATTTTTGGCGGCAGAAAAAACATCTAAAAACTGATTTAGTGCTGACCAACTCGAGAACGGTTAGAGATAGACAAATTCTGCGAACGCCAATCGATTCAGAATGGTCGAATCAATACGAAATGTGGATTTTGAGTCAATCGAAAAAAACTGAAAATTACTCGTAAAAGTTGCAAGGGGTTCACCCCTAAAAATCAAAATTAATACCAAGTCGTCACATAGACTTGAAATTCGCACTGTATACGTAAAATTTCATGCTCATTTCAAGCGAGTCTGAAATTTGATATCGAAATTCAATCAGGTTTTCTGAGAAAACGAGTGCGTTTTGTGAGAAATTACTGAGTATATTTCTTGTGGAAAATTGAATTATCTTTTGCTTTGTTGAAATTGTTTCTTGATAAATCTTATACTTTCCGAAAAATTAGCTAAAAGAAAATATGATTTTCTTAAATAAAATTTTTTTTTGGATTCCACCTCTGATATTTTGATAAACAATTTTTTTTCTAACAATATATGGTGTCAAGATGTCATATGCTGAGTTTCAAAGTGCTACGATTCATTCTCCACTTGTGGCTTACATCTGTCTGTGGTTTCCGTACTATCAACCATTGTCCAGCCACGTTGATTTTCCAACCCTTTGGGTTGTTTTTACACAAAATACAGCTTCCTGCGAACATCAGGATTTATTCTTCCCTTGCACCCATTCTGGTCGTTCAATCTCGGCTGCTACAAGGATTTCCATTAGCAGCGAAAATCAAACTAGACACGGCGGCCTCATAAACGCACTGTCGGAGCGAAGGCACACCGACACTAACAGTGCGGGTTCTCGAGGGTCCAGCAAACCATAATTTCATTTGGCTAATGAAGCCAAGCTGGTAAATACGTTATTATATGCAAATGGGTTCCACTAAGCTGAATAATTTCGACTGGATGTGCTCGCGCGCTGGCCGCCATTGCATTTAATCTTGCCGAGTAATTTAAAGAAAATACGTGCCGTTCGGTGCTGCGGAGAAGATATTGGATGGTCTTAATTATAATAATTGCTCTCCGTACTTCGTGCCGCACCTTGCTTGGGAACATTTTAGAGTCGTAGGCGAGATCATAGCAGATTTCACGCAGTACTTAATATCGTTGATAATGGTAATGTGGTTTCTGTATTTGTTTGAGTTTTTGAGGCCATTCAGTAGCAGAAGTGGTAGCAATTCAACCAAAAAGTGGAACAGTTTGGAATTAATTACAAAATATAGGGTGTCCCATCTAAAAAAATATAATTTTTTAAAGCTCATAATATATTAGCTTCACTTGTATGTATTTACGTATGTATGTATTTTTTGTCAAAATTCATAATAAATTCGAAATGGCGGCTCCAAGATAGCGGACGAGATTTGTGATAATGGTCCGATTCGATTCAAAATTGGTATGTAACGATTTTCGGTGTCAGATATGATTTTTTTATCAAAATTCATAAATTCAAAATGGCGACTCCAAGATAGCGGACGAGATTTGTGATTATGGTCAGATTCGATTTAAAATTGGTATGTGGGGGTTTTTTAGGTCGTATTTTATTATATTATATTTAATTTATTCATTATTTATTATTATATATAAATTGAGGATGGCGGCCAAGATGGCGGACGATATTTGTCATTATAGTCTGATTCGATTCAAAATTAGTCTTTGAGAGTTTTTTGTAAAGAATTTTATGAAATATATTGATGCGTCAATTTTTTTTGAAAAAAATGGATTTTTCGATTGTTTTACTTTTACGCAAAATTTTCGGTTTTTCCGCTACTGAAATGCTTGTTGTTGAAAAATATGTGCTGAACCCGTTTTGATTGACACTAAGGAATTCGTCCACGACGTGAGCTTCGCGAATAAAAGAATGACGGTTCCATGCAAGGTGAAAGTATCGGGAAATTCAGTGGCGGAAAATCCACACAAATGATTTTTTCAAAAATGTCTCTTTCGTTATTCATAGTCGAGACATATATGAATAATTTGGGACAAGGTGATCCTGATATATCATTATGTGACTGAATGAGAGAGCACAGAAAATTGAGAGAATCGCATTTTTTCGAAATTCATGCACGTTTTACTTGAAAACCGTGCATTTTGGAGAAAACTTGTAAATACCGTTTTTGTAGCGAATTTTACGCAGAATATTATGACCATAATCGTCCATAACAATTTTTCTGATGCTTTCACGGATCACCCTCAAATTTCGGATTTAGCGGGTCAAATACATAAGAATAACTTGGGTGATCCCATCGCACTTCATCGGCCACCGGACTATAACTCGATAAGATGATTTTTCACAACACGAAAATTAATTTTAACACGAATTAACATGATTATGGAAATCTTTCTCTGAATTGCATAGGATCCGTCAAATTTTTTCACTTCTTCATCTACTTTACTCGCAAAATCCCAAATTCAATATTTTTCTGTTATAGGAGGCAAGAGGCTTCAACTCCTGGGAATGCTGCTAAAATATAATTACGGTCATATATTTGTTCATCTCTCAAACTCCTGACTGGAGAGCCGCAAACTAAAAAGATAAAGCCAAACTATCCAACATCCTTCAACGCATTCAATGCTAATGCCTTCTGAATTGAGAGCCAGCTCAGCAAAAAATTATCTTATTTTCAGTTAATTAATTAGGGCTGTGGGAGAAGTGGCTCAGACTACAACTCACTACATTGTTAATTTATTTTTCATTCAGGAAGAGATTGCTAGTTTTGCATAAAGTTCGTACGGAATTAAAGAAACGAACAGAAAAAGAAAATCACCAGCGGGCATTTGCATTTTAATTAGTCTTTTATTGCTTTTATTAATTAACCACAATTATAATTCCAAGAAAAAGTCTTTAATCGAAAAGTCGGCTGAGTGGTTCAGATGGAATATTAGATTTTTTACCTTCAGCAACTATTTGCACAAGCAAATCTACAAAAACTTTTCTATAACTTAAAGTCGGATATGAGTAATTGAATATTTCTAACCTAATTCACCGTCAATGGACACAATTATTTTGCTGGAAAATTACTTCCATTCTGGCACTAGTAGAGAAGATCCGTACTCTAAATTCAAATTGATAACACACAAGTCCTCTCGACTCGGATCTACAGTATCGGAAACTTTTCATCTGGGGTATAGACAGAAATCTACGCGAGCAACAAGGAACGCAATGATATGATAATACTACATAAATAAGAAAGACGCGCTACTGCGCGCCTCTCCTGTTGCCTCGCCCGATGAATTAACAGCTCAGTTGATATCCCTTCCTCGAGCGAGTAGAGGAGAAATTGTAATGATCTCTCAACATATAGCAATTTTTTGTGTATAAGGATTCTGTTCTAATTGAAGACATTTCAATAAATTTTATTATTCCTGAAATAAATATTGCTTAAAGGTAATTCTTTTCTGACATCCCACTCCAAACTAATATTTTCATGCACTCAATTCAACGAATTAACTGAATTCATCATCTCATCAAAACTGCCAACTCACCGACATCATTATCACTGACAAAAATGTCAAATCTAATGATGTCGTGAAGGATGAACTTGATGAATATGATTCCGCGAAAGGAAGGTATGTTTTCTGGAAAAACAAAGCCAGAAAACTTGTGTTTTTGTACGACGTGAGAGGGTTTGCCAGTGTTTGGCTTTGGTTTAGCATAACAAGACCCCTACGCGATATATAGGCCGAAAGAGAAAGAACAGACACTTTGCAAAGCTGCTGCACAAACAGCAAATTCTGAAGACAAATGCACTACAAATACCGGCTCAATCTATCTTGACATGACGAACGCTTCAGATATGGGCTCGAGACTAAAATATAAAGGGGATGCGGTGCGAGTTTGAACTATGAGTATGTATCTCTATTTATTCATTTAGAAAAATTACACAGTTTGTGTTAGGAATATTTCATCATTTTCCACACATTTCATTATAATATATTATATATTTCGCATTAGTGCAAAATGAAAAATTTCGCACTAGAATACTTGAATTTGTATACTAGTTCACAGTGCGAAATGATACGTATTTCAAATAGGTCGTCGGAAAAGATTTTTTCACCATCTTGAATGTTATACAAATAAACGTTCAACACAAATTCAGCTACTGAAACGCCTTCAAACCCAACCTTACATAATAATAATAAAAATAATAGGTCTGTTTTCCAAATTAATGTTACATAAACACTGGATCATTTCGAGAGATTGGAACATAGGAAAGGCAAGTGAAATCTACCTTACTTGCTACAGTAGATCTTATTACCTTCTTCACTGATGCTGCCTTGAGCACTTGGAGCAGACCACGGCGATAGCTGGTGCTCGAGGCAACCCGTAATCTGGACTTCATATCAAAGTGACTCGTAACGTCGAAAGAGCATTACAAATTTGGCGCCCGAGCAGGGACCGTTATTATGGTTAAACCACCAAAACACCTGAAATCTCTTCCGTAGGTATGAATACGTCGAGATACGTCAAAAACCGCCAACATGTCATTGGAACAGATCGTCAGTACACCCAAAAAGTGGTCGACCCACCATGTGATACCCTGTTTGGTAGACTTTCGGGTTCGCAGGAGCGATTTTCATCAACCATTCTTTGATTAGAAACACCGTAACCAAGATTACAGCCGATTGAAAGGTAATAAATGCTTGACCCTGGAACAAGCGACAACTGTGTTCCTCAAGGACTAAGAGAAATGTCTGACGGAAATCCGGTATCCACAAGTTTTCACTGAAAACCACTGACATCGTTGCCATTCATGGAACATTGTTGGGAATCCCGTCTACCCAGCGCCCAGACCGCCATCGCCCTTGAGGACGAAGGACCGGCATCAATTCTTCGACGGACCCTGCCAACCTCATAATCGATATATGGAAGAGGCTCCACAGTACCAAGATGCCACAATACCCCGTCAAAATTGCTGATTTTCACCATACAAATAGACATCATTTTTTTATTCGTCAGCTCTTGTTGTAAGAACTGATTTCTTGTATGACAGTATGGAGTACAACAGGTATTAGCTACAAGGATTCAAAATTCTTGAAAATGAACATAAAAAGTAATAGTTCCCATGGATTCCGCGATGCTTTTTGGTGGACATCCTTTCATAAGAAAAAAATTAAACTGTAATCAATAATGAAATAACCCACATATATTTACCAAGGAATCCGATGAATCCCAACTGACTTTTATCATATATAAAATGAAGATTAAAACGATTTCAGTATTCCATAATGGCTTCAGCGAATTTCGCTCTCGGTGTATACTGTTCACAACTCATAAATAACATCACCAACAATATGCGGCACAATAAAGAATCCGAAAAGGGAAAACCCCAAGAGAAACTCCGGCAAACGTGCCACCAGATGCCGCGGGCGTAAATCAAACAACTCATCAGAAAAAATAAGTGCTCTCACATTAAAATGGCTCCGTTCAGATGACGATAATTCAGTACTTCTTAAACAGTGCATAAATAAAAAGCTGTATTGAGTCGCCATAAGGAGTGCCAGAAACTCCTTATATCGCAGAGGAAAGTTGAGAAACGGAGTTGGCTGGAGCCAAATGGCCTGTCAGAATGAGTTAGGGGTAAAACTGGAAAACTGCGCGGCTTAAAATACTGGTATAGGTTTTAGATAAAGTAAAATGGTATTAGGATTTTATACAAGAGAGCAATGTGAATGAGTCAGATCGTCAAATGAGTGTCATGAATTTTTTTTTTGGTTGACGTGGCCGTTACTTGATGGAAATCCATGGTTTAAGATAGCAAGGTGAACATGATTGAATATCCATTAATTTGATCATCTTTGTTTCAATACACAGTATGTTGTCAAGCGAAGTTATTCTTCTTTGAGAACTACTCAAATACCATTCTTGTTAATTAAGATAATTGGGACCTTCCCAAAACTATTTCTGATACAACTTATGCAAGTTGATAATAACATTATTGACATTTCCAGGTACAGCAACTTTTCGGTAAAATTGGAAAAATTGGTTACTATATCTTCTAAGGACGTAGGGCTAGCTCAACAATCCAATTTGAGCGATCTAGTCCAGAGGTACCGAGACATCTTCGATGTTGGACAAACAAAAGGGAGTAGCATAATATCGACACTGGAAATGCAAAACCAATTCGACAGTCACGTAATAAGGAAGAATCTGACAAAATAGTCAGCAAATAGAGAGCGATATGGAGAGAGTCGTGCTGGTGAATAAGAAAGCCAGATCGATAAGTTTTTGCGTAGACTATCAGCAACTGAACATCCTGACGAGAATATATGACTTGCTATATACGTTAGCCATCTTTGCAATATTCTCAAACCCAGACTTGAGGAGCGGATATTGGTGAACGTCCGAAAGACAAGGACCACAGCATCCACGGTCCGATAGAATCGTCGAGCGGATGAAGAGGACGATCAATCGCCACTTATCGAAGGTAGTCACTGACCACCAAAGAGACTGGGACCAGTACCTCCATTCGTTCCTGATGGCCTATCGTTCTGCAGTACACGAATCGACTGGCCAAACCCCTGCTAGTATTATTATAGGCCGAGAGCTGCGACTATCCTGTGACCTGAAGTTTGGAACGCCACCGGTACAAGACACTGCTGGTGAGGACTTCGTCAGCAAGTTACATCAGAGAATAGACGAATACATGAACAGGTCCGTTCGAACATCCCGAGTGTGAGCGACAAAATGGAGTAACTTCGAGATAACCCGTCCTATGAGGATGACTGGGAGAGCCTCACCAGGTTGGGAGATACGATGCTAGACCAAAATCTTATGAATCTGGCAATCCCAAACTCGTCCTGTGGGCTTGATGGGCTGGATTGTAGAGCCACAGAAACCATGTGAAACGATATTCAGATCCAGCGGCGTTAAGATTTTTGGTGGGCTGTCACCATCTTCAACGACCAAATAGAAAGACTATGGATTGAAAATTGCTAGGGTCTGAATCATCCAAACTTTCAGATTCATTATTTTTCAATAGATCACCAGAGTAATGTTGTCGAATGTTCAATTCTGTTCATGATCGATTTCTCTTGTGAAATTCCAAATTATCATCCTGTACAAAATGTTTTTATAAGAAACATTGTTATGACTACTACAGATACGCTCTGTGAAAATATTTCAAACTGCTTTTCGGTACGTCTTTCCTTGGACGTGAAAGTTCACTTCGAGAAAATTCGAGCATTAAAGCGAGCATTCCTCCGGAAATAATAAATTATTACCGTAAATAATATATTTATTTCAGCGCCTGTTCAAAATTCGAGAAGATACTTCAAACTTTGGGAAAGGTGCAAGTGCGACTGAATTTTTAACTCGGCTCATGTTTATGGGGATGAGTGTTGGCGAGGTGTTCCTTGGAATACAGATGTACGTGGAAAGAAGGGCGGTTCGAGAGGTAGGGGTTGCTAATCGAGAATTCTTGTTTCTGACAACTCCTTTTCACTGCTAGAGTGTATCGATACTTCGAGAGCGCTCTCGATTCATTATACCTGCGCCACGTCTTTCCGGCTCGAGGTTACGTGTTGGGCTAGATTCAGCCCGGGCAATTTTTTATATTGTTTTGTTGCATACTTCACAAAGATGTACGATCACTGAGAATTCCAAAAGGTCAAAAGTGTTGACCCCGGTACTTTTTCTCAATTATTCTGAGTATTCGAAAAGAAGTTGTAATTTTTCAATTTTCATGGAGAATGTTTCCCTTTTCAACATGAATACCTCCCATGAGGTTATCTTGAACGATGGAAAATAGCGACTAAAGTTTGTCTTTCAGCCGCAGATGCACAACAGACTTTATGAATATCCTATCAATATTTCCGAACGAAAATCAAAATATTCTATAGTCTTTTTCAAAATCAAATTTGCACAAATATATCAACACAACGTGTAGCCACATCCTCAACCATAACTTCAAAGTCTATGATGGACCAAAGGAAAACAGTAAAATGCAATTCAAATTCAAACGAACTCGCTCTCTTTCTTTTTGAGGACGAGAGACTGAAGTGACATCTTGTATCCGACATGTTTGCTTAATGAACTTTCCAGGATTTGGTGTGAATTTCCAGAATAATTAATCAGCCCTCAAGTTATTTGAAGTTGCGTGAAGGCTTAGGCCGGGAACTTGACGACTATTTCCTTGACAAGTGAAACAGGTGCAGATTCCTCTTTGGTTTCAATCAGTTCACATCCGTATACTTAATTTTCGTTCTGTTCATACATATGTTGGAACCTTTATTTCATTGAAAATATAAAGAATCTTATGGTGTATCCTTTATTGATTTTCCCTCTTACACTGAAAAGGTTTGAAGAAAATGGGGCAATGAAGGAAATAGCTGATAGTAACGTTTTTCTTGTGTCAAAACCCAATCGTACTGGATTATAGTACAAATTTGTACAAAATTTCGCATTGAAATATCGTTGTAGGAATATGAGGAAGGCGCCTAATGTGCATATGAGATAATAGTACTCTTTATGAGGCTAGAAATATGAAACAATTAATAAAAAAATCGTTGCGTAGGTTGTGTGATTCCAAACCATATATAATATTGTTTTTGATTCTTAACTTTTTAAACAACCTTCTTCGAAAATATCAAAAATAAGGGGAGATCACAATTGATCAAAATTCCTATGCTTTGTTTTCCCCTGTACACCGTTTGAAAATTCAGAATTTTGATAACTCAAATACAAGTTTTTCACGAAGCACTAACTTTTATGAAGAATACAATGTTCTAACAAATGCATAATAAAAAAGTCTCCCATATGGTGCAAACTTTTTGAAACTCACTGTATATCGTCATTTTTCTTCTATTCATTTGGTCAATCATCATAACTATTGTGATCCTAGAATGCTAACCACAATTTAATTTGTATAGACTTTCATTTCAACGTTTCTAAATGGTAATGACTATTTCATTATAATATCCTATAATTTCACAGCAGCGTACCACCTCAATGAAATTAATCAAGACTTGCAAGTATTAACAATTGCATCGAGCCATTCGTAGATTGAAGAACTCTGGAAACTGACTGCAATTTCAGCTTCATCCACTTCCTTCCGTCTCTGTAGTGGGTGTGAACTAAAAGTGACAATGAACTATAATATTCCATTGCGAATTTCCTGTGGATGAGAAGGTTAACTGAATTATTCATTTGAATAATTCCTGGATAAACTGTATGCTGATGTGGAAGGAAACGTTTTTTCCTGAATTGTCTTAATTACTCAAGAGAAAATTGTGTTTGGCACGTCTAAAGCTATTCAACTGCTTTAATGGGTAACACCATTAGTGCTAGCAAAACTACCGACAGTAATTCTGACAGTAATCAATGGGATGAAATTGCTGGGTAACATCGCCAGATCGCGAGACGAGTTATGTTACCTCAACAACAATGATTGAACGTTTTCAGAAACAACTTAAAAGGACCAAGACGGTCGAAGAACGACCACAAAACCCCGTTCTTGTCCTTCCCTACATCAGGTGTATATCCGAGAAGATCAAGGATCGGAAACGAATACAACATCAACAGTTGCTTTCAATCCGGCAGTACTTCACGAAGCTTCCTCACCAACACGAAACCAGAGAACGAAACAGAATCAAGCAAAAACTGTATTTACGAGGTTCCATGTGACTGTGGAGATTCCTATATCGGAGAGACCAAGCGGCCATTATCTGTAAGAATAGCTGAACACAAAAAGTGGACTCAACGGAAGGAAACATCTAAATCGGCAATTGCCCAGCACGTATGGACAGAGCACCATCGAATTCTTTGGGACGAGGCTAATGTTCTTAGCGGTGGCGCGAGTGTAGCTTGCAGATGGATGAGTTCTAGTATCTAGAAGATTTATATCCAACTCCTTCTAAAAAGTGTTTTTGCCAGGGATTAACTACGAGTAGGTTACGACTTTCCACGTATATCCTTATGTGATTTCATGTGATATTATTCAAAAGGATAGATTGAAGTAAAAAAAAGAGAATCCATCCCGCATTGGGCCCTCATCTGAAAAACAAATGTATTGTTTATTATTCCACAGTTGACGATATCCAACGACACCGTTACCAACCTAGGGGAGTTCAAAGCATTCTTTCGATAATAATGCCGTGATAATAACTCCGTTTTTCCTTTGAAGCAGACGTTTCAGTGCAAAAACAAAAGGAATGATTACCGCGGTTTTTGTAACGGAGGCTGTATGTGAGAATAGCGTGTCTATCCCGGTGAGTAAAACTTTTCAGAATAACAAAAAAGCATGAACGTGACAAACATATTGTGTTTGTTTCTTTGACGGTTTCGCTTTTGATGAAAATATAATAATCCGAAGATGATGTAACAGTGTGTATGAAAGATTAAATTGGGGATTCGTTTAAGGATTACGTTTCAAGCCACCTGAAAAATCTCTCCAGGAATGGCTCTGGACAGCAGCAAAAGATGGGTCTTTTGTTCGCGGACAGGACAAAAAACAATTTTTTGATTTTTTTTGTTTTGTTCCCAAATTGTTCTAACCGTTATCCTGCTGCACCTCTAAGAGAAACAATAAGTCTTCAGAACACAAGCTGTGAACGACGGGGGTCCATCCTTTTCACGTGCGATCCCAAGCACTCTCGGTTGCTTTCTGATAATTTTTTTTTCTATATACTTTCAATTCGTCTACATTAATTTCCACTGAATGAATAAGTCATCCTGTTCCCGCAGAGACTATATTTCTTTGGAGGCATTCTAAAAGTATCACTATTTTACATTTTACCCGAAAGACACCTACTATCAGCCACGTGGTTATTTCGCATACAATTCATTTGCGAAACGGTGTATATCGGAACTACAGAAAGATCCATGGGAACGAGACTGAAGGAGCATCAGAGGAACTTCAGATTATACCAAAGGAACCCACAGAATTATGTTTGAGGGCGTAAAACTTATTGCCTGTGACCAGTTATACAATAGCCAACTTGTACGGAAGGCAATAGAAATCCACAAACACACTGAGAATTCTAACACAAAAAAGGTAGCTGCGAACCTCAACCGAATATAGAATCCCATTCTTGAAAATTCTTAAACAGCGAAGTGAAATTACAGGTAGAAATGGGCCAACTGATTGTTATTGAAATCGAAATCGTTTTTTGAATAATCTTATATTTTCTGAAATAACAACTAGAAATTTATATTTTTCAAATGAAAAAATTTTTTGGTAAACAATTTTTTTTCTGATAAAACATGAAGTCTAGATGTCATGTGACGAATTTCAGAGTGCTACAATTCATTCTTCACCTTTTGCTCGAGTTTTTCTGTCGTTACTGGATTATTACAGGATTGCCAGAAACACAAAAACATCAACTCGAAATTTATAGCTGTTTCAAGTATTCTAGCAGATATAAAAGTAAGCTGTCCAAACTTCCCAATCATCAACTTTAAAACCACTTATTTTAAGCCGATGAATTAAAGCGGTAAAACCTCTATGACAGGTTATAAAACGCGCTCCCTAACACTTTCGAACACATATCCCACGTGTAAAGACTTTCCTCATTCATGTAGGTCTACGCATTTCCCCCTTTGTCTCGGGTTCACGGTTATTCTCTATTCCATCCGCGACCGCAAATAAACTGACCTTTTTTCAAATAAGATCAAGATGGCGTTCGTCCGAATGGCAGCGTTAAAACTTGGGTAGATCCGTAAATTTCAATTGGAAAGGGCATCAACGTACCTTTGGATGCTTATGTACATTCGCCTCGATTTTTATTTTCTCTTCAGCATACGGAGAAACTACCGAGTTTCTCCAAATGAAAAACCGCGGAAATTGAAGCGCTGTTTCGTTATGTATTTGTGGATCAGTTGCACTCATTCACCAACCACTTTTAGACTATTCAATAAGCTGAAGGATTCAGTTTCGGTACGATTGGTCCAAACGGCTAGTGAATCCGTAGCAAACTATATAGTTTCGGTATTTTTTGATTTGTAATAATCAATTTGTATTTTATGGTTGCCTACTGATTGATCTATATGCATATGTATTTAACGAATGTGTCTCGTTATGGTCGCAAAATGCGAAAATTGTAAAACGTGCGCCATGATCCGCCATCCTAGCACACAGCACCACTTATAACACCTACACGCAAGCTGTCAGGCAAACAAACAATAACAGCCTTTTGTAGGAAATTTTCTCAGCTTTTTTTCTATATGCATATGTATTTTACGAATGTGTCTCGTTATGGTCGCAAAATGCGAAAATTGTAAAACGTGCGTCACGATCCGCCATCCTAGCACACAGCACCACCCATAACACCTAGAGGCGAGCTGTTAGGCAAACAAACAATAACATACTCTCGTACAATAAAATAAATTTTCTTAGCTTTCTTTCTTTGCCTAATTTTTTTTTTCGCTAATATTTGACGTCCATATCTGTCAAAAAAAAACTTCCGAAACCCTACGCGTTCTCTATCTAGCTTTCGGGGGGCAGGGGGGACATTTTCTTCGACATTAATATATTGTCATCGGAACTCAACTGAACTGATGTAAAATGTCAACTCCATAGGATGAGAGGGAGTTACTAGATTTGTTTGTACCCAACTAACATACACACACAAAGCAAGTTAAATAAAAACTTTCAATAATAATAATTTTGAAATGTCAAGTTGATGATGGTCCAAAGGGACGAAACATTGAATAGATTTAGTGCTTACGCAATTTTGAAACAATCGACAATAACAGTAAAATTAAAACCAAAATTCCATTTTCTCGAAATGAGCATAAGTTATCGTAGATTTTTGTCCAGTATTTCAAGCAAGTGACTTTTTTGAATTTGCTATCAGTTTACCATCATCCTATATGTTACCGTATCAGAGATCTCCATACATATGATGGTGTATGCCAAAATGCCCAACCGTGGACGAGTTCAAAACGAGAAACTATCAATCTTCAAGTCGATGAATTCTGTATCGGATCGAAAACTGTAATTTCACTGCATAATAGTTGACACTATACCTCGAATCCCATGTACTGGAAGTTCATACCGATAAGGAGTTGCCTGGAAGTTCTTGTCGTTCCTGAATGCCACCAAGACGACGAGAGGGCACTTCCGCGCCTCTGAGGGCTCTTCAACGAAGTCTCGTCATTTCGGAACTTCGGAATTCGCGGTTGCACGCTACGGACAGAAGTTCCATCTCTTCTGCCTTTCTCAGACAGGGGAAGCAGATAGGAAACAATCGAAATACTTGCAAATTTCTGATCAATGATGATTTTTTCAGCTGTTATATTTCCATAGCTATCTATTTCCAATTATACCTGCCGTTGATATGTGTTGTTCAGAAAGTGATCAGTTATCATCTGACAAAGCACAAGGAAATTTGGTTGGGGCCGGAACTGGAAAACAATTTTTGAAAATTTTTCTCCCGAAAATGTCTCAGGTCACTTTTTAGTTCATGTCTCTAGAAGCCACTGTATTTTGTCTTGTCGCTGTTTCGGTTGTAACTATCGTCGTTGTTTCGTCTATTTCTGTCGTTTGTTTATCTTGTCGCTGTTTTGTCCGTCGCTACTTTGTTCTGTCGCTGTTTTGGGCTCGCAGTCTTGTCCGTCGCTTTTATGTTCATCGCCTTTTTGTCCCAAAGCCATACCATACTTCGAGAGTTCTTTATATCTTCCGGTTAATTCCGTGACTTTCCATGACCAATTTTTGTGCTTGCATGGATCTGAAGTAACTCAGCTTGCCTTTCTTGCATATGCATTTGTCAGCAAAAGAATAGAATATCCATAAGTGAAGTCGAATTCTTTCCACCTGAGAAAGTATCGAACTGAGTGTTAGAAACGAATTATTGATTGATAATTGCAGGGTGCAATATATTCGAAAGTTATATGTGTGTGTGGTTGGTATTTCCTGAAACAAATGTGTCTGTACATTCAAACCATTATTTATTATGTACCACTCGACATGTTTCGGGTAATGTGATATATTACTTTGTATAAATTAACAAATTGCCCGATAATTCATCATGGATACACATACAATAATCCGCGATTTGACACTACTGTCAATTACTAATTAGTAACAAATGGGATCGATCGATAAATATATACCCGCATATCCACAGTTTCAGTTGAATCTTCGAAATTTTTCTTGTCGGAATTTTTCCAAACTTGAACAGAAACAACTGTCGCTTCTCAATGCATGGAATGATACAAAATTGGTTAAATTCACAACTATGATGTTTTCGCCTCCATTCAATTTATCATATTATACTGATATTGGTCATTTATAGCTTTAAGAGCCCTTTCAGAGCAAGATTTTTTACCTATAAAATAAGAACCATTCTTGAAACTGTAACGGTAATACACTTAAAAGCTTAAAAAATAGCTATTTCCTCCTACCCCTATAGAAAGTACACACTTTCCTCCGTCAAACCAGGAATGAAAACTCATACTTTTCCTCTCTATGGAGGAAAGTACCTTTCCTCCTGAGGGAGGAAAGTACTTTTTCTCCCCTCATTCCAAGTAAGTTGTGAACGATGAAACTTGTGAATCTATTATAATAAAATTGTTTCTAGAACATCTTATATATCCTGTATTCTGGTAAAAATCAAACATAAATGTTACTTCTACTTTAGTTCTTTAATAGCTATTTGTGTATTCAGAGCGCAAAATGATTGATTGTCGCTCGACAAAAAGCTTAATCTTTGGAGAACGACAATGACAATTTGTGCTCGAAATACACACATTATTTTTTCTACAAGCGCAGCTCTTAGAAAAAAAATTATCGACACTTCATTCAAATAGGCACATAACATTACTCGTGAGAAAAATGTCCAATAATTCAAATCACTAACAAGAAAAAAGGAAAATACCGTTCTTAAAAAAAAGTTGCAATTACCAGGAGCTGAATCCGGGACCTTCGGATTACAAGCCAAAGACGCTAGCCAGTGCACCACCGCAGATTCTAAAATGGACATGACTGTATTGCCTATACTTTCCATCATGCAAGTATAGGTCCGTTTTAGACAAAAGCAGTTGAGATGCATTTTAAATTTACAAAAAAAGGTTTATTAAGTGGGTTGGAGGAAAAATCATATGTATTACATGGGAGTAAAGTGCCTTTTCCTCCCTTGGATGTTTACTAGTAAATTACAACCTGCGGGAGCTAAATACGTGAAAATATAAACATTATACGCTCTAACGGACTATAGAACGTAATATATCCAATGATAAGACACTCATTAGAACGTTCGCGCAATTTCAACTGCTCAGCTAGGTTTGTCGAACTGTATGACTTCGTTTTTTCCCGACACACACAGTAAAAAGACAAAACAGAACAAAAACTGTAGACATTTCCTAGTCGATGTATCTAGATATTCACCAAAAAGACAATCATATCAAGAAAAATAGTCACACCTGTTCTGTTCTGCTATCATTTCGCAATAATTTCAAGTGAAAATCTAGCGTTGAGCAGTCGTGTTGCAAACAACACGTTCCATTTAGTGATAAAAATAGTATGAACTGATACGATATTTTATCTTCATTTTATCGAACGGTCTTGAATGGAATGAGTGGGTTATATGTGATTTTTTGGTAAGTTTGTTTAATAACTTTATAACTATTCAACAAAAGACAACACTATTGAAGGCAGGGTTGACCTAGCAATGTGTGGAAGGGAAAGAGTATTTCTAGAATGATAGATAATACGGAAATAAGGTCAATAAAGACTAACATACAGGGTGTCCCATACTCGATGGCCTAATGGACACTTCTAAGGTTATTAGTTTTGTTCCATCCATTTAAAAATATTTTTAGCGCTGCATTGTTGCCGCTTATATTAAAGAGTAGCTACAACTTTGATATTTCAAATAGGACACCCTGTATATTATTGCATTTTTTGCTTTACTTTTTCATCATTTGGTTCCTTACGAAATATCCAACCCAAACTCCATTATAGAATTCAACGCTTTGGAAGAGTTTGTTTTCACATTCACTTATGTCAAAAAACGTACAATTCCTTTCTATGTTTTATGGTGGAGTTGACGGCGGCTTGAAATATCTTGAAACTGAAGGAGAAGTTGCGAAAAGACAATGGGAAAAATCAACCATACTGCAGGTTTGGCTGTATTGGCAGGTGAGAGCATAATTACAATCAAAATTTCCCTTTGAAGAAGGGAAAAAGTTAACAAGAATATTTCCTCTCCTAACAACTTCCATTTCCTTGAATTTGATCTGTTATCCCCGTATAATAATAAAGAAAAAATCACTTTGCAGGTATTCTTCAGGGATCTTATTTGGATCCGCTTCAATTTAGCATTTTATTCGTGTATTCATTTACTGTACGAATATTTCAATATGAAAAGTGAACATCAAAAAGTTTAGATAAGAAATAATTCAATTGCATATTTATATAATTTTTCTACGACCATTAACAAAAATATACATTGTGTACAAGTGTGTCTCAGATTAAGAAACCTACCATGTTGTAACAGATTTTCAATTTCCAATTATTTTTAAAAGATTCGGAATCAGCACGTCAAAATTCGATCGAGGACAAAAATTTGAAATTCGTACGTATTTTGACGTGCTGATTCCGAATCTTAAAACAAAAATGTCGAAAACTCATCAGAAATATTTTTGGCGGCAAAAAAAACATCTAAAAACTGATTTAGTGTTGACCAACTCGAGAACGGTTAGAGATAGACAAATTCTGCGAAAGCCTATCGATTCAGAATGGTCAAATTAGTATGTATTGTGAATTTCGAGTCAATCGAAAAAATTAAAAATTACTCGAAAAAGTTGCAAGGGGTTTACCCCTAAAAATCATGAAAAATACTGAGTTGTCACATCGACTTGGAATTTGCACTTTATACGTAAAATTTCATGCTCATTTCAAAAATGTATGATTTTTGTATGCTCAGATATAAGATTTAGCCGTAAAAAGGTGTTCAAGGTAAGAAATTAAATTTTCTGAGATTTTTTATTTTTCATTTTTAGAATTTCAAATTTCTGTCCTCGAACGTATTTCGAAGTGCTGATTCCGAAATTTTTAACAAAAATGTCGAAAACTCATCAGAAATATTTTTTGCGGCAAAAAAACCACCTAAAAACTGATTTAGAGCTGACCAACTCGAGAACGGTTAGAGATAGATAAATTCTGCGAACGCCAATCGATTCAGAATGGTCAAATTAGTATGTATTGTGAATTTCGAGTCAACCTAAAAAATTAAAAATTACTCGAAAAAGTTGCAAGGGGTTTACCCCAAAAAATCATGAAAAATACTGAGTTGTCACATCGACTTGGAATTTGCACTTTATACGTAAAATTTCATGCTCATTCCGAAAATGTATGATTTTTAGGTGCTCAGATGTAGGATTTAGCCCGAAAAGGGTGTTTAAGTTAAAAAATCAAATTATCTAAGATTTTTTATTTTTTATTTTTCGAATTTCAAATTTTTGTCCTCGAACGTATTTTAACGTGCTGATTCCAAAATTTCTAACATAAATGTCGAAAACTCATCAGAAATATTTTTGGCGGCAAAAAAAACATCTAAAAACTGATTTAGAGCTGACCAACTCGAGAATGGTTAGAGATAGACAAATTTTGCGAACGCCAATCGATTCAGAATGGTCAAATTAGTATGTATTGTGAATTTCGAGTCAACCGAAAAAATAAAAAATTACTCGAAAAAGTTGCAAGGGGTTTACCCCTAAAAATTATGAAAAATACTGAATCGTCACATCGACTTGGAATTTGCACTTTATACGTAAAATTTCACGCTCATTCCGAAAATGTACGATTTTTATGTGCTCAGATATAAGATTTAGCCGGAAAAGGGTGTTTAAGGTAAAAAATTCAATTTTCTGAGTTTTTTTATTTTTCATTTTTCGAATTTTAAATATTTGTACTCGAACGTATTTCCTCGTGCTGATTCCAAAATTTTTAACAGAAATGTCGAAAACTCATCAGAAACAATTTTGACGGTAAAAAAACTATCTAAAAACTGATTTAGAATGGCCGGTATATTAGAATTTGAACGAAAAAAATAGACATAAAAGTTGAATATGTAATACGGCAGACAAAACCTTCTGTTTTTGATCACATGTATGTGATCAATATGATACAAGTCCGTACAAGTCGAGAGATATTAGGAAACTCGACCGACTCAAACGATATAAGTGGACTTATACCATGCGGACCTGCCTGAAATTGCAAGTTGGGACTTATACCAAATTATTTCTCAAGTTACCGTGTAGATGAATCTATATCAATGTGGCCTTATGAGAGTGAACAACTTTGTTTGTCAATGGGCGTAGTTAACTTATTTTGACTTAATTTGGACTTATACTCTTTTTCCCCCCACCCTAGTTATGGTGGACAATGTTATAAATCATGGCTCACTTCTCCGTTTTTCCTAAGGTGTATTGTGATTCCGAACAACCAGAAATAATTGAGTGAAATTTCAATAATATTTCAGGAAATCTATTGATGATGCTGTCCTATATGGCCTTGGTTTGCCCTGCCAGCACCCGCGACATATATTACACACATGACTACGACCCGCTGAGATTCAGAAACACTGCCCCTCTCTTCTTCTTGGGTTGTTTTGTGGGACCTATAGTTGCCTGTACCGCAGCACATTTTATAGGGAGGAGAATAACTCTGAGTCTCACTGGGGCACTCACGTCCGTTGGTTTAGTTGTGGTGACCGTTGAAGCCAGTGTAAATATGATCCAATTTGGAAGATTCATAATGGGAATATCTGTGGGAGGAGTCCAGGCACTTATGCCAATATATTTTGGGGAAATTTCCGAAAAAACCACAAGGGGTGCATTTGCTGCGAAATTATCAGTGTCACTCCATATCGGTAAAATCTTGGATATACTTCTGAGGCACTCAGTCTTCTACCATACACATCAAATAATAGTGATAATACTAGGGATCATCATCTCATTACTGTTCCTAATTTTTGGACTGGAGACTCCGCATTACTACATGCAACGTGATAAAAAAAAAGATGCGATGGCAAATTTGCAAAGGTTACGACATGCTCCGTATCACAAAATGAAAGAAGAATTTGAAGATATCCAATGCAAAACTCATTACAGGGGGGAAGAAAAGGTAATGACATGTTTCAGAAGCAACGGTTGGATAAAATCATTGATTATGCTTCTTGGTCTCAATTTCCTTCTCTACATATCAATGGTCGACCGTGTCTCACAACTTAGTAATATCATTTTTGAAGTCGATGGGATGGTTTTTGGAGTATATGGATCAGCCCTGATTATAGGTATGTACGTTCAATAATTTTATAATCTACAGGGTCGAGCAAAACTACATCAACCCCACTGGAGACCGTATTAAAATCAGTTTCTTGGATATTGTTTGTTGGATATTTACGATTATATATTCTTGTCACAAGTAGACAGTTTTTATCATATACAACCAATAAAAGAATCAAATAATTCAGTTCATCAGTGGATATATCATTGTTGTGTATACAAATCATCTCAAAACAATTATTTTCAGTACACTCATCAAATGTCATGGTCACTGGTTCACAAGATGAAATGAGTAGCACATTTATATTGAAACAATATTGGTACAATATTGTGAAAATATTGGCAAAATGATCCATTGCAATATTGGCGAAAAACAAATATTGATTGCTTTGCGATAGTTGTCCAATATTTCAAAAATAATATGTGTCAAATATTCTCGAAGCAATAATGAACTTGAAACATGTTTGGAAAATGTATTTTTGTATATTCTGGTTTGACAGAACCCCTTTCCCCTAATATTTCCAAATATTTTTAAGGGGCACACGTATATACAGTGTGAGCCACTTAAGACAGAAGCACCCTTATAATATCTACATTTTCCAACCGATTGGAGTGATTTTTTTTTTCATTGGGTAGACATTTAAAAAGTCTACTAGGACAACAAATTCCTTGAATAAATTTTCATTTCCAGGGCCAACTAATCTGATTTTTCAAGGTCAACACTATAAAAAAAATTCTAGTGAAAAATTATAACTACACCACTGGATTCGCGACATTTTCAAACAGGTCATATGTGGGTTTCGTGGAAATGCGTCAATCAATAAAAAAGTTATAAGAGAATGAAATTTGAAAAATATGCCGTTTAATCAACCCACCAGTTCAATTTCAAAACTTTTATCAGAACTTTGACTACACCACTGGATTCAGGGAGTCCTTGAATATCACTGACTATAATTTCATAGAAATCTATTGATAATTAGAAAAAATTAAAAATTATATTGTATAATGACAATTTTCCTGAAATTCCATTAACATACAGTGTTTCTCACTTATCATGGAAACACCCCCGTATCTTCCGTAATAATTGAGGTAGAATGATAAAACCCCAAGACAGATGAAACCGGTCAAAATGCACCTACCACCCCATATGGGTTGGCCTAAGTGATACACACTGCCCACCACGCGATAGAACAACCCATTCTGACAATAAAACATACTAGGGGGCAAAAAAGGCTCGAAATTCTTTCAGATTCGTGATCAGGACAACAAACCCACTACAGATTTTCCAAAAAAAATATCAGTCCTGAAAAATCCGAAATTTGTCTCATGGAAACGCCCTCCTAATTTCCGTAATTATTGAAGTAGAACTCTGTAAGTTCGAGGAGCGATGAGTCTTAATCTTGCATGAAGTTGATCTGAGTGACATCACTGCTCGCCAGGGGCGATGAACCTAGCCAGTTTTGCGAAAAACTATATATAGGCTCAATGGATTCGGAATCAGGACACCAATTTCACCTCAATTATTACGGAATTTTATTGTACACTGTATTTTATTATCTCATTATTTTTTCATTATTAAATATATTTCAATGATATATCAAGACCTCCTGTATTCAACAGTGGTGTTTTACGAATTTTGATAAACATTCTGAAATTGAATTGGTGGGTTGATTAAACGGCATATTTTTCAAATTTCATTCTCTTATAACTTTTTTATTGATTGACGCATTCCAACGTTAATCACAATTAAACCATTTGACAATGTCCCAAATCCAGTGGTGTAGTCAGGTTTTTTTAATCGCTAGTAATTTTTTACATTTTTGACATTGAGAAATCAGATTAGTTGGTCGTGGAAATGTAGATTCATTCATGAAATTTGGTGTCCTAGAAGATTTTTTGAATGTCCACCTAATAAAAAAAAATCATTTCAATCGGTTGGATATTGTAGATTTTATAAGGGTGCTCCGGTCTTAAGTGGGTCACACTGTATAATACGAATAATATTTATGCCCTTGTGAAGTAACTGAAATCGGAAAACCAATAAATGTTTTCCCATGCATATATATCTCATCCACAAATTGTACAGTTGTGTGCATAAAAAAGTCGTACAGCAGTTAAAGGCTATTGTGAGCCAGACTCGTCAATCTTAATTAAATTATTGACTTTGACAAGTAGAGTCAAAATGCAAACTAATTTTGTCAGTAATGCGCTTTCAAAAATTTTTTTAGCTCAATTAGTGCAATACAATGCAATCAGTGCGACTTTTTTCTGCACACAACTGTACATACTTTGAATAATTATTGTCTTTTCTTTCCAGGTGTGATCCAACTGGCCAGTAGTTTGTTCTGCATGTCTGTCATCGACCGGATAGGGAGGAAAGCATGCCTTCTTGGATCAATTGCAGGAATTTTATTATCTATTTTAATATTGTTGATTTTTCGAAACTTTGATAACACGCCCTCGGAATTTATAGCATTCATCTATTTTATTATTTCTTCCAGTATTGGTATCCCTTCTGTAGCATTTGTTTTAATGGGGGAGCTTTTCTCTCCCAACTTCAAGATGGCTGGTGCAGCGATTGTAAATGCTGAATACTGGTTGATGACCTTTCTAGCTTATCTTCTACTTGAAATAACTGATATTCACAATGCTTGGTTGTGTATTATTTTCCCTTTTTGTATTTTAGCTGCACTTTTTGTACATTTTTGCTTTCCAGAAACCAAAGGAAAAAGTTTGGGTGAAATACAAGCTATTTTGAGGAGAATTTAGTAAACCATGTGAAAATATAAAGAACATAGCAATAAAGTGTTAAAGCCGAATGTTTTTGTATTGTCGTAAATTTCTCAAGTTGAGCTTTTTTAATTTAGGTTGAGTTTTATAATTTCAATATGTGTCACTCCAGGTGTTTGAGATGGATGAATTTTGATGACAGTAGTATTTGCATTCATGTCTAATTGGTAGCTGGCTATGCATGTGGGTCTCAAGTATTGATTGCAGCTTGCCATTATTTAGTTAACAGTCACATATACAGTGAGCAATAACATGTCAACTTTATTTTCAAGTAACACCTTTTTCAATAAACCTGAAATATACTTGATTAGCTATAATAAAATATAAGATAACATATAACATGTATATGAATATACAATTCAGAAACACACATTCATCAATGGAAAAAAAATTTTTTTAGACTTGAATAGTTTGCCAGGTCAATGTGGTAACTACCTTTTTTTCCTCAGTTATAACGAATGCCTTGAGGATGCCCTGAGATGAATGTTCAACAATAATTAAATAAAGCTTTTAAACACTTTTCAAATTGTTAAAAAATTTTAAACTACCTATTTTTTTTTGACGTTTTTAGAAAAAATTTTGTTTGCATTTCGTGCGCGAAATGTTACTTTGGTGATCGAGAACTGATTTTTTTTAACGACGCGCAGCCGAGTTAAAAAAAATAGTCGAGTATTTTATTTAATTATTTGTTCTGTATGATCTTATAATGTTAAATACAATAATGAAGACTTTTATTGACGAGATATAATCACGAACCGACAATGATTTGAATGATTTTATTTAAACTTCGTGAAGGTGATACAAATTATACAGTGTGTCTTATTTTTCATGGAAACACCCCCGTATCTTCCGTGATAATTGAAGTAGAATAATGAAACTCTCAGGTCAGATGAAAATGGTCAAAATGCACCTACCCTCTCAATTAAGTTGGCTAAGTGATATACACTGCCCACCACTCGCGACGAAACAACCCATTTTTACGGTAAAACATACTAGGGGGCAAAATAGGCTCGAAATTCTTTCAGATTCGTGATCAGGACCACCAAATTACTATAGATTTACTCTTTTTCTGAAAAAATCGAATTTGTCTCACTTCTTATGGAAACGCCCTCCTAATTTCCGTAATTATTGAAGTAGAACTCTGTAAATTCCCGGAGCGTTAGGTATACCAGCGATGAGTCTAAATCTTGCATGAAGTTGATCTGAGTGAGATAACAATTTCACCAACAATACATATTTTCGAGGGTAATACCACAAGAGGTTTTTATTTTATCGGACAGACTTTCATTTTGCACAAACTTGGTTGCTTTGGTAATTGACGAGAACAAATAACTTGATTAAATCACGAAACCGAAGGTGGAGTGAAAATATGTATTGTTGGTGAAATTGGTATCCTTATTCCGAATCCGTTGAGCCTATATTGTCCCATGATATAATTTTTCGCAAAACTGGCTAGGTTCATCGCCTCTGGCGAGCAGTATATGTCACTCAGGTCAACTTCATGCGAGATTTAGACTCATCGCTGGTATACCTAACGCTCCGGGAATTTACAGAGTTCTACTTCAATGATTACGGAAATTACGAGGGTGTTTCCATGAGAAGTGAGACAAATTCAGATTTTTCAGGAATGCAATTTTTTCAAGAAAAAAGTATGTGTGTAGTGGGTTGGTGGTCCTGATCACGAATCTGAAAGAATTTCGAGCCTATTTTGCCCCTAGTATGTTTTATCGTAAAAATGAGTTGTTCCATCGCGAGTGGTGGACAGTGTATATCACTTAAGCCAACCCAATCGAGGTGGTAGGTGCATTTTGACCATTTTCATTTGTCCTGAGAATTTCATCATTCTACCTCAATTATTACGGAAGATACGGGAGTGTTTCCATGAGAAGTGAGACACACTGTATAAACATATTTTTAGAGACATCCCTTCAAGTGCGTGGTTTCTGTTACACCTCTGATCCACTAGGATGCCGAAAGAATCTGACGGAGAAAGAGAAGCGTTTTCCTTGTTTTTCGCTCGAAATAAACAATTTATGGCGGCCTCTCAATCCTGGGAGCAGTTAAGTTGGCGGAAGGTTTGAAGCGACATGTCCTTGCGATGTACCAATTCTAGAGCTATGCGAAATGGCAGATGTAATTGACAACGTTGACCTAATTAAACGTTTCTGTCGCATCTGAATGGGAGCTGGGTTGTGCTCCGTTTTATGCATTCTCTCCACATGTCTAGAATGCAATCGACATTACTTCTACTCTGATTCCTGTTCCGGCAAAATTAAGACATACCTACAGGTTGTTATATTTTCCGTGAATTAACAAACAATTTCTAGGGATTTTCCACAGGGAAGCATATTGGGACCGCTAATGTTATCGGTGTATAGAGCAGATTTTGCCTCTTTTTTGAAGAACCATCAGTCGTACCAATATGCTGATGATACTCAATTATACTTTTCATTTTCGGTACCAGAAAGTTTTCTTGCGAAGGTTTCTAATGGCTTCAGTTTCAGAACTTCACAAAACAGAATTGATGATATCTGGAAAACAGTGATGAGATATACAAGGACCTATGAAATAAAATTGAACGGAAAAAATCTGAAATGTGTGAAACATTGTAGACATTTTGGTCTATATCTTGATTCAACGCTAAAATTTGACAAGCATGTTGCTCATCTTATCAAACATATAGTTATTCTACATTGAAACTGCTTGACTTGACTATTGCTCCGAAATGAATTGGCCGTGCTTATTCGCAAAAATACAGAACTCTGCAACTCTGCATAAGGTTTAGATATGGACTCGGGAAATATTACCACATATTCCGAACGAATGAGGATATGAAAATACTGAGCTGGGTTGGTTTATTGAATTTTTCAACACGAAACCCCTGCATACCTCGTGGATAAACTAAGAAAACTCGGTGACTTTCATCATTGTCCAACCAGAAGTAGAGGATTCTACACCGTACAGTTCCACTCACCTAGTTGAAAACGTGATGCTCACTCGTCGCACAACGGACTATAGTCCGAAATATATCGAGTGATGAGGCCCTCAACATGAACGTACCTACGCGCAATTTCACATGTTCAGCTAGGTTAGTCGAACTATGCCAAGGCATTTTTTCTCAATTCAAACGTAGTATTTTACATAATGCGGTTAAATTTACAATACACCAGTTGTCAGTCGAAATCATAGAGAGTCACGTGGCGTAATGGTAAAGTTTGCCTGACAGACGAGAGAGGTGACACTGAGGTCGACAGTTCAAATCCACATGAGAACAATTTTTGTTTTCAATCTAAAAAAATAAAATAAAACTACCACTAAGGAAAATTAAATTATCTTTTATCGTAACGTTAAATAAATAAACATTGAAAGTAAGATATCTCTATTTTTGAAAACTATGGTCGACGAAAAAGTTTTGTAACAAACTCGTAAATTAAAATTGCGATTAACAATCTCACGCGTTAAATTATCTCGATTTTTAATCGCCCTTATTAATACACTTGTTCGTTAAATAACCATTATTCGTCAAATATTTGAAGCAAATTTCAAACACTTGTCAATTTGAAACGGTTTGGCCGATTTAAACAAACGAAGCGGTGTTGCATAAGGAATCGGATGGATTTCTAAACCAGGTGCCACGTGACCTCCATTTACATTTGAAAAAAAAAATTGATGGTTCCTTCTTCACGTTAAGCCACGTAACCACAATCATTTTCATACCAAAATGTACTAAAAGTGGTACCTTTTTACCTGAATTTTACCCCACCTCGATAGCTGGTACCGTTCAAGTTAAAGGGGTGAGGGTTGTTTACGTCCTCCCTATTAATAATGGAAATGAACATAAACAAGAAATAGTTATTTACCTAACAAGTGCGGAAAGTAGTACTTTTCCGCACACGACGGCAGTTGCACGAACGACGCGTAGCGGAGTTCGGGCATGCCGTTAAGGGCGGAAAAGACATTTTCTATACGAGTTAGGTACAATATTTTTCCTACGAGTGTTTTTGTCCATCTTATTTATAAAAAAACAAGGTTTTTAATAAACAAGTTTTTCTAATAATGTTACAAAATGACACATAAGACAGAATAGTTACATAGATCATTTAGTTAGTCCTAAATATCCTCATTTTCAACAATACAAAAATCGTGCGGAAAAGTAAAAATCGTACGGAAAAGTAAAATCGTGCGGGAAAGTAACTTTTCCGCACGATTTTAAATCGTACGGAAAAGTACAACTTTCAAAACAAAAAATCGTGCGGAAAAGTAACTTTTCCGCACGCTCATAGGAAAAAATATAAGTTGTTAAAATAATAAAATTCTACCCTGCACAGGTTTCATTGGTTAGTGATAAGTTTTCCAAGGAAATTATGTTAAATATTCGGTAAAACGAAACTCACAAGAGAAAACACTGTTTAAATTTCGCAGGTCATAATATATAGTGGAATGCTGTTTTTGATGATTTGTTTTTACGAAGAAAACAATGTTTCCAACATATCATGTTTATTCGCAGAAACTCTTGTTGATTAATATAAGCCTGAGTGCTTTTTTAATTCCATACGTTTGCCAGTTTCGTTAGAGTGCAATGAATACGTGAGCACTAGGGCAATTTTTTTTATATATTCACATTTTTTCAGAGTTGTAGATTTCCACCCCTTAAACTACCCACTACTGGAAACATGTATTATTAACTTCAATCACGTGGAGTGATATATAAAACAATTTTTCCACAAATTAACATCTAGCATACGGATATGTACCGTGATAAATGATGGATTGATCATAGATCTGTGTAAAATCCAAACTTTTAATGGATTACTCTGCCAACTTCCACTTTCGAATACATCACTATAGTAACTATTTGATTTCATTGGCTTTGAATTCGCCTGCCACCCTATTATCCACATTTCAAATACGTACGATGTGAACAATGATCAACTCATGCTTGCAAGAGGTTATCTTGAACGATGGAAAATAGCGACTAAAGTTTGTCTTCCAGCCGCAGATGATTCCACAACAGATTTTATGAATGTCCTATTCACATTTTCGAACTAAAATCATAGAATAGTTTTTCCAAATCGGTCACCACGTGTATTGCTACACACATATAACTGTTCCACTTCGTATTAATGACTTGCCAATGGCACGTATATCACTTTCAGTTTTGAATCAATAAATTTCGAGTGAAATACAAATATTTCTTCCTCTGTTTCAGGATTCCTCCAAGCCAACATCAACGCTGATCCAGCCACATTGCCCACATTCCTGACATCCAGCCAGGTGTTCAAAGTTACGGATAAGGACACTGTGGTTTTGCCGTGCGAAGTATCCAACCTGGGTGAGTTTTAGTTGCAACCCTAAGGCGCTCGCTCCAATGAAATCAGATTGAAATATTTCCCGAACGTGTGATTTGAATAATATTGGGGATGGAATTAGAAACATGTCCTCTATTAACAGCCCGAGAGAAATTTGGAAAACATGCCTCATTTTCAAGAAGCTTTCATAGTATTCAGTATATTTTCCTCAACCAGAAATAAATAAAACAGTCACAAATTTTTATCAACAGTAAAAGCATAAGACCTTTTTTTTATTGGTTAAATTTATTTTTTCAACGAAATAATTTTGCTAATCAGTAGGTCGAGCAATTTTGTCTAATGGAAAAATTTTGAGTTGAAGAAAGAAATTAACAACAGTATATAAATACACCACAATAATAATCACCTTGATTGAAATAGTTATTTGAAGAAGCAGTTATTAACAACACAATTATAATAATGCTTTTTGTATGTTCAGATGAAACTTTCCCAAAACGATTCATATTGCGTCAATAATACTGAATAAGCATTGCTGTCAAGACCGAAATTGAAGGGACTTCCGCTTACTAGATGGAGGCTGTTTTTGAGGACAAGCATATTTATCGCGATAAAAAAGTTGCATGCTTTTTTATCGCTGTCAAACTGACTCAAACGTCATATTTAAATGGGTTTATTTCTACAGGAGTTGATTTATCAACAGTAAAATGAAATTGTTGAAGTTCAAACTGTTGAAATTGTTAAAATTGTTAAAATTGTTGAAATTGTTGAAATTGTTAAAATTGTTAAAATTGTTGAAATTGTTGAAATTTTTGGAATTGTTGAAATTGTTGAAATTGTTGAAATTGTTAAAATTGTGATAATTGTTATAATTGTTAAAAGATTAAAATTGTTGAAATTGTTGAAATTGTTAAAATTGTTAAAATTGTTAAAAATGTTAAAATTGTTAAAATTGTTAAAATTGTTAAAATTGTTAAAATTGTTAAAATTGTTAAAATTGTTAAAATTGTTAAAATTGTTAAAATTGTTAAAATTGTTAAAATTGTTAAAATTGTTAAAATTGTTGAAATTGTTAAAATTGTTAAAATTGTTAAAATTGTTAAAATTGTTAAAATTGTTAAAATTGTTAAAATGTTAAAATTGTTAAAATTGTTAAAATTGTTAAAATGTTAAAATTGTTAAAATTGTTAAAATTGTTAAAATTGTTAAAATTGTTAAAATTGTTAAAATGTTAAAATTGTTAAAATTGTTAAAATTGTTAAAATTGTTAAAATTGTTAAAATTGTTAAAATTGTTAAAATTGTTAAAATTGTTTAAATTATTAAAATTGTTGGAATTGTTGAAATTGTTAAAATTGCTAAAATTGTTGAAAATTTCGAAATTGTTGAAATTGTTGAAATTATTAAAATTGTTAATATTGTTAAAAATGTTGAAATTGTTATAATTGATAAAATTGTTAGAATCGTTGAAATTGTTAAAATTATTAAAATTGTTAAAATTATTAAAATATTTAAAATTGTTGAAATCATTAAAATTGTTAAAATTGTTAAAATTGCTGCACCCTAACGAATAATCCTTAGGAAACATTAAGAGATTTTGTAGGCTAGGTTAGACGTAGCCCTTACCTTTCAACCAGTGAGCTATTATTCCCGGGAACGGTAACCACGCTGGTTTTCGAACATATGCACTCATTGATGATTGGATTAAGAAGCGAACGCTTTACACATGTTTCACTCAGGCCCATAATTCTTTGAGTTTCGAAAACTTCATACACCTTCAGTTATTTCACAATTCGATTGTTTTCTGGAGGTCCCTTTACTGTAAAATACTCAATTAGATGCGTTATTGTACATCTGATACCCCATAATCAATATTCATTCTCGACCCTATTCGCAAATGTGACTGGAAATATTCGAGCTCCAATGAATTCGAACCCCAAAGTTTGTATGTTTGATTTCCGAAGGGATTGAAGGAAAACTTGGTCGGACATATTCTCATCACATCAGTCTGCTATTATATGCGTTACATGATATTTACCCCGGTTATTAAAGGTGATATTGTTTGTTGATGTCGATGGATATTGGAGAGTATTTTCTAAAATCAACAAGGCAAATTTGGCAGTGGGCGATAATTGTGAAAAGAAAATGATAATTTGAATGAAATATTGAGGACACGAATATGGATTCACCCCTTCATTCAAAAGAATATATAAATTTGGGAGAGTAGATATTGCTCAAAATTTTCTTTTCAGCACTTCTTGATTCCGCAACTATTGAATCTGAAGATCGATGAATATAAATACTGTAAAATTCTGATTGGCTCCCAGTTCTTCTTTGGTTGAAATCTCAAAACGTTCCAACTGCAACTGCGGCAATTATTTTCGATGGCGTATATTCGGAGTACCATTCTTGGTGGCATGGCTTCCTTTCGGCGCCTTTCAAGGCTTTGTGCCAGATCTTTGGTGGTTATATTATCTCTTTCTTTTTGTTGAAATTTTCCTAGTGCTTGTGTATTTCATTGGCTTCTAATTACATTCTGGTTGGACGATGATTCTACAATGCTAGTCTCTCGGTATTTTTGAATATGATCTTGTGTTCTCTGTCGGACAAAGTTTGGCGACTGCAGACTCCTCGGTTTGTCCCCTATCGAAAACTTCGCTTGTGCTCGACTAGGCGGATACCAATGCTTTTCTCCGTTTGTCCGATATATACCTTGCCACAGTTACATGGAATCCCGTAAACTGCTGCTGATTTGGGTAGATCTCTGCTGTCTATTTTCTTCTTTGGACGGTGTTTATTTTCACCTTCTATGTACACCTTCTATGTACGGCCTTGTGGTTCCTTTTCAATGGTGTTTCTCTTCTTCTCCATTGAACGTGTAGCACAAAATATGTCTCTTTTTTTGTAGCCGTTCACTTGGTTCACACACCGACGAAGACAGAGGCTAATAAAAGTTCTTTATCGTAGTGACAAGGCACCCAAGTGAAGAAATATATCGGGAAAGAAAATTCCAGAATATCATTGAAGCAGCTGTGAGGTGCTAAAAAATTCTACACTGTACGCACTGGTAAACACTGGTGAACACTTCCACGCACTCTCGAAAAAAAGTACTTTCTTATCACTGAATATTGAAATTAATTGGCCGATAACAAGCAATTGAAGGAATCCCGTCGGCTGTCAGCATAGACGTGTAAAAATCAAGATAAACAAATTCCGCTGTTATAAATGAATAAAATGCTTCAAATTCCGACTTCATATAAACGCATTTTCAAGTTCATATCTTTGTCTCATTCTCCTCAACTTTCGTCACTTAGTAACGCTGTTTCCCACAGTTATCCTGTCTTTCATGAAAAATTTCCGCGTTATTTTCACTCCGCCGTATCCCAGCGGATCCTCAATCCTGATTGCAAATTAGAGAACCGGATTCCTTTCTCTGGAGAATAATAAAGACAAATTAATTTTTACTTTATTTTTATGCAAAACGGGGAAATGTATAATTATCTCTGTTATGCTCCTCTGAATCTTGCTCGGGCGGGCGTGAATGAGTTTAACTCGAAATTTGACTAGCTTCTATGTAGAAAATCAGGTTGGGAAGTATAAATTGGAAATTCTATCACATTGAATTCCCTGAAGGCGTTCGTCGGCCGCCATTGGACACCGACGAATACGGAGGAAATTCCATTGAATTCCTATTTTCTCTTAATCGAAGTGAGGATATTTTCAGAATTATGATGATTCGCTGGGCGGAATTGACTGAATAGGGTTGAATACCGCGCTTTCGTTTTTATAATTGGAAAGGAAATGAGTTTGCCTTTGAATATCAATCGACCGGATCATCATACTGTTTGTGCTACTGTTATTGACTGCAGAGTCATTGATTGTCATCAAGTTATAATTGAACTTTCTTTCAGATTTTTTTTGTTAGTGATCTTAAATACATTTTTCGTTAATTTTTTTATTGTTTATTCGGCATTCGACAAAATTTTCCAGTGGAAGACCAGTTGTGAGTCTGTATCAATTTGAGAAAATCCACAGCTTGATTCAACAGATATGAGTAAATGGAAATGACGAAATATCTTTTCAATTTGTATAAAAAGCATAATCTGTAATTTGAGAGTCATTCGGCTGAGCGTATATCGAATCTCGAAGATAGACAAATTCATGTGGAACTCAACAATGAGTCCTCACACCTCAGTCGTCTATAATGTTAACCAAGGAGTTCCCAGGGTTCTATATCGTTAGTTCACAAATTTTCGACCAAAAATAAGGGAGATATAGAGATTTTACTCGAGCGTCAGAGTAAATCTTATAATATCCCGAGTTATCCACGCGGAAATCTGAAAATATTATAGCTCATTATCTGTCGAAAAAAAACAATTTTTGAAAAAACATGCGAATACCTTTTTTATAGAGATTTTTCCGTTCTACAAGCTTGATCCTATACATTATTTCGAAATTTTTAAACCCTTCCAAGTTATTGATTTTCCGAGCTTTTCCGGAAACTTTTCCCACTTTCCACAGGTGTTCGCGTGCAGAACATTTTTCCCCCTCATGAACTGCCCCTGTGCCAAAAATCATTTCAATAGATTAAGTGTCAGGTTAAAACTCCCGGATCTTTTGCTAAAAGCATGTCCATGTTGAAGGAGTTGTTATAATAAAAAAAAATGTATTCTGCAAATTGAGTATCTACAATAATTTTTTATCTACATCTTTTATCCCCTTTGAATTTCATTCAAGTTCAAACTCAGGTCCAGCAATGACATTTCTTGACAGTTGCTTTGGTGTGGGCAGCCAGTTACTTTACTCAACTACCTGATTGTTTCTTTCAGTCCATTTTCTCTTCAACATATCCTATATTTTTTTTTATTTCCTTCATGTTGTCCAGTTCTGCTTTGATAGTTTCTGCCCCTTCCTCTTATATAACTGTCGCATTGTCGCAACAGAAGTTCTCTTTACGAAACTTTTGTGATTTTCATTAGCTCATTATTCTCCTAGATTTCTTACAGGTTTTTCGAATTTCCTAGAAATTCTTCTCTCGAACTCTTTGAATTTTCTAGGAATTTCCCTTCCAATATTAATTGGCATTTTCCTGAAGCCTTTCTACTGGATTTTTCAATTTAACTTGGTTATCTTCCAGTCTTGCCGAATTTTATAGCCGTTAACCTTCCAGATATTTTGAGTTTTCGTGAAGAACTTCTAGAAATTATTGATGTTTTTTCCTTGATCTTACCAAACTTTGTGGAAGATTAAAATTTTTCGGGACCTCCGTCTTGATTCCAATTCCTCTTCCAACTCTGCGAACGGTTATATTTTGTAGTATGGCCCAATCTTTTTCCAAATACAAAACAGATTTCGAGTCATTTTAAAACGAACATTCACAATTACTTTTCTCCGAAAACAGAACCAACCACATATTTTCTTATCAGGAGGTACGCTGGACATCGAATTTGCCGTGTGAATCAGGAATTGGACATATTTTTCCTGTTGGAATTCGTTTCGAAATGGTATATAACATTCCTGCGATGAAAAATGCATCTGAACTTTAAACATTTAATATCTGTAATGTTCGCTGCCTTCGGAATAGGTCAAATCGACGTGATGGAAAATTGTTTTGTTTGGAGAAATATTTACCATTTCAGCGCAAGAATTTTCTGTGAAGCTATTCGTGACTGGGTGGTTATTAGTTTTTGGGTCAATGGGATTTTCATCAAATGAGTGTATAGTGGTGACGGGTATTTCACCACCAAGCGGATTAATGTTAAATAAGCTGTAATAATGATGGAATAACTATTAATGAATTGATAGATAAGATCGTTCTTCGAGGCACAATAAGGCTTTGAATTATAAAGGAATAATGACATGACACAGAACTATCGCACATTTGGACGGATTCAGTTAGTAGTATTAGATTTTCCATGAAAATTTTATATTCACCCAGGGTGCATAAAATATACTGTTTGTCCCAGCTAAAACTGTAACCCCCTCATCTTCAAAGTTGTAGAAAAAATTGAAAATCGCTCAGACTCGTCTATTTTCATTTCCAGGTGGAACTCTTCAACCAAATACGACATCATTACACCAAAAATATAGTATAAAATGAGAGATTTTTAACAAAAACACTAGGAGGAAACTGACTGTGTCATCACTTGAAAAAGAGTCCGCAGTTATAATATGTTATGTTTTTTACTCGCCACTGATATTTATTAATTTATTACAATCATTTAAATTCAAAAAAAGTTTTTTCAATGTTTTGCTCATGAAATGAAAACAACCACAGCAAACAAAATGATATTTGGCACCACCCGGAAGGATCATTAGTAACAGAGAGAAACTAAAAAACAACAGAAAATTTTTCGATATTTCCAAAAACTCCCAACTCCATTCTTGTCATTTTTCAAACAGGCACTGTCGGACCATCAGTTTTGGTACAATTGCAATTTGTTTTTTTGTACCCAATCTTGCAGCGTGCCTAGATGTTCTAGTGATTGTATGATTTTAATGTTTCAAACAGATTTCGGAAGTAGAAGTAGAAGTATACTACCACAGAATGTATATTCTCATTTCAAACTACAAAATGCCGAGAAATCAGTGAAAAATACTTGCAAACACTGAAAACGGCTGAACCCGCCAGTAGAAGAGTACTGAGGCGTATTGTGAGTCTCTTCACACACCATACGCCTCCCCTTATCTCCCAGTCTCACCTACTACTCGACCGCTTAGGCGGGCACGGTTTTCAGTCATGTTTGCAAGCATTTTTCAATGACATTCGCGAGTTTAAAACCTAACAGAATGAACTGCGGACAGTCTTTCATGTGATGAAACAGTCGGTGTCCTCCGAGTATTTTTCTTACGAGAAAATCCTCTATTGATTGGCCTACATTGTCCACCTCCTCATCCTCGGACCCCTCCCTTTTCTGTTGGATATTTTTTGTGGAGGTTTTTGAAATCCAAAGTTTACATCAGTTGTAAGTAGATGCCTATGGCGTGCAGTGATTCCACAGATTTTGAGAACTGTATGAGTACATTTTGAAAATCCCTCAAACATTTTTATGGTACTGAATGGTTGAATATTCTGAACGATGATATCATTTTAGGTGAAAATCATTTTGGTCCACACTTATTTTCCACTGAAACTTCAACTACAATTGATCGCTTCCCAATTACAATACACCAGTGTGTTTTTGATTGAATTCCTTCAAAAATGAGTATCACAAATACAGTAGTCTTATTGGAAATTCGAAAGAAAAGGGTGCTGGGAATAAGAGGGTTGGCAGCACAACGATGACGTATTTGGTAGAAGAGTTCCCCTCCAAATGAAAATCGTCGGTTCTGAGTGATTTTTAGTTTTTTCTATGACTTCGGAGATGAGGGACAAACTATATAGTATGTACACTAACCAATTTCAAAATTTAGATTATTAGTATTGAAATCCTCAGTACTTATCTTGAGAATCAATTTCACAATACTCAACTTTCGGATTAGGGCTTTTGATTCTTGTTATGGCAGAGGTTTCATTCAATAATGGGTATTTTTCCTGTTCAAATTTCTTCTTGACCCTCATCGAAACTATAAACTATCCTCAAATCCTCTGAATCCCCATATGGAAGGATTTTCATTCCGTTTCCATCCCACATATAAGTAAGGATTCCTCCCGATATCCTTTGAAAAGAGATTTTTCCTGGATCGCTGAATTGTTGGAAATGATGATAAGTTTTCATTTTGTCTTACTCTTGTTTGCTGTTTGAATCATGATAGGATTCTTTCTTTCCTTATTTAATTCGTTATTGCAATAATTGTTTCAATGCCAATGGTGGAATATTGAATTTGTACAAACAGTTTCCCCATCTATAATTGCAAAAATATTCCGTCGAATTGTTTCCCTCAGGATGATCTGGAGACGATATGAAAATCATAGCTACGATGAAATGGTTCTACATTAACAATATCTATAAAACCGGTAATCAACTAATATAAGTTTTCGAGGACCCAGCATTTCAAAAAAGGTTCTCTGGGCTATTTTCAACTTCATTCATAAAACATTCTTGCCTTATTCGCAGTTTTCTTAACAACCTCATTGGGGCCATTATAAAACCAATCACTTGGCATCCAAATGTATTTTTTTATGAAGTTGGGTTTGAATGTTTTTTTGTATATGTACTGAGAATTGAAACTGATCAAGTTATCAGTTTGTAGGTTATAAAAGATTAGACGAATATTCTACAAATCAGAAATATATCAAACTCGTCAAGACAAAAGTCTACGAAGTATATACAGGGTGAACTACAATCACAACAACAAAAATGCAATGGGGTGCCAGTCTATCCTGTAGAAACACACCTATGAAATTCCAGAGAAATCCGAGCTAATTATTATTTTATTCGCCAATCTTCGCAACCACGCCACTGAATGAACCAACTCTATTTTGCCTCTTCGACTACGAGCTCACCATCTACAGTGTTTGTGGTTCCACGCGAATTAACAATTACAGTCTGTCAGTTCCAATTTAGCACTTACCGTGTTAACAAAGATTTTAATTTTGACGCATTTTTGCTAATAGATTGTTCGAAAAGTTCAATAGCTTGGATCAAATGTGATTTGTGTTCAAAAGAATATTGTGCTCGCATATAAGTTCGTCCGACAGCAACATTATTCAGATAATTTTTAAGTCATGTGATTTATTAGGTTCTTTGAAAATCATCTACTTTGCAACCTCCTTCTGGGAGTCATGCTAATCAAACTTCATTTCAAATTCGTCACATCGACTTGAAATTCGCAATGTATACGTAAAATTTCATGCTCATTTTAAAAATGTATGATTTTTGTATGCTCAGATATAAGATTCAGCCGGAAAAAAGTGTTCAGGTGACAAATTGAATTTTCTGAGATTTTTTATTTTTCATTTTTAGAATTTCAAATTTCTGTCCTCGAACGTATTTCGACGTGCTAATTCCGAAATTTTTAACAAAAATGTCGAAAACTCATCAGAAATATTTTTTGCGGCAAAAAAACATCTAAAAACTGATTTAGAGCTGACCAACTCGAGAACGGTTAGAGATAGATAAATTCTGCCAACGCCAATCGATTCAGAATGGTCGAATTAGTATGAAATGTGGATTTCGAGTCAATCGAAATAATTAAAAATTACTCGACAAAGTTGCAAGGGGTTTACCCCTAAAAATCATGAAAAATACTAAGTCTTCACATTGACTTCAAATTTGCACTTTATACGTAAAATTTCATGCTTGTTCCGAAAATGTATGATTTTCATGTGCTCAGATATAAGATTTAGCCGGAAAAGGGTGTTTATGATAAAAAATCCAATTTTCTGATATTTTTTATTTTTCGAAATTCAAATTTTTGTCCTCAAACGTATTTTGACGTGATGATTCCGAAATTTTTAACGAAAATGTCGAAAACTCATCAGAAATATTTTTGGCAGCAAAAAAAACATCTAAAAACTGATTTGGAGCTGACCAGCTCGAGAATGGTTGAAGATAGACAAATTCTGCGAACGCCAATCGATTCAGAATGGTCGAATTAGTATGGAATGTGGATTTCGAGTCAATCGAAAAAATTAAAAATTACTCGACAAAGTTGCAAGGGGTTCACCCCTAAAAATCAAGAAAAATACTAAGTCGTCACATCGACTTGAAATTTGCTCTGTATACGTGAAATTTCATGCTCATTTCAAAAATGTATGATTTTTGTATGCTCAGATATAAGATTTGTCCGTAAAAAGGTGTTCAAGTTAAAAAATTAAATTTTCTGAGATTTTTTATTTTTCATTTTTACAATTTCAAATTTCTGTCCTCGAACGTATTTCGACGTGATGATTCCGAAATTTTTAACAAAATTGTCAAAAACTCATCAGAAATATTTTTTGCGGCAAAAAAAACATCTAAAAACTGATTTAGAGCTGACCAGCTCGAGAACGGTTGGAGATAGATAAATTCTGCGAACGCCAATCGATTCAGAATGGCCGAATTAGTATGAAATGTTGATTTCGAGTCAATCGAAAAAATTAAAAATTACTCGACAAAGTTGCAAGGGGTTCACCCCTGCTTTTCCACGTGTGTTCGTCCAGGGGCGGCACTTTCCTTCACTTACAAATGGTACGTTTTTCGGTCAAGATTTCCAAATTTCACTTTATCATCTACTTCTGTTGGAGGGGAGGACACACACTGTAATTTTCGTTATGTGCTCATAGGTCACCTTGTATATGTCCACTCAACAAACTAAAAATTATGTATTTCCTAATCAATTAGAAATACTGTTGATTGGGGCTCATAACAAATATTAGAAATACATTTTAAACTGGTGCCAATTTGCTTTATGGGTTTGTTGTTATTTTATCTGAAGATACTCAGTGAATAACGAATTTTCCGTCCAAGAAAAACAGGACTTGCTAACCTCCACCAAATATTTTCTCCAGGTAAAAACTGTGTTTGCATAATATCCTCTAGTGTCATCGGAACATGGTGTATTCTCTTCAGATAAGCAAAGTTTTTTAATTATAAACTCTCAAACTAATTCGACATGCCACCAGCCGGAACTTTATTAAAAGTGTAGATATTGCGACAGGTATGCATGCTTGGTCTCCATTCCCACGTTCTTGCTGTTTATATATTTTGGTTTTCGACATCAATTTGTTTGGGTAATAAATTTGAAAGTTTCCACCTCATTATATATGAGGCCAATCTCATTTCACTTCATTGCTGTCGGAACATATCTGTCTAAATTTTTGAATGATTACGTCTAGTGGTAGTTGTAATAATTTTGACAATACGGTTTCAGAATATAATGAGTGAGGAAAATTATCAAAATGAACATGATATACGATTGCTCAACAATCTTCGAATGGAAATTAATGAGAATATTTGCTCCATGTATACATTTCTCATAAGAGAAATGCAATACCATCCATTCAAATACTGGGAAAATAAGATAGCTGCTAAAAATATCAATAATTAACTGATTCAACATTGGAAATTCAACCAATCGTCTCTTGGCGAGAGGATGTGACTTTAAAATACATGTCAACAAAGATTATCCAAACGAAACACTTACGCAAAACTCTACAAGTCAATATACCATGAAACAACAATTTGTTTACATGGACTTTGACGTCATACTAAGGCACGCGGTTTACCAAATTTAAATTTTCTTCGCATTTTAAAACATGAATTATTCAAAACATTCAAAAGTTAAAGTTGAATGAAGCAACTCATAATTATTGAGTAACGCAAAATAAACTGAAGCAATTTTTAGATAACACGCTTTCTTGTGAAATTATCGATAATTTTTTTGTACTTGTGCAATTTTAACCGAAAAGGAAGTATAACAATTAATTGAAAACAAAACTCATGTAAATAAGTTCAGCCACATGCATTTTCGGTGTCCTACATTTATCATTAATTTCATAATCTCCACAATATTTGGTCTAAATTAAATGGTACTGGGCTTTCAGAATCAAAATTTTACTATAAACCTCAGCCTAACTTTTGGGTTGAAGAACATGGTAATATCACTTATTTCCTCATATTCTTGTTACCTTCAGAGATATTAGCTGATAATTTTCCACCATACATGTGGTGACTATAAGGGTACCCATGGAAATTATTTGTAATATTTACTCTCCCATTAACAATATATTTCTCGGTTCATTGCGATAAGGAAACGTTTGACAGATCTCCTGAATTGTGATGGCGAAACGATGTGTTTGGAGGCAGCAGGAAGATGATTGTATAGTTTGTTTTTATGTACTAGACACACTATTTCGAGAATATATAACAACGGAAGGGTGAGAATTCTCATTTGACCGAAAAGCGGTTAACATGATTCTCTGGGTACAACTTTGCAAAGGTATGGAACTGCACTCTTTTGAAGAATAAAAATACCATTAAAATTCTGTTGGCTGCAAATACCCCAAAAAGGTATACCATCTGATATGTGATTCTATCAGAGCGTGGTACATCACCTTCGCAGTAGATGTTCTCAGTTCTCTCGACACCATTCGTCCAGCATAATAGCCAGACGCTAGTTTTCCATTCAAGAACTTCACATGGTTCTCAAAATTCAGGTTGTAATCCAGGTGAATTCCAAGGAAATTTGCTCAATGACAACGTTAATGCTCAAAGGGATGTCTGGTAAATTAGACTTAAATGATAAGAGCTTGGTTTTATCTATATTTAACGAGAGCAAATTGGAGTTGAACCACCTTTCTATACTGAAGATATCATTACTAATACTCGAGTGTAGTCTATTTATATCGGCCTCATGCCACAAGATCGTATTGTCGTCTGCAAATATAGTAAAACTGCCATCAATTTTTAGACAAGACAATTCGTTAAGATCTGATCTTACACTTACATATAATGAGTTTAATTCACTTCTCTCTCGTCTTCAGTAGCTTCTAAAGAAACTACGAGGTCAACATTCGATCCCAATGGCAAGATTTCCAAATCCTGGAGACTGAGGATACCGGGCTCTGAATCCCTTTGATGATGTCACAGAAGAGCGAATTCTCGATATATCTGGCGCGGAAATTGGAAAATAAAAACACCAAAGATTGATTCAAATGTGTGAAATGCAGGATAAAGTGAACCGTGAAATCGGAGGGAATACTCCGAGGGACTGGAATAGTTGATTTATGAATCTTGAACGCGGCAAACCCGGATAAAGTTGTTATTCGGACGAAGATGCTAAAAATTCATGGTTTTGATCAAGATTTTATTCTGATTCCTGTCGATTCGTTTTATTTTCCTCAAGTCTCAACCTGTTTTATATATTTATAACAGTAAAAAACTCCAACAGTTCGGATATTGAGATATGTTTGATGAAAACTTATCGAGAATGACCCTGTACAGATTTACTTACTTTGAAAACACTGGTTTAAAGTAACCCAATAGACACGTGGAACAATAATCTCCAGAGTGCATGCATATAATTTGTATAAAATCAATTTGATAATGGATTGCTTTGCTCTTTTCCTTGGATTAATTCAAGTTCCCCTTGAAACCATGTAGCAATCAAGCGTTCGCTCTTAGTTCTCTTCTATGTAATTATGGAAAGCACCTTTCTGCAATCAGAATAATTTTATTGTTCTTCATTAGCTGATGTGAAAGGTCTATGGGGAATACATTACGATTCATTTATCCATTCATACCAAAAATATTTCTTTCCAAATTAAAATGAGTTGATTCGAAATCACTAGTAATGAGCTTATTGTCATGATCCATTGTTCTTCATTGAAACTGGCACATCATTCAATGAAAGTGTTGATATCACGTAATTTCAAAAAATGTGATTGGGGCTGATTTTGAATTAATATACATAAATAAATTACAGAAGAATCCTTTCAATTCGGGTATGCAGTCAACAAGGGTATGGAAAATAAGTGTACTCTTTTTTCTATTCAAGCTTTCGAGTCATTTATTGGCTCTTCATCAGGAACTCTACAATGAATTGAAATTCAAACGTTATTTGATTTGAGAGAAAATTTAGCCACGTGTGTACTTACAAAAGTGAGGTTATCAATCCCTTTCTCTCGCCGTGCTTTATGAAATATCATGTCACAACGGAATTAGCAAAAGGGATTATCACCAGACACTGGAATGATATTTCCTTACATTGCAAAGTTTCTAAAGAATTATTAATAATAATAATAATAATAATAAATCGGCTTTATTAACTTATTAAAAATACATTATTGAATATACGCGATTAATTTTGGCGGAGTCTAGCTCAGAGCTACTCAAACTCAACCAAATCAGATCGCGGAAAAGATATATTACATAACAGTTTGTTATAGCAATACCTAGATCTATAAAAGATATAATTTACAATAACAAATATAAAATTACATGATTAGTGCTGTGTTGATCCACCAGTGGCGTAGGTGATTACTAAGATTTCACTGTTCATTGAACAAAAATTGCTTGAATTTGTATTTAAATTTATTTATATTCAGAAGCTTGAATTCTTCGGGTAGAAGATTGTAAACATATATTGAATTATATATGAATGATCTTCGAAACATGGATGAGCGATGATTCTTAAAATTAATTGAATTTTTGTATGACACAACAGTCTTCAGTTTCGAAAATAAAATTTATAAACAATGCCTGGGAATGCCAATGGGCAGCCCGGTTTCCCCTATAATTGCTCAATATGTTATGGATGACCTCATTGAAGATTGTTTGAATAAAATTCAATTTGAAATTCCCTTTTTAAAAAAATATGTAGATGACATCATTTTAGGTGCCCCTCAGGACAAACTTCAAGAATTGTTACTTGTTTTCAACTCCTACCATGAAAAAGTACAATTTACCATCGAAGAAGAAAACATCGAACAAAGTGTCCCCTTTTTAGATACGAAAGTAATCAGAAGGGTGGACAACACTTTAATCACCAGCTGGTATACCAAACCAGGTGCCTCAGGAAGATTCTTACACTATGAATCGTATCATCCACACAGACAAAAGATAAATCTAGTACTTGGTATGAAAAACAGAGTAATCAAAACAAGTCACAACTCATTACGAACAACTAACCTGAAAAAACTTTTACAACTTTTCATTAATAGTGGTTACCCACGAAAACTATTGTATTAACTGATGTTTGGTAGATCCTCCATAGATATTGATCATTCTAATTCTAATAATAGCAATAATAACCTTACAACCAATAATTCTACGAGCAACAATGTACATCAAATTTTTATCTCTCTTTTCCACATATTCAATCTCTTAATTATAAATTTAATAAATTGTTCTCCAAGATTCCGAATATTAAAATTGCTTATAAAAACCAAATGGTATTAAATAATATTTTCTCAAAATTAAAAGACAAAGATCCTATATTAGATAACTCAAATTTAGTTTATTGCATCCCTTGTTCGCAATGTGAAAAGAAATACATTGGCCAAACTAAAAGGAAATTGAAAGACAGAATCACCTCCCACAAAAGTGATATCAGAAATTTAAAAAAAACTTGTGCACTTGCTCATCACACTATTTCTCTGGACCATAACCCAGATTATGATAATGTGACTATCCTGGAACATGAATCCAATTTAAAAAAGAGAACCGTTCTCGAAATGACACAAATTTTCAAAGAACCTAACTCAATGAATTCCAGAACTGTTATTGATAATCTGAGCATAATTTATTCATACTTACTCAGTCGCCCTCCTTATGAGAGAGACCAAAATTCATTTTAATAATTTTCAAGTTGGTACCCCTTTAGTAATTGGTGTTACTATTTTCCATTTCTTTGTATGTTGGCAACAAGGTCACTAGCAATATGTCATTGCTCGCCAAGTGTCAACGTCATTATTCAGGTGTCATTGTCATTCACACACATCATTTCCTCTTTAATTCAACATGGCCTCCATAAGAGCCCTGTTGGAATTTCAAATTGTTTCTCAGTGATTTTAATCTAACATGATCATTTTTAATCATAACGTATAAAAGTTTCACCGATTTTAATATTTATCAAGAGTTTTGTCCGTTGTGACATGATATTTCATAAAGCACGGCGAGAGAAAGGGATTGATAACCTCACTTTTGTAAGTACACACGTGGCTAAATTTTCTCTCAAATCAAATAACGTTTGAATTTCAATTCATTGTAGAGTTCCTGATGAAGAGCCAATAAATGACTCGAAAGCTTGAATAGAAAAAAGAGTACACTTATTTTCCATACCCTTGTTGACTGCATATCCGAATTGAAAGGATTCTTCTCTAACTTAGACAGTCTCACAACTAAATAAATTACCGTAGTTTCGATGTTTTGGGTATTTCAATCTCTTGAATTATTACCTGGTAGCCAGTAAAATCCGAAACCACCCTGATGGAGAATAGGACAAGCCACTGCATTGATTGAAAACAAATAATTTTGAGGCTAGGTTGAATAGAATGATTAAATATTATAAAGATAGGTGAAGATCTGTGTCAAAACAAAAAGGTGCTCACAATGCAAAATGAAACCTCAACAGGTGATTTGGAAAATGTGAGCTAATCGTCATTATTTTATTATCACTATTGGCAACTCACAGTATAAACCATAAACCAAGAGGTTGAAAGTTATATAGCTCTATTAATTTTCACAGTCATAATTTTTTTCACGGAAACGAGGTGAATTTATGTGGTTCATTATTTTACGAACAAGTTGTAGCATATGGCTCGAAAGTACGGAAGAAGTTGAACGCTGGCCCAATTAGGAAGATGAGTTATGTTCATAATCCGGATAAAAATGGATTTTCAGGCGTTGTATTTTGGTAGCCGACAAATTCGCTGTTGCAATTTTCCATGTAGCACGAATTTTTTCTCCTCGAAAATTGATAACCTCCCAGCCATGACATGGAACGCCCTAATTGGTTTATGATAACGATCATTGTTCGTTATTTCGAGATTATCTCTTGCTATAGAGAATTCTCTTCGTTTAACAAAGCGATGAGTAGTCAATTACACGATCTTTTAGGTTTATTGGTAAGAAGAAACTGGGGAAAATATTGATGTCAACTACTATTTATATGTTCGAGGAAAACGGTTGTTTTCACGATATTGGAAAGGAAAAGGAGAATTATTAAATGGATATGTACTTTATGAAAATCCATATTTATCACCTCACCAAACGAGGCTATCCCAAAGCACAGTGCTCAGTGCTCATGAAAGTACTTCAAGCACTCTTGGACACCTGAGTACTGTGCTCCCGATCTAGTCCGGTGGCAGGGAGTCTTTTCGTAGCCGATAAACCGCGACGAAATCACCTAAGTTATTCTTATGTATTTTGACCCCCTGAATCCGAATTTCGAGGGTGATAAGCCCTGAAAGCATCCGGAAAATTTCTATGGACGATTTCCCGAGGGAAATCGAAAAATCCATTTTATTCAAAATCAAATGATGTCATAATATTCTGCATAAAATTCTCTACTGAAAAGGTATCCACAAGTTTTTTTTTAAATGCACCGTTTTCCAGTAAAACGTGCTCGAAATTCGAAAAAATGCGATTTTCTCAATTTTCAGTGCTCTCTCATTAAGTCACATAATGATATTTTCAGGATCACCTTTTCCCAAGTTATTCATATATATCTCGACTATAAATTACAGAAGAGACATTCTTGAAAAACTCATTCGTGTGGATTTTCCGGCACTGAATTTCCCGATACTTTTATCTTGCATGGAAGCGGCATTTTTTCATTCGCCATTTTAGTATTTTCAAGAGTACTTACTTAATGCTGGAAGAACTTTTTGTCAGTGCTCGGCACAGCTGTGATACTTTTCAAAACTTTGGTGAAGCCACCAATACCAAATCAAAACGGCGGGTATGAACTTTTTTCAGGATTTCACTTGTAATTTATGAATGAAACAATAAAGATATCCAGGGCGAGTTGGATGAGGGTAAAAATGACACATTTTAACAAAAATTTGAGTTTGCGTGACGGCAACTAAAACCAAGTTGGCACTACTACATTTTTTTTTTAAATTGAGAGTCTTGTGATATCTTGTGTTAAATACTTTTCTGTTCAAAGCCACTTAATTTTTGAAAATCGGGTAATCCATAAGGAAAGTATGGGTATGTAATTTGAATTCATTCAAAAAAGTTTTCTGGCATCTCCTGTCCTTATTTTCTAGAAAAAACTGTTACTGCAAATCCTCATGAAACTGTTGATTTTCCTCCAACATTCGTTTGTCTTTCTTCAGCTCTTTTTTCTATTTCTTTTTGTCTTTTCTTAGCTCTATTTTAAATTTCCTCTTGTCTTTGTTCTTTCTCAATTCTTCTCTTTTTATCTTTCTTTTCTTTTTCTTCTTGTATTCCCTTAGCCGTTTCTTCACTTTCCTTTCATCTTTCTTCCTCCTCGATTTGTCCCTCTTTTGTTTTCTCTTTTTCAGGTTTACTTTTTTTATCTACTGTGCACTGCGTCCTACACCAATTGTCACAACTCCATTTGATTCACCAAATAATCGGATGATTCGGACAGGGAAAAGATGGCTGCAGTTGGCCCCCCTGTCCGAATGAAAACGAAATTCTACTATTTCGTTACAGAAAGCACTTGAAATTGTTTCCTTTGTCATGAGGAGTATCTGTTGGATCTAAGTCAATACCCGTCGTGTTGTCAGCCAGGGAAGTAGTTTTTTTTCTGACGGGTATTTTCCACGATTAGCTTATGTTGCAAGTTTATATGGGATAGAAATGGATGAACTCTGAGCTTTGTGTTCAGATATACGATTCAAAACATTGTCTGGAATATCAATTATCAATTGTGTCCAGAGACCGTAATTCCTCTGATAATAAGCATATACTTTGCGAGAAAGGAAATGCGATATTGAGAGTTCTTCCATGTTCAAAACTCTCAGTTTTAATGTAGCAATTTGCACGATGCCACAGAAGTGATATCATGGAACTAACGGAACTCTCGGCGAAATAATAAAAATAACGAGCCGAATAAAAACTCATATAACAGCGTTGCTACATGGGAATGCTCTTTCTTTTCTTTCCAACATTCATAAGGCAATTTGGGAGAAGCGATGTTACTACGGTCCACCGAAACAGCTCCTGCCAGTAAAAAATGAAGTAGAAAAATCACTTGGATATGGAAAATATGCCTAGTCTTGTGAGAACGAAAGATGAGTCAGCTGAATGCCTTGACGGAATAACTATAACAATCAAAGCCGCATACTCACTAGCCCTTCAGTGCACGGGTCGGGTCTTACGGACCCAAAGCTATTTTCCAGGTGCGAGAACACGCGAACGCGACTTCGGCCGACTTCACCCGACTTGGTACCTTTTCCTCGTGTCGGACAATAGCAATCAGTATATACATCAGTTGTGTTCAGTAATTTGTTTAGGTGTCATCGCTTGTTTCGTCCTGATAGACCCAACCCGTTCCTTCTGGTAAGTTTTTATTTAAAAAAACGTAAAGGTGAAAAAGTGAAATAGTATCATTTTAGATTGAAAAATGTCCGATCCGTATGAAAAAAATATCAATTGGCTGCGGAAGTTGTATGATGAGGTGCCTACAGACGAGGAAGACATTATTGAAGAATCTGAGGATTCCGATGCAGACGAAAGAACATGTGAGCACAGCGATCACGATACCGATTCAGAGCAGGAGATTACTCCGTTAGACGAAAATGAAAATCCTGCGCAGAGCATTTCACGTGGTAAAAGGGCTCACTTATATTATCAAGACAAAGATGGGTTTAAATGGAATAAAATGTGTCCTCCAAAAAACGTGAGAACTAGGCAGCACAATATTATATCCAAACTGCCAGGAGTAATTGGCGATGCAAAAAATGCTTCTACGGAGAAACAGTGTTGGGACTTATTTTTTGACGCAGCTATAACCATGAACATTGTAGAGTGCACTAACATATATATCGAAACGATTGCCAACCGTTACCAAGACAGCTCTGATGTAAGACCAATTACAATAACTGAGCTGAAAGCCTTGTTTGGTCTACTCTATCTGATCGGAGTATACCATAGCGGCCGAACATCTATTTTTGAGTTCTGGGCAACTGATGGAACTGGAATAGACATTTTTCCCGCTACAATGGCATTGAGAAGATTTCGATTTTTGATACGATGCCTACGATTCGACAACAAACATACCAGGGAGGAACGTAAACGAGAAGATAATCTCGCCCCCATTAGATACGTTTTTGAAGCCATTGTTAAAAATTTTCAGAAATGTTATTCCATCGGGCAATATTCCACCATCGATGAAATGTTGCTAGCTTTTCGAGGTCGTTGCAACTTCAGGATGTACATTCCCAACAAGCCTGCCCGATATGGGTTGAAAGTTTTTTCATTAGCCGATGCTCGAACATTTTACACTCTGAACCTAGAAATTTATGCAGGTAAGCAGCCAGAAGGTCCGTACAAAGTGAGCAACGCAGCCTATGATGTAGTTGAAAGAATTGTTAAACCGATTACGAAATCAAACCGAAACATTACCATGGACAATTGGTTCACTTCGGTGGAATGTGCTGAAAATTTACTGGTGACCCATAAATTGACAGTTGTTGGTACTATGCGGAAAAATAAGCGGCAAATACCAAAAGAATTCATCTCTATTGCAAGACCAGAGAAGTCAAGTATGTTTGGGTTTACTGAAAATATGACCATTGTTTCCTATAAACCAAAAAAAAACAAACATGTTATTCTTCTGTCTACGATGCACCATGACGACTCCATCGATGCAAGCACTGGTGAAGATAATAAACCGGAAATTATCACTTTCTATAATACGACAAAATGTGGTGTTGATGTAGTGGATCAACTTTGTGCCAAATATAATGTTGCCAGAAACACCAAGAGATGGCCGATGGTTATTTTTTATAATTTATTGAACGTGTCTGCGATTAACGCTTTTATTATAAAAAGAAGTAATGATCCTTCATCACCGTCAGGAAAACAGAGAAGGATATTCCTAAAACAGCTTGGAATTCAATTGGTGATGGAGCACATGAAAGAAAGAGTTACATCTCCCCATTTGACGAGAGAAATACGATACCGTGCTGCAAAAATTAGCGGTGTCCAGGTACCGGAACCAGTAGCTGTCGAGGGTAATAAAAGAGGTCGATGTAGCTTCTGTAAAGATCGCAAAACGCGTTTTCAATGCAAAATTTGTAAAAAATATATTTGTTTAGAACATTCCAGATATGTATGTCATGTGTGTGCTGACGAAATTTAAAACGTTTATTTTCTACAGGGCATTTAACATTTATGGACCAAAAAACATATATTTGTTATTTATTATTATTGTAGTTCTTTTCCAAAATAAAAAAATTGGTTTTTTGTCAAAAATAGGAAGTACAATGTTTATTTAGGTGATGTGTAATGTTATTATGCATAATAAAAATTTTTAAAAAAATATATACAGTTTTCCTTCTGGGTCTGTAAGACCCGAGCCGTTCCTTTATGTATTAAAATTTCACCCGTGCACTGAAGGGCTAGAGAACCGAACGAGTGAATGCTGGGACAGTGTTCACGCTGATTTGAGCAAGAACAGAATGAGCGTGCGGTGCTAGGGCCGATCCGTTTGACGGTACTTCAAAAGCCGCGTACAGCATTCGTACAGCATGAACATTGAATGAGCACCGAACGAACGAACGCTTGGATATTTTGGACGCTGAAATCAGCGCCACACTGTCCGAGAATTCGCTCGTTCGGTGCTTTATTGTTGCACATGATCTGTTACGTAGGAATTTAGGAAGAGCTTCACTGTATTACGAGGAACTTCATACTATATTATATGTCCTCTGACATGCATATCGATTGTTGAGGAATTCTCACCACTTACCCCATCAAAATTCATTAAACCACTGGATTCAAAGTTCCAGATTTGGATGAAATGGACAGGAATATCAAGAGACTTAGATATCTACAAACCTCAAGAGATAATTCGATGAATAGATTTCAGAAGGGATACCTTGCCGAACTGACTCAGACTGGTCAAAATCCACGAGGTGTATTGTCTTAATCGAATCGGACAATAAGAAAAGGGTTAGTTGGCTAATAGAAAGGGTGATGAAGATATTTTCTGGAAGTGATGGTATTGGAAGAGTAGAAAAAGTTAAACTGAAGAACAGGGAGCGGATTCGTCCAGTTCAACGGCTATTTCCGTTGGAAGTTACGGCAGGTGGAGAAAAAGAAAAAGTTAGAAATAGAGATCTTCCAGAAATTATAGAAGAGAAGAAAAACGACCAGATCAGTGTGGGCGGTGAAAGTGTGCTTGGCCTTCTGTTTGTGATTATTCAACGATTTTAATTTTATACGCGACTGACTGCGGATCGGTGCTCATGCGGTGCTTGTGTAACACCAAATACTAAGAAGTCTGATGGAGCTTGAGCATGAACCGAGCAGCACATTTGCAGTGTGGACGCTGATTTGAGCAGGAACAGAATGCGCGTACGGTGCTCGGGCCGATTCATTTTTTATCGGGATTTTCAGCGTGGACGGAGGAAGTGTGCTTGACCATCTGTTTGTGGAGATTTTGAATTAAATTTGGATATCGATGAGTATGAATATTTGTACGTGACTGACTGCGGATCGATGCCAGGAGACACTGAGCAGCCTGGTGCCCATCCATAAGCGCTCGCGCCAAAAGCGCCCCGATATGAATGCTACTGACAACTGCGCTTCCCGACAAAAGCGTTCCAGATAATAAAAAATTTGTATTTTTGAGTTATGGTAAGGAATAAAGGAAGGGACACAAATACCTATGCCATGTCTAAATATACTCGTTGAAAGCACATTCCATAATATCGTAAAATATAAATTTGCTGGTTTTATTGTTGTGTTGCTGTTTATCATCTGAAGCACTTTTGTCGGGAAGCGCAGCAATGTTTTGGATACAAAGTATATTCTATTTGAACTTTTTGGAAAATTGTCATTTCATACTTTCTGTTCAATCGGTATCTCGCAGTTGACCTGTTTTTACAGTCTTCGGTATATTTTCACGAAGAGCGCGCTTAAGTAACGTTCATATCCAGGTAGCTCATTGGCTCAGGGCCAGGTAGCTCAGTGGTTGAGACTGTCGCTTTCGAAGTCATCAAGCGGCTTCCTGGGCCGGATGGGCTGGACACCATTCTCGTCAAAAACCTGCCGAGAAAGGTCCCCGTCCAACTGCTGCACGTCACCAATGCGATCATAAAGTGGCAGTGCTACTCCGATTGACTGAAGAAAGCTGTGGTGGTCCCAATCCTAAAACCGGGTAAGGATGGCCACAAGCTAGAGAGCTACAGACCAATCTCACTGCTGAGCGTCATCGCGAAGATTGTCGACAAAATCCTCCTGAGACGAATGATGTGCCTCGAGGAAAGCCTCAAAATGACCTCCGATGAGAACTTCGGGTTCCGCCCGGGTCACAACACGACCTCGCAGGTGGTCCGGATTGCTCACGGGGTGAAAGAGGGTTTTCATCCAGGCCTAGTCACAGTCATGATGCTGCTGGATATGCAGAAAGCCTTCGATAGCGTCTGGGTCGGGGGTCTCGTCGCCAAACTGTTAAGAGCAGGCATGCCCATATACATGGTGAAACCCATAGATTTCTACCTGGTCGGCAGGACTTTTGAGGTGAGAGTAAACGGCACTCTCTCAAAGGCTCATTTAATTGAGGCAGGTGTTCCATAGGGCTCGAGCCTCTCACCATACCTATACTAGCTACATACGCAAGATTTTCCTCAACACGAGAGAACAAAGATGGCAATGACACCGCAGTATATTGTCGTTCTCCAGCGATGTCGCTGCAAGACAGATCCATGCAAGGCTGGATAGGGAAGTCCTACCATATTTAGACGAGAATAAGATCGTGGTGAATCCGCTCAAGACCGAGATCATCATTTTCGTGCGTAAATATAACTTTACCAAAATTTACCGTGACGTGGTGGTCTCGGGCGATAAGCAATAAAGGCGAAAAGCCCGGTGGAATACCTGGGGGTATTCAGAGAGCAGCAACGGCGGTAGAGAGAATCTACCCATTCATTCACCGTACATTACATCTCGTGTTGGAGAATAAGATGCTGATGTACAAATAGATGGTGCGCCCAGGATTGTTATACGCCTGTCACAGTAGACAGTAGAAACGGCTCGACGCAATGCAGAATGGAGTACTTTGTATTATCCTCAATACGAATAGCTACACTCGGGCGGATGTGCTGCTAGCTCTTGCGGGCGTCGAATCCAGCCAGGCATATACAAAGCAAGTAGCTCATAAGTTCTATAAGTACTTTCTCCACAGGAGTCCGCTGACCAGAGACCTTACAAGGCTCAGGATCCATGATAATGAACCTTGCAAACACAGTAGGGTCCTTCATCAAGCGCTAGATTTCTTTCACGAGCACTGGGAAGAACCGGCGGCTTAGGAAATTCAAGTTTTACCCAAACGATCAGTACCAAGATCTGGTTTTGTGCTCATAGCCTTTTCCGGAGCGACCTCCACACTAACCCACACTGACCAAACCAATGCCTCCAGTACAGCTTCGTTATCTTGTACGGCCGGCAACCCGCACAACATCTGCGGGGGTCGAACCAGCACCCTCTTATGAGGACCCTAGGTTCTTCCTTAGGCGAAGTGTGCAGCCCCCGTGTCGGAAACGACAGGTGGCTGTCGTGCACATCCATTGTTCTTCCTCTTCTTCCTCTTATCCACCTATAACAATTCAACAATATTATTATAGCATACCTTGTCGATATTTCAGTAACTGAGATTTGTGAAGCTCTTGAGAAGAACTGAGAAAAATACTATAAGTAATGGCTTACTTAACAAATTCAATTTAAAATATAACGAGGAAATTATATATCCTCCTCTCATTAACATTCTCACTGCACCCCCATTCGAGATTTTTAAACGCCACCGATATTCAAATCACTATCCCCGTCCATTATTCTCTTCCTCACCTCCTTCCCCGGAGTCAAAGTGCGTTAAATTGGCATTAGCAATATCTCTTAGTGAATTCCATGTTCTAGGTCCGTACGTGCTGGTGTGGAAGAAGGGCATCGCAGTCTTATCGGCGGGGAACGTGAAAGTCTCCCCCGATCCCCGCGTCAATTTGGTGCACGGCTACAGCCTTGAGATTAGGGAGGCTGGGCCTCAGGATGCCGGCGACTACGTCTGCCAGATCGGGACGCTGGAACCCAGAGAAATTACTCACACCGTAGAAATTCTCGGTAAGTTTTAATGGAGAATCGATGTCTTTCATTTAAGTGTTGTGCACAACAAGAAGAATATTAAAAGTAGCTGGGAATGCTGGGAGATAGGTAGGTACATGGGCGACTGTTTCGGAAAATGAATGCGATAAATTTTCCACTTGTAGACAGTAGAAGTGTAAAATACATTGTATATATTATTGTATTGTACATTATTTCGGTGAGGTGATTTTATATGGAAAGGTTTAAATGCCTTTATTATGCAAATGCAGTTAAATACTAACTTGGGAATAACAATTTTTGTAGTGAAGTGATGTTACATCACATCACATCAAATTGTTTGGACTGAGAAAAATCTGTTCGAGAATTTTTGCTGAAATAGTAAAATCGACAAAGTCGAAGTACCCTTCTCTTCAAAAATTTCCACCATGTGGAAAATATGTGTCAAAAATCTGACAAAAAATAACTACTTCCCTGGCTAATACCATGACGGACATTGAATAACATCTGACAGATATTTGTGCAACGTTATTTCAAGAAGACCCAGTTGCAATTGCTTATTGTAATTATACAGCAAATTATCCTTCATATGGCTGGAAGAAACCACCTGCAGACGCGTTTCGCGGTTCTTGCCGCTCATCAGTGATAGGGCAGGTCAGACAACATTAGAGTCATCCTGCCCTAGCCCAATGAAGTATAATCCACTGTATAACTAATATTTCCTAACGGATTAGGCAGTAACGAATTACAGTAAAAGTCAGTCGCAGCGTCACCCATGGGGAAACCAATGAGCAATCCTCGCAGCAAAAATCGCGAAACGCGTCTGCAGGTGGTCTTCTCCAGCCAAATGAAAGATAATTTGCTGTACAATCATAATAAGCAATTGCAACTGGTTGTTCTTGAAATAACGTTGCACAAATATCTGTCAGATGTGATTCAATGTCCATCGTGGTATTAGCCAGGGAAGTAGTCGTTTTCTGTCAGATTTTTGCCTCATATTTTCAAAATGTTGAAAATATCTAAAGTTTTTCCTTCCCAAGCAGCTCTATCTTCTGATATGTTGGTGAAAGAAGCACACTCCCTAAGCTGGCCACTGAAGCATCACAAAAAATATGAGCCTGCCTAAGTCTCAGAGGCAATTGTAAGCGTTTCAACGTCACTGCAAGAGGTTGTTGCAATCAGTTCTTGAGTAGAAAATAACGAAATTGAAAAAGCGATACATTCAATTGATTATTCGACACTTTTCCACGTGAAGCCTATTCAATGAATGAAGTGTTCTTGTAGCTGTTTTCGTGCCTTTGTCTGCTTCCAAATACATTTTCCGACGCAAGTATAACCAGCAACTAATTAGATTGTCAAATGGTGCAAATAAAGCTTACATCGAGTATGAGGTCGAAGTGACCTCAAAATACTGAACTGGTTCTGAATTTGTTCTTTTCATCATCCAGCAGCAGCCCCCAAAACAACCGCCAAAAGTCTTAGAGAGACTTGTGCGAGCTAAGAATGAAGAGGGTCTCAGATTTCCACATGCGATTCCAAGCAGATCCATCTATTCTCATGTTGGTTAGTAGAGCACACAACCAAAGGAGTAATTCTAAGCGACTGACCGTGCATACCTGGGGATGCTGTATTTAGTATTTAGAAAATGGCAGCCCTACCAAAACAGCAATGCAATCTATTGATGGATATGGTACTTCATCACTTGAAATATCAGAACCCAAACCCAAGATTCTTCAAAATTTAATGAATCATTATTCAAAATGAAAGAATCTACCACATTTGTGTTTATCATACAAAGTAATTGAGTTGGAGCTCAACGATAGATCAAAAAACCAAAACATCATTCTCGTCTATTTTATGAACATTTCAGTAAATCGCTGGACGCAACGTTCAAAACAAAATCATCCATCCATCCCATAAATTCCGCATAGTCCAAGATAATGTAATATCCAGAACCTGTACTGCAATTGCAGAACAATGCGGTACAGAACAGCGGAAGTCAAAACAATATTATTCTATTTTATCAGCCACATAAATGAGTGAAACATTTGTTCTGTTATTTCAAGTTCATGTCGGAGTACAACATTTGAGTATACATTTTCTGAATTCAATTTCAGGCAGCGCTTTTACATTTTGATGGAGAAGAGCACTCGCTCATACGCTTTATTATTCCACAACTGAAATTAAATACCGACTTTTGATATTAAATTTCACAAGAAACACGAACGGAAATGTGTTATTTAATATCCCTCTGACTGTTGGGGAATTACAAATTTTTTCATCAGAACAATTTATCAGCTGATGAAAGTAAACAGAAAAATCAAAGTTTATCACGATGTTTGCACGCTCTTGCTCACTGAATTATTTCAGTTGATGGAATGTACACTATTTATTGTTCAATTTAAATGAGATACTATAGAAAATACTCCAAGGGAGTGAAGCAAATGTGCCTGAAAATTAAATCTAAATATTGAAGAACCAATGCTAATGATAATAATGTTGAAGAGAAGTTTTGGTGTCTGTTAATCAATTTACAGAATAGAGAATAGGTCACATGCATGTACCACAAAATCATATCAATTTTTGTTTATACCATCAATTTTGTTACTGAATTATTACTAGTTGTTTCCTTAAACTGTAATTTATGAAAGTTTCGAATTTTTCATATTTCATAATCAGTGTATACTGATTCGACCATTTTGAGTCGATTGGCGTTCGCAGAATTGGTCTATCTCTAACCGTTCTCGAGTTGGTCAGCTCTGAATCAATTTTCAAATGGTTTTTTGGCGCCAAAAATATTTCCGATGAGTTCCCAAAATTTTCGTTCTAAGATTCGGAATCAACACGTCAGAATACGTTGGGTGACCAAAATTTCAAATTCGAAAAATGAAAAATAAAAAAGTTCAAAAAATTATCAATCATGATATACTTGACTTTTTTGTCCGTTGATTTTTTCTGTTCAAATTCTCAGTATATACTAATTTGGCCATGCTGAATCGATTGGCGTTAACAGAATTTATCTATTTATAATCGTTCTCGAGTTGGTCAGCTTTGAATCAGTTTTGAAATGTTTTTTTGGCGCCAAAAATATTTCCAATGAGTTTCCGACATTTTCGTTCAAAGATTCGAAATCAGCACGTCAAAATACGTTCGATGATCAAAATTTTGAATTCGAAAAATGAAAAATAAAAAATCTCCGAAAATTGGATTTTTCCCAGAAACACCGTTTTCCGGCGAAATCTTATATCTGGGCACATGAAAATCATACATTTTCGGAACAAGCATGAAATTTTACATAAAAAATGCAAATTTCAAGTCGATGTGACGACTTAGTATTTTTCATGATTTTTAGGGGTAAACCCCTTGCAACTTTTTTGAGTAATTTTTTATTTCCTTCAATTGACTCGAAATCAACAATACATACTAATTCGACCATTCTGAATCGATTGGCGTTCGCAGAATTGGTCTATCTCTAACCGTTCTCGAGTTGGTCAGCTCTGAATCAGTTTTCAAATGTTTTTTTTGCGCCAAAAATATTTCCGATGGGTTTTCGACATTTTGGTTCAAAGATTCAAAATCAGCACGTTAAAATACGCTCGGTTACCAAAATTGTAAATTCGAAAAATGAAAAAAAAAAACCTTAAAAAAATTTATGTATCATGATATACTCGACTTTTTTGTCTGTCAAGCTTTTTTGTTCAAATTCCCAGTACATACTAATTTAGCCATTCTGAATCGATTGGCATTCGCAGAATTGGTCTGTCTTCAACCGTTCTCGAGTTGGTCAGCTCTGAATCTGTTTTCAAATGGTTTTTTTGGCACCAAAAACATTTCCGATGAGTTTTGGACATTTTCGTCCGAAGATTCGAAATCAGCACGTCAAAATACGTTCGGTGACAAAAATTTTAAATTCGAAAAATAAAAAATAAAAAAGTTCAAAAAATTATCAATCATGACTGGATTTTTTGGTCCGTCGATTTTTTTTCTGTTTAAATTCTCAGTATATACTTATTTGGCTACTTTGAATCGATTGGCGTTCGCAAAATTTGTCTATCTCTAACCGTTCTCGAGTTGGTCAGCTCTGAATCAGTTTTCAAATGGTTTTTTTGGCACCAAAAATATATCCGATGAGTTTTGGACATTTTCGTCCGAAGATTCGAAATCAGCACGTCAAAATACGTTCGGTGACAAAAATTTAAAATTCGAAAAATAAAAAATAAAAAAGTTCAAAAAATTATCAATCATGACTGGATTTTTTGGTCCGTCGATTTTTTTTCTGTTTAAATTCTCAGTATATACTTATTTGGCTATTTTGAATAGATTGGCGTTCGCAAAATGTGTCTATCTCTTACCGTATTCGAGTTGGTCAGCTCTGAATCAGTTTTCATGTTTTTTTTTTTGTTGCCAAAAATATTTCCGATGAGTTTCTAACTGTAATGAGGTTTACATCGGTCAAACAAAAAGGAGCATTTGTACCCACCTAGATGAGCACAAGCGGAGTTGTCTATCGGAGATCAGAAGATCATTTTCGAAAACAACGTCGAATCTTTACCTAACGCAAATGCCTCGAGAAGCCACTGAAACACACAAGTCTCAGGAATACTTTATTGGAACGCAACAGATAACATATCCACCAAAGATCCGGCACACATCAGTAGTGGAAGGCGTCAAAAAGAAACCATAATCCCCAAATCGAGCGAAAAGTACTCGCGAACCCACCATCGCAGAAAGTGCAAATCAAACCATCATTGTAAATGACGTGCGAGGTATGAGAGCTTTAGTTTCAATTGATACGTCGAAAAGAGTACTCCAAACCCGTCATCAAAGATGACTGCCGCGGTTGCAGTTGAAATGTTCGACGATTTTAACCGAAGAAACCACAGCAAAACCCGGAAGTCAACCATAAAATATTCAATATATCATTATGATTATTATTACTATTATAATAACTGAATTAATGTATTAACTTCCACGAACGGATGAATAATATTTCCATTGTAAAATACCCATTTTTCCGCTGGAAATATTATATACACCCGGAAAAAATTTCACCGTTTCATCGAAGCCTACGATGCATACGCGAAAATGTAACATTTTATAGCCCAGCGCACATTCGATTCTGGCTCGGTCCAACAATTCCACACCTCGCCGAGCACTGTCAAAGCCTCCAAAGCTGTCTTTTGATATTTCACCAGCAACAGAATATATAGTTTACAACCGGGTCGCCAGTGGCAGTCGTCCCCTCGCTTCGACGACACTCGATGATAGATAGGGATAGGAATGTCAAATGTATCGTGAAATTTCGTGGCGTACGACGATGTCGAGCTCACTCGCGGCCGATACAAATCTAGGCCGTCGCTTCCAGCTGAGGGCGAGATAATGACTCGTAGTATAGATAATTTCAGAATTTTTCTCGAAAATCAGTAGAATCCCCAAATTGAACCACTAGTGCCCAGTATATCAGCAATGGATGGATGGATAGATAGAGCTATTAGCTACATTATATGAGAAAAAAACATGAAAAAAATGCCCAAACTATTTTAAGCAAGGTCAAACGATCCAATATAGCATATTAGCGAAATCTGATAATGTCAGCCTTTTGGCCCTATCAACGCCTATTTCAAAAGTTCAAATGTCAACTCCCCATGTCCGATATACTATTAGAAATCTCTTCGAGACTGCAGGATCAACGTGGCTGAGATAGAGTACTTCTTTCTATAACAAATTGTATTTCTTGGACTCAATCTAGAGTTTCTCAGTCGCAGATATTTTCTTGTCCATCATGTGATCCTCGAATGATCTAACAAAAACTATATTCTCATCAAAATATACCAAAAACATCTTCAATACCGGTTTCATCATTGCATTAAATATAGCTGGAGCATTATAGATTCCCAATGGCTCACCTGTAAATTATCACAATCCTGTGCTATTTCTCGATCTTCCGGAGCTAGTTTCGCCTGCTGATATACATTTTCCAAATCGAATGTCAAGAAAACAAGAAAATTATAGAGCCAGCCATCATGTCTGGGGTGTCGTCTATCCTAGAAAAATGCTAACTGTCATTTTACGTCAGATCGTCTTGTCTACATAAAATCTTGTTAATCGGACCTTCCCATTCAAAAATATAGTACATTCATCATTGAAAAAATGTTTCTCAAAGTTCTACACTCACCATCAATTGAGTTAGTAAAATATGTCAGGAGTACCCATACCAATGAAATCTTTCACTTCAATGCTCGGTTTTACTATCAGCAGTAACCTTCCATGGGAGAACCATGTGAGGTCTAATGCTAATGAAAACTTGGTTTTCTGTTTCGCACCAATAAGTATTTCACTTCCCTTCAGCTGATTATGATTTATAAGGCACACATTCAACCTACACACACATTGAAACTTTCAGATTCTGTCCAAAAAAAGAGCCATTCTTCTCGTCGGTGATACTTCGCTTACAAGCTCGCTTACAAGCTCGCTTACTTATCTGGAACATCTCAGAAAAGTTGGCGATCTGCCTCTGTTTTATAGATATTTTCATAAACGGTGTTCTTCCGAAATATCATCGTTCCACCGTTAGCAGCCCCATTGAGACTGGCCCGTCGAGCTCAGTCCTCACATCCATATACCGTTACTTTGGAGACATGCTAAACATCTGTTATCCAGGGCTCGGTTTTTCACTATACGGCAACGCTGCCTCGGTGTTCTTGGAGGCAGGCAGCCTTCAGAAATTCAAGAAGAACACCAATTTCTACGTACTTTCCCTCGGCTCTCACGATGTTCTCTGAAAGATAGAGAATTTTCCTTTTCGTGGAAACCACAACTCAAATAAAAACTTGGAATATAGAGAACTCAGTATCTACCTCTCGATTTACTGCTTTATGTTGGATTGGGTAGATTGCCCCTCCGTTGTCCCAAGCACATTAGTCTGGAAGATTTGGTCATTGCTTCCGTTTCAATATGCAGTATCAACTCCAGACTAATAGTTGATGTACCAAACATAGCACTAGTGACTCCAAACATGGACCTTTCTTTAAGTTTGCCATCCTCCCTCGAGTGAGTTATCGAGAATCTCACTAGAGCCAAGTCTATAGCCAAAGAGATAGTATTGGTTCAGTTCTCTGTTTCGCCAAAAGACGCCTGGCAAACATTAGTGATGTCCTTGTCCTTGCCCTTGTCAGCACTTTTTCCAGATCTTTGTTCTAGGTCTTTATATAGGTTCCTGATCAAAACAACTATCGTGATTTTTCTTAGGGTTAACCTTGAGGATCTCTCTCATGTAACATGCGTCAGTGAGAGCTGATTGTTCCAAATCCAAACATACTTCCAAGTACTTAAGAGGGCTGAGTTTTGCAGACTCAAAGATCACCTAAGGAAGCTAGGCTTAGAAGAAGACAGCACCTGTAGATTCTGTTGGAAACATTCAGAAACACCCCACCATATATTGTTGGAGTGTTACGCTGTACATGATAAAAGATTGAATATATTAGGATCATGCCAGCTGCCTGTGGGAGGAATACCATGAGTAGACCCTCAAAATCCTAAAATTCCTGAAGGAATTGGGGCTTGAAGGGCTGCTGTAAACAAGAACACATTGTGATAGCAGAAAAAGATGGGGCACAATAGATCTAATCAAGTCGCAGCGTATCAGTCACCATTCCTACCTACCAATATACCAATAGTCACCGATCATTTATTTATCCTATAATATTTCATGAATGGTTATTATTTATACGGGTTCACGTATATGATTCAGAAATAGATGATAAACAATTCTCAATGACACGTTCATGAATACTCGAGCGTATTTCAATAACCATTGATGAAAACTTCTAGCACGTAGTAGCAATGCGGAATTCGAAAATACAGTCGAAAGTGTAGAGTCAATAGTCGTTGACCGTGGGTTGGTTAAGGAAGCCTGGTCCTTTCGCTGCTAAAGTCATTTCACAAGGGACTGAGTAGTGTTGAAATTTGGCTGTAGAATTAAGTCACTCTTTATTTTTATCATTTATTCCCTTTATGTATATTACATTATCCCAGTGAAAATTTTCCAGCATGCTACTGCTAATTAAAGCAGTTCAACGTAATTAAATAACAAAAAATTCGCTCTGCTACTACATCTCATTACTTTGAATATCCTTTTGGAATGAATTTTAATTTTCAAACCCATTGCCTAGAGATATATGTTTTCTGAACTCAACAGGATTTTCCCTTTCGAGAAAAGAAAGAAGATAAAAATGTATTCATGTACTTTTCTGGCAATTGGAGTGTGATATTTGAACTCACGCCATATTATATCTGAATCCCAAAGTTTTACTAACCATCCAAATAATTATTCCAAATGACGATCCACCAACAATGCATGTAGGATTTCACGGTAAATGCCTATCTGAAAATAAATACTCTCCTGGCTAAAAGCAGGACGGGTATTGGATTATATCAACTAGATACTTATGTATTGTTCCTCATTGCAGAGTATGCATACTACAGACAATCAATTTATTTTACTTTTCTGTCAGTGGACTATCGTCCGAGTGAATATCACAGTTGTTTCGTCAAAATATTTTTTCCTAGTGTGACAAGACATATTTTTTCCTCGGTTCATTTTCAAACAGTCAGTATTATGTTGAACAGTTAAGAACAGTCAGTCATCCAACCGTTGAATTTGATAATAGAATTTGGAATACAGAGTTTGGAATTCACTTGCCTCAGGACCATTTTGACAAGCGAGAGGCTGTTGATTCAGTGAATATTTTGAAGGTGACTTTTGCACCCTATAACTGAAACTGGAATTGAAATGTAATGAGGAGTCCGTCAAAAGATCTGACAACTCAGTTCATTGTTTTGTATATAATTAATTGACAACGAATTCTTTGTATGTTTGTACTTTCATGAACACGAGAAGATCTTAACTCACAGAGAATTTAATAAATTTCTTTGTAACGCTACTCCATGTAGCTTCTTGCATTAATTCATTTGAACTGAAGGAAGTGGAGCAGTTTTGATGAATTCACTGTTTCGCATTCAGGAAGATGAAAGGGTGACCATTACTGAGATATATTTTTTATAAAATGAGCCTTCAACGATTCATGTCTAAAAAAATCATACAACTGGAATTACGGAGCAGAGACCAATCAACATTCAACATTTTGTACATGGAATCTTCTTGTAGCCAGATGATAAAGTATTCAGATAGTTCAGATGGATGTGGGTTCCGAAATAGATTTTCTTTTGGAATTGCCCTATAAAAAGTCATAAAGAGTTTCAAATATTCCATTGATGGAGAAACCCCCTATAAAAATATTAAATTATTTTCTTATGGATAGCTTGACCATACTGAAATATTTGTATTTCAATGATAATAACAAAACTTCCTCATTTTCACTAAATTAAAAAAATTGAATTTTGTCAGAACCCTTGCTGTTACATTGGTTCGTATCTAACAGTTATATCACAATTCCACTATTATTGCGATGAAAGGGAAATCCAAAAATATCGTGTTTTTGCGATTATAGTCAATTTTTGATGATAATCGTACACGAACGTTTCACTTCGCACATAATCTTAAAAATAGTGCGTCAAATTAAAGAGGTTGGAGTTTTCAATATTGCATGCGAAGTGAAACGCTCTGGCACGATTATCATCGAAACTTGGTTATAATCTGGAAAACACCATGTTTCTGGAGTGTCATGTCATCACAATGGTCGTGGAATTCTGATATAACTGTTAGATACGAACCAATGTAACAGCCAGGGTTTTGACTAAATCCACTGGTGTGGAGAAAAAGAGAAAATGTTGTCATTCTCATTGAAATACAAATGTTCATGGTCAAGTTATTCATAAGACAATAATTGATATTTTCATACAGCTAGGAAAATATTTTTAAAAAATTGCTATTTTTAACTTTCTCTCATTATCTTTTCAAACTTGTATATGTGTATAAAATTCAATTCTTAGTTTTTTTCAATTTGCCGCTATACCAGCGATCACGTGACATGTGTCAAAATCTATTTTTAGGTTATCGGACATGCACAAACTTTTCCCCAGAATATTTTTTTCAATACTCTAATAATAAACTTTTTTCCCATATGGTACATAATTTTTGGCGGTCACTGTATATTTACTTCGTGAGATATGCCGCAACCCTTCAGTTGAACAAAATCATCACAAAAAACCTTCGTCTGATGTTATCAGTCGCGACCTTATGAAAACGACAAAGGGTAGACGAGAAATTACCTTTCCATAACCTAAATATATTGGTGGATGACAGATATATTAGGGGGGGTATCAAGACGTCTAGCCTTGGCCATTGTACCCTTCTCATTCGATAGCGTTTCGTCTTCGTTATCTTGGTAACCCAAAAAAACTTATGGACCGGTTTTGTGTTCCTCGGCAATAATCATTTAAAATTCATCCAATATTTTCCGATCTCAGAGTTTCGAAGAGGAGATTTGAATTCCAAGCGTAGGCGCTGATCCAGCAGACATAAAAAACAGCAGATCTCTGGCTACAATAATTATTTTTGTAATATCATTGATAAATTCAGTGAACGTTCAGGAATTATTTCGTTTCCATTTGGCAAACGAGGAGTAGCTTACTCAAAAAAATATACACAGACGTTGACAATCAAAACTTATTGAAAAACTTATTAAAAATAACAATGAAACAAACGCACATTCAACAGATTACTTTTATTGCGGACTTTTTTTGCTTGGATTGTTTCTATGAACACGACGTTCCAACTGGTTCAGCATCTCCGATCGTTGTCAAATGTAATAACTGCCAGAGTGATGAGAGAAACTTCATATGTTCTAAGGTAGTTACATTAATTAGCAGGACTACCTGTTGCCTAATTGGCCCTAGTTAGTAGAGTGGGGACCCTTATCGTTTATATTCTTCTAAATTCTTCTGTTGGCTTGGATGTGTGGGAAATCTTCCAAACGTGTTCTGCGACTCCCGACTTAGACATCTCTTCCCGTTGAGTCAGATTTTGTGTGACTTTGTATTCATTCCCGATCCTTCTCAGTCCCTCCGATATACTCCTTTGATGTTAGGTTAGGTTAGGTTTAAATGTGAGTGAGCCCATATCAGGCTCTCCACTGCGGCCAATGGCCTATTGTGGCTCACCCTATGGTTATATTTCTCCCAGTATATCCAATCTCTTAACGAAATTGAGTAAAATATTGGGAGAACAGTTTACCAGATCTTCTGGCCTTACTTTTGTATTGCCAAATATTGAAAATCTGGTTCTGGCCGCTGCAGGGCATGTACACAGGATGTGTTTAGCCGTTTCATCATCCTCCATGCATAGACGGCACTCTGCATCCTGTGCAAGTCCGATTTTATGCATGTGGTGTTTGAGTTTGCAGTGGCCAGTGAGCAAACCTACTATAACTCTGAGATGTGCTCTACTGAGTTCTAGGTCTTTGATGTATAACATGGCTTAGTTTTCTATCCTTATTTTTTCTATTAACTTGTTTCAGAAATTCTTCCAGGAGTCTGTCTCGGTACGCGTTCTGTTCCATGTTTCTCCTTATGTAGATGATTTCAACTTTTAGTTTGCGCATGCCCGTGATGTTCCTAATTGAACTGTGTGCTTATTATAAAACTACGAATGATAGTAACTAACACTCTGTTTATTTATGACTATCAATGACACTCCAATTATATATCTTTAATATGACAGGGAGCAAGTTTTTTGTACTTGATGCGGCCGTTGATTGAAGTATGGATTGTTTGATAATGGTAAATACTTCATTGTCATGGTTCTTTTTTTATTTGCAGCAAATACTGCACTTTCGAGCTCGTAAGTAAAAAATGTATTGCTATCATTAAAATAGTGTCGAGAGCACTAGTCCATTTGGTCCTTTTTTCTCGGTGTGTATACTCATTCATAACTTGTTGCAAAAATGAGCATACGCTCAAAATAACGGACAGCATCAAGTTCAGCATAACGTTTCAGACAAAAACGCGGATTAACACATTTTGACCGATAAATAAGTGAACCCCGCGCTTGGTGACAGATGTGAATCCCCATTAAATCTAGTACACTGGCACAGGTCGTAAAATCGGGATAAAAACAGGAGGCTGGGTGTTCAACATTCCCGTTTCAATTCAATCGGTATCTGCCCTTCATTCCAACCCAAAACCGTTCCTTCGAAAGCAACTGCAGCGATAAATCAGTGGAAGGATCGATTGAAATTTTGTAACTTTCTGCTGGAAATTAATATAATAGCGGAGCGATGAATATGATCCAATCACCTCTTGTATGACTCAATGCTACAGTAACATCGTTAAATATGGAGAAGGAAATGTTTTCCATATACAAATATGCAATTGGGTTCATTCAGCTTGAAGAGTGTTGGGAGCATCGAGTTGGAGAAATTTTATGTAATAACTGTCAGTTTCAAATGAATGCCATATTCGTAAAATATACACCACATGGCTGTAAAAATGAGATACTTTGCAGGATCCAATTCATATGCCAAAACATTGATCAATTACGCCTGTTTGATGCATCCCCTTTCCAAATAATGCATGCTGGAGACACAAAAATTCCAAGTTTAGTAAATCATCAGCTCGTGCCCAAAAATGTTGTTAACATTAATTCATGAAATGGAAATACACAAAACACCCAAACCACGTGCCGTTCACCCACAAAGTTGGCATTCTCAAGAGCTAAAAATCATATAAAATTATTTATTTCATTTCAACAGTAACTCGCTCAGATATTTCAAGGTTTTCCGTATATTGGGACACTTGGATACGAAGAAGTACTAAAAGAAATCAAGATGTTTTCTTCTCTCTGTCACACGTTAGCTCTGCTTTTGAGTTTACTCCGAAAACCTTCGAGAACCGTAAAAACCACAAAAGGATTAATTTGCTGGTGTACGGTTTCAGCAGTTATCATTATTATTATTTTGCTCGATTTCTATGACAGGTATGTATTATAACCTGCTCTACGAAGACTATTGCTTTTTTGTAAGTCTCAGTCAAACATTGACGATTTTTCAGTCTGATATTTACTTCAATTCTTATTCCAATTCCTTTTGGAGTAGTGAGTCTGATATCACATTCTCCGATAGAACATATTTAGCCCAGAATAATTCAATTCCCCTTTCTCAACATTGGCGCAGCCAGCGGGGTCTTTGGGGCTGCAGCCCCCCCCAAGCCACCAAATGACTATTGAGTCGAATACGGAAAAAATATTGAAAATCATTTATCGTTTTTCAGCTATTGAAAAAAATTTCAGGATTGAAGTGACCATGGCTCTTTGAATTCCTTGTGCAATTTTTGATTTTTTTTGTAAACCATAGTCCTAGGACATATACAACTTCGAGAGGAAGACATACAGATAGAGGTGGAAGTCACATATCTTGAAGTGATTCTTGACTCCTATCTAATCTGAAACCGGATTTTTTTTTAAGTTCTGGTTTTCAGGAAAAGAAAAATCCTGTATTGTTCCAAGAACATCGTGAGAACTGAGGAAAAGTAGGTAGGAATTGGTGTTAATCTTGAATTTCTGAAGGCTGTATGCCTCAGGGAACACCTCCCGAGGCAGCTAGTTCCAAAGCTTTGCTGTTCTGTAGAAAAACAAGCCCTGGGAAGCAGATGTGCGACATGTCTCCAAACTGACTGCATATGGATGAGAGGCCTGAGCTCGACGGGTCAATCTCGATGAAACCGCTAACGGTAGAACGATTGATGATATTTCGGAAGAGCATCGTCCATGAAAATATCTATAAAACATTTCATTTAATCTGGCGAGATATTTATTTTGGTTTCAGAAGTAATCACATAAGTTAAGACAGTCTCCGTGCGATCTGCATAAAGTGATACGAGATTAAAGAGGTCTGTTTGACCGACCAAAGATCGAATCTAGATCGCGGTCGCATTATGTACCGAAGCTTGACATATAGATTTGAGTTGATCAATATTTTTCTTAATAAAGCGATTTTTGTCCGCAGGAACTAGAGCCAAAAGATTATCTAATATTTTGTGGCGATTTTTTTTTGATACGAGAGGGATCGGATGAACACGTGACTGCGATGATTTAGGCAAGTGATAGATATATGCAAGTTCTTCAACATCTTTCATTGGCCTAGCCAGAGAGGGCTTTGGGGCTGCAGACCCCCCAAGCCACCAAATGACTACTAAAATTATGGCGTCGAATACGGAAAAAATATTGAAAAAATTCTAGAACTTTCGGAAGTATTTTTTTTTAGCGGTTTTATGTGCTAGGATACGATCCTAGCGCACCTTTTTCATTTATCGCAGTTTGCGACCATAACGAGACACATTCGTTAAATACATTTGTATATAGAAAGAACGCTAATGAAATTTCCTACAAGAGGATGTTATTGTTTGCTGGCCTAACAATCCGCTTGAAGGTGTTATGGGTGGTTTTCTGTGTTAAGATGCCGGATTCGTGCGATACAATTTTTGTTGCCCATTTATCTTTGTTTTATGGTACACGGTGTATCCGAACATATTCAAATCATACATTTTCGGAATCAGCATTGAATTTTGAGTATATCAGTGGTAATTTCGAGCGAATTTGATGACTTTGGATTTTTGGCCATTTTTAAGCCTTTGATGTTTTTAGGCTGAAAATTCATTTTGTGCCGATTGACTCGAAAATCACAGCATATACTAATTTCGGCATGCTGAATTGATTGGCGTTCGCAGAATTGCTCTATATCGATTCGGTCGTCGGATGAAAATGTTATCTAGAGGTTGCAGGTGCCATTTTCCCTCCAAAATTTTCTCAATTTTTTTTTCTATATCGTATTCCTCAAATTCAATCTTTTTTCTATATGCTGACCAAATTTGAAATCGACTGCTAGTCAAACATAGATTTCGTGGGCGTTTTTACGAACGAGTGCACTTTGAGTTGGACCGATTTTTAAATTTATCATTTTTCATTTTTTGAGTACTGCGTCATGTTGAATTGATGACGCAGAATACGGAAAAAAATTCGAAAAAATGCTAGAACTTTCGGAAGAATTGTTTTATTTTTTTTGGCGGATTTATGTGCTAGAATAGGATCCTAGCGCACCTTTTACATTTATCGCATTTTGCGACCATAACGAGACACATCCGTCAAATACATATCTTCATAAAAAGAAAGCTAGGAATATTTTCTACAAGATGATGGTATCGTTTTGCGTGCCTAACAGTTCGCTTGAAGGCGTTATTCATAACATCCGACTGACGAAAAAACAAAAAGTTCTGTTAACTGATAAATTGTATCTTCAGACCCCCCAAACTGAAATCCTGGATGCGCCACTGACCCCAAATCTACAGACCAATCAACGAAAGTCATCAATTGAACACAAAATAACAGGAGCAGAAATCAAATAAGTAAGCTGAGACGAAAAAATAAAGATTATGTACCTGACGCCCATGAATATCCCTGAAAGATGAAACGAGACCACTGGAAACTGGTAAAAATAAAGTTATTTATAACCATCACCTTTCCTTTGGTACCATTCATCCAGTTTTTTGGAGCCTAGCAGCGCAGCAGTTTGCAGACAAACACCCACAAACAATTCTATTCTAACGGTGCGGAACTGTTTTAAATTGATTCACTATTTCCATTTTTCAATCGAACTTTTTATTCAGTATTAGGACATAAAATCAAAATGAACAATTTGTCTATTATTTATTACCTAATTATGTTGGTAACTGTGCCCCAACAAAGCCATCTAACGGACTTTAATTGGACTAATAAATAAGGCACGATTCTCAGTAGTTTTGGGATAGAATAATAGAGGGCGTTCGATTTATTTTGAAAACATTATATATAGTATAATAGGTCATAGATTTGTTATTAAGAAATTATTTCATGTTTTTTTTAATGAGAACTATGAATTTCAATTATTGACAAGTTTTTATTTGAACAATATATTACAAAATTCAATTATTAAAATTTATTTATCAATTTTGGCTATCATTTTTGACAATTTTTGAATATTGCATATTATTTTACTTATATACAGGGCAGTTCACGTTCCTGAATCCTACTGAGAGCAGGAGTTTTTTTTCTTGTTTCACCGGCTGAGTAAGGAAACGTAAAACGGGTAAAATAAAGGTTTGAGCTAGGTGATTCTGAAAAAAAGTTATTTATAAATAAAAGAAGTTCATTCTATGTTTTCTACTCAATAAATCAAATTTACATTTCAATTCAAACACTCAAACAACACAACACAAATACAATATAAAATAAAAACTTATAAAATCACAACAATACATATAATATATCTTTTAGCATTAAACTCTAACGTGTGTTTTGATTGAACAAATATCTCAGTTGAATATCGTCCAAGCATTGAAAAATCTCTCGCTTTGCTCGTTTTACCGAATTCCTCATACATTTTCCTCTCATAAAACATTATGCTTCCTAAAACAATATTGCATAAAAGTGAGCTTATTTATAACGGATCAGTTATGTGATGAACGGTATTTTTGTTATATTCTGAGTATTTTCATTTACATTCTGAGACAAGCTTAGACATACACTTTATTTTATAAGCCAACTACAGCGACGCAGAATTTCATTAACCGCATTCATTCACGAAATGAAACGAAGTGTTCTGTGTCTTCTCCATCGCTGGGAGCAGACATAAACAGCACTTGCAGGAAATAAACGAAACCTAATTACCACCCCTATATATCCAGAACTTCCCCTATTTGTTACGTCCTTCCAGAAGAACTCACAGACGTAAGCAAGCAATTGGTAATGTCAATAAATTACCCACTTTATTATTTTCATTTTGCGCTCATGACCGGCAATATATGGGAATCTTTATGGGGAATATGTCATATAAAAGCTTACGTATTGTGTTTTTACCCGGCCAGGAAATAATTCGCTTTGTGTCTGGAAATTTATCGTTACGACATTGTGTGCTTAATTCTTCAGAAGTATATTACCAATTTCTCATGCCGGCGGGACCATCAAAACAATATGAAGCATTTAAGTCACGCAAAACCACTGATATCATATCGTAAGGCATATAAAGCTCCGCAGTTATTGTTGGCAAGAAATTTATAAGTTCCCATCGTCAGCCAGAGTCGTTAGGGTTTGATTTATGGGCGAAATAATGAAAGAAATATCACAAAAGGTGCGTTTTCCGAAGATATCTGATCCAGAGGTTTTGATGTGCCCAAGGAAGGAATATGAGTGTGAGAATCAATGTATGTGTTTCTTCGAATTAACAGTGATAAATAATGTGGTCAGGACATTCGAAGATGAATAAAATAATCCTAAAGCATTCTTACAATATTTGAGATATCAAAGCTACCACCATCAAAGTTAGCATTTCTAGAAGATCAAAGATTACTTGACTACACTTATTCCATGCCAATCATCCTATTCATACTCATCTGAGTGGTTGATTACTCTTATTCTCCCCACTTAAATCAATTTTTTACTCTGACCCTTCAGTTAATTTTGGGATACACCTACTCTACTACTTCTACTTCCTTATGCTGAATTTTTTCTATTCTATTTGGAAAAATATGTAAATTATGCATTCATTCCTAACAGAAACGAAAGGGAGGTAAAGTAGATCTGTTGATCTGTGCAGACAGTTTCAATGCCATCTGTTCCTCGTCCATATTTTCACAACGAAGACAGCGAAGACTGTTACATAAAAGGGAAATAGTAGATAGATAAATTGATTCTGGGTGATACGATTATAATAAAAAAAGGTATCTTTCGGAATTGAAGTCATTTTAAAATATATGTGTTTTCCTGGTGTCATAGTGATCTTTCTGAAATATTTTTGAAATATTCTGGCTCAATATGATAACAATAATCTATTCAATAGATACCATAGTCGTTGCCAAAATACCAAAGAAAAAAAAATTACCTTTTTAAATATCCTGGTAATATTCTTAGGAATATTTAGTTTGGAATATTCCAATTGGTTTCGTAATGTTCTTACTGTTGGATTTCATGAAATCTCATAGGAGTCGCATACGATTGGATAAGAAATTCCAAATACAGATTGGATCATCAAATCCTGAACCCAATTCTTTATACGATACCGAATAAGTTTATGAATTTTGTCTTTTATCCTCATTCAAGGCATTATCGTGATTGAAATTGGAATACCTCATCGAATCGTGTATAGTCTCTTTGCACCTAAAACAAACTCTTAAACTTTGTAACCTTCTTTTCTTATCGAAACTTGTGAATTCTCAGTTATTTTGTATTGTATGGAAACTTATATGAATCGCATAAATTTACATAAGGAATTCCTGATCCCAACCATCACATCCTGATCCCACTGTTTCCACAACATACACAATAAAATAAACCTCGAAGTTAGTCTGCAGAATGGTCCTAAAATTCTGCTAATCGGTTACAAGGAGCACTTGCAATAGTTTGCTCGGCAATGTGGAACAATGCAAAGGTATCTGTTCAATATAATACCATACACTATATTAGCCAAAGAAGTACGTAGTTATTTTCATACATATGGAACGTGAGTTGAAGAGAAGTTGAACTCAAGTAGAAGTTATATAGAAGACAAATATTCCGAATGTTTTCCAATCAACAAAAGAATAAAAATTGAGCATTGCTTTTATGTATCCCGATCGCAAAAAACGCTCAACGAATACACATAATATTAGCCATGAGGAAATTACCACTCAATAGCTATCCTAAATATACAAGCTTTCCAAATATTCAGTAATTCACATCTCTGACAAAGAAAAAGGAAAGTAACTCATGCCTAAGAAAAAAAAAAAGGAATTTTTGCACTCTAGACCGGGAAAACTGTAAAAAGTGCAGGGAAAATTTCACCTTCTTACCGGGAAACAGAAAATGTTTGAAATAGAAAGTGTCAAAAAAACAAAATCATCAGAAGATGTGAGAATATTTGAGGAAAACATCCGCAAATACGAATTACGCCTTATCAAATATTTTCCCATTTTAAATCTTATTATTATAAAATATTATTGGCCTCGAACAATTATTGAACATGTACATCCACTTTTCAAATATTAACTCGAAAACCACCTAACATCAAACTAACTCACGAAATTAGGTTAATGAATTATTTCAACTCGAACGATAATACTGTCAAGCTGGGAAAGCTAATGAAGGACTTTTCCCTAACTCGAACCACTCAGAGTTTCGTACTTCCTTTCCATTTCAATTTGGAATTATTCACTTCACTCGAGTAATATGTGGTATATTAACTTGCCACTTAAAATATGGGATCTTATGCTGAGCGCCGCCAAGAGAAGTTTTGAGGTGAACTTCCTCAGACTTGGGATTCATATCTTGCTAAGTATTGTCTTGCAGAAGGAATATCTTGCTCGATAAATGTTGAATAAATATTGAATAGATGTTGAATAGAAGTTATAGACGAAAGATCAGAAAATATATTTTTTTTGGTACACCAATCTTTCCGTAATTTTGAAAGTTTGGTGAATTTCTTTCCCTACATTTTGAATTTCTCAAGATTTCTCTTTTTCACTTTCTATTTCTGAAATTTCCCCAAGAGTTTCCCTTGTTTAGAAAGTGAACTTTCATTAGGTATTTCACCTCACTTTCCGTAGTTTGAGAAGTATAGGGAATTTTGTTTTCAAAACATTCCTGAAAATTTTCCAACATTTTCTGTCATGTGCGAAAGTGTTATGAATTTTCATTGGTTCACCAAACTTTTGTAGTTTGAGAAGGATGGTGTATTTCATTCCCTACAATTTCCATATCTGGAAATTTAATCAAACTTTCTGTAGTCTGGAAAGTGTGTTGAATTTTGTTTCGTACACTTTCCATTCCTGAAAATCTACCCATACTTTCTGTTACTTGAAGAGTGTTGTGAATTTTTCTTGCTTCACCACACTTTCTGTAGTTTAGGAACCGTGATTGAAGTTTCTTTCCTACACTTTCAATTCCAGAAAATTTTTCAACACCTTGTTTTTTGGTAAGTGTTTGAATTTTCGTTGCTTCGCCACACTTTTCTAGTTTAGAAATTGTGGTAACGTTTGTTCAATAGACTTGGCATTGCTGAAAATTTCTCAAAACATTCAAATAGTTCAGTAGTAACATTTTCTATTTTTTGGAAAGTGTTAGGAACTTTCTTTGGTTCACCACCTTCTTCGTATTTCCATCCTTCAACATTTCTTGGCACTTTCTTTCATTTGGAAAGTGTTGTGAATTTTCATTGCTTCACTACACTTTCGTATTTTGGAAAGTGTGGTGAATTTTATGCCCTACACTATTCCCTGCTATTATTCTGAAAATACGAATTTTTGTTGGTTCACCCCACTTTTCGTAATTAATTTCCCAACACTTTTTGTTACTTGGGAAGTGTTGTGAATAACTGTTTGTTCACTATATTGTCAGCGAATTTGGTTTCATATAATTCCTATTTTTGAAAGTTTCTGAAAATTTCATTTTCTACACTTCCCTTCCTGAAAATTTCCCATTAATCTCTGTTATTCGGAAAGTGTGAATATTCATTGCTTCGACACACTTTTCGTAGTTTGGCAAGTGTGGTAAATGTTTTTTTCTACACTTTCTATTTTTAAAATGTTCCCAACATTTTTCTGTTGTGAGAAAAGTGTTATGAATTCTAATTATTTTACTAAACTTTGCGTTGTTCGAGAATGGTGATGAATTTTGTTTATTACAGTTTCCATTCCTGAAAATTTCCCAACTCTTGCTGTTATCTAGAAAGTGCTGTTACTTTTCGTTCACACGTCCTACAGTTTGAAAAATATTGACAATTCACCACACTGTTCGTAGTCAATTCCACAATACTGTCTGTTGTTTGAAGAGTGTTTTCGTTGCTTTATCTCACTTTCCGTATTCTGAAAATATTGGTGAATTTCGTTTTCTGCACTTTTCATTCCTGAAAATTTCTTGACTCTTTCTATTATTTATAAATAGTTAATGAAAAATCATTTTCATTATTCTTGTTGTTATTGAGTTCAAAAGTTCAATTATCTCACAACTAGCAGTCAGCGTTGCTTCACCACGATGGATCCATACTACCCGACTTCTCCAGTAAAATTGTTTCTCCAACCAACCAGCATCCAAATATTGCAAGAAACAGGAGCTCATTAGCTATCCTCCATTGATGTACAAGAAGAAGTAGTTGAGGATCGTTAAAGAATTTTATTTGAAAATACGATCTGCTCAAACGAGCACTTACTTTTTCAATAGTTGAACAAAGATTCCAATCATGCAGCCCCGTTTGTCATAACCTTCCAAGATTCAGACCTTTTCTCGTAATGAAAATAATTAACGATGTAAACCAGACGTAGGTCTGTTTGCGTGTTTGAAAGGAAATACACGAAAGATATCTCTTCATGATAGGCTGATTATTGTTCGGCCAGGAGAAATGATTTATTATACCTAGGTCTTTATCTGAATATCGTTGATTTTTTTCATTGTGGAGTTTAAACAACTTTTTTATATACATTTAACGGGTATTAGCATGCGTGGTAGTTCATTGTACTGCATGTACTGTATTCAGCATCACCGAGTCATTTTGGAACAAATCTGATCCCTTTATTTGCTTTAAGTTGATGCACAACCGCATCAGATTTTTGAAGAATTGATCCTGAAATGAAACGATTTTTATTTTTTTAAGCGAAAACCATGCGGCGGACAAAGAAAACTCAAGAGATCAAATTTGCTCAAAAATAAATGAGGATCTCAAAAGTATTTTTTTTTTCAGAAGAAAGCAGTGGCGTAGTATTTTTTTCTCCAAAAATATTCAATGCAAAACCCGTACGGACGCCACTGGTTGAGAAAATGAAAATGTTTGTGCATTAAAAAATGCACCTTGATGCATAGAAGACATGTACCAAATTTTATAAAAACGTCTACAATATTATCTCAGTTATTATTAAAAAACTGATTTTTTTTTCAAAACTTTATCACCCTGTATCTCAAAAGTTAGGACTTTTAGGACATACGTTTATAGAAAGTTTTTTCCTTAAAATAAGTCAAAGAATCACCCCCTCAAATATTAGCATGTCTTTAAGGAACACCCTGTATATTCATGCACGACATAAGCGATTATTTTCAACATTTGGCGAAGAGAATGCCGATTTTATGGGTAAGTTGAAAATGAGGCAGGAGTAAAACAAAGTTTTTTTTTGGCATGCATAAGTGGGGCCTGTCACACTACTTAAAAATTCTTGCATATAGTCCACAGAGGGTATGGGTTGCTGCTTCAGTATAATAATTCCATATTTAATAAATTCATGATTTTCGGATCATCCGCAAACATCTCTGTGAAGTGCGACAAAACACATTTTAGGTACTCAAATACTCGCATATTATATTCGCATGAGAAGGTAGGTGTCTACAGAAACGATATGAACTTTTACTTTTCTTTCTCCGATCATTTTTAGCAGAGTTATGACCAATCAAATATTCGGCTCCGCCAGAACTCTCAGCGGCGGATAAGGGTGAACGTGAAATTAGATGTCGGCGTTCAATCACGATTTCTGAGAAAACGAGCGCATTTCATAAGAAATTACTAGAAATAATTTTTGTGCTGAGTTGTTTTTTCGATAAATTATATACTTGAGATAACAGCAAAAATCTATTTATATATTTTTAAACGAAAAAAAAAAAAAATATGTTCACCGCTGGAATTTTGTTAAACAATTTTTTTTCTTGTTTATCAGGGTTACAACTACTATCATACCAAGTTTGGTGGTGCTACAATCGATTCTTGTCTCAAAAACCAATTGTACTGCATTATAGAACAAGAAACGATTTTCTCTCAGAGAAAGGCTTCCATAAGTTACTAACAACATTTTCTTTTGTTTCAGTGCCTCCCCGGCTGCACTACGTGACATCCAACGGTCGCGTCGAAGTGAAAAAAGGATCGTCGATGAAACTCGAGTGCAAAGCCTCCGGCAACCCTCCGCCGAAAATAACGTGGTCGCGAAAAAACAATCTCCTGCCGGACGGCGTGCAAACGGCCGTCACTCCGATCCTCAGCCTCGAACGGGTCGATAGGCACCAGGCCGGCGTGTATCAGTGCACCGCGAGCAACGGAGTGGGGGACGACGTTTCGGAACAGATCGTCCTTCATGTTTTATGTGAGTAATAATGGAATTGTTTCTGCATGAAAATTGACTAGAATGTTACGTAAATACTCTCTCAAAATCTGCGGGTCAACGATTACTGCCGTATGCGAATTTGATTTTGGATTTTTCAGAGAGTTTCAATCTTACCTACGAAATCATTCACAAAGTACATATTCAAATAACTCATTCAACAAACAAATACTGTTTGATGTGATTTTCTATTCTCTGAAGAATACTACAACGCAACTTGTGAATGACAGTGGATGAATATAACTAAACTGATATCAATAACATTATTATTCAGTGGTATCTATAGATCTGGACAGACATTATAATAAACACTGCGCCGCAAAATTACCGCATAATCCTAAAAATTGAAAAATTTACATTATAGATTTTTTTAAGCCTCACGTCAATGAATGAAAATTATTAATTGGAATATCTTGAATTTATTGTTACAGATTGTGAGATTCATAAAGCACGAGAAATAAAAATACGGCATATAGAAAAAAATTATCGAAATTTTATTTTTTGAAATTTAAATTCAACAGAAAATGACAATACCTAATAACGTGTATTGCCTCCCCTTGCCCTGATTACTTCACATCTTCTAGGCATACTTGAATTTAGGTTTCTGATTGCATTTTGGTCCGTCTGATCATCCGGGCCTCCGCACTATTGCGAGCCCATACCATAGCAGGTCGTTCACCATAGCTTACCGTTCGGACATTGTTGCACTGGACGTTGATACACTCTTATACGTCGGACATCACTGAAATGACAAAATCTTGACTCGTCGCTAAACAAGACATTGCCCCTCACGATCCCCCCAGTTTTGGTGTTCTTGTGTAAACTGAAGACGCTTCGTTTCGGAAACGTCAGCAATTTTCAAAAAAAGAGTAGAAAAAAGTATTCTTGGCTAATTTTATCTCATTTTTTCAGATAGGCGAATTCAGTACAAGGTACGTTACTGACAAAAATTAATTTCATTCAAGACAGGAGTCTTGTGAACACAGAAACTTATCGGGCAAATTAATTTGCCCTTATACACTTGTACAGATTTCTTTGGATCAACATTTTTTCATTTTCAAATTGTGGAAGGTTACAAAGGCAAAAAATCATATCAAGAATTAATAACATTTTAAATGAATGAGAACCTCCAACGTGTGGTATCTGTCTAGGAAGAGTATTTGGCCTCATACTATTTGATACCTACTTAAACTAACTGTTTTTTGAACAAGAACTGAAGGTAGAACTAATGAGTTTCACAACCTATTTTCTAGCATGAGGCTAACTTCAAGAAATTTCAAGGAATTCAAAATATTTTAATTAGGAACAACGCTCAATTGCAACAATAATTATAGATATCTGTTTTTTCACTGGTATACAAGTTTACAATCCTTCTTCAACAACGGTGATTTCACAAAAACCATTTCTTCCTCAACTTTTGCTTTTTCATTGTAGGCGCATAATTTATTTAATAATATAAGTAAGACGATAAAAAGTAATGTTACACCACAAGCAACAAGCGCGATTAGAATCGTAAAATTTTATGACACAGTCGCATATTGATCGAAGCCTTATAGAAATTTTTCAAAGCCAATTTCAGTAACGATTATATGCATCATAAAATCCAATTTGTAATACACTCCATAGAAATATTTAACGACGGAATTCATGTTTTTTTTTATAATAAAACCAATGACAATGTCAATGTCAATGCATTGCATTACAATGACGCTTCTATAATATATAAAACATCAAAGAATAAAAATATATCAGAGTTCTGGATATTCATGAGAAAATTTCACAAAATTATATCCGTTATTTTGAATCGACTGTGAGAGCCATTAACGGTGATACTCTCAGAATGATACAGAATTCTACAACAAAACAGTGGCGCAGCCAGGATTTCAGGAGGGGGGGGCTGAACATACAATTTATCAGTTATCAGAGCTTTTTTTTTTCGTCAGCCGGATCGAACTGTTATGCACGCGAAGGATAACATCATCTTATAGGAAATTTTCTTAGCTTTCTTTCTATATACCTATGTAATTAACGAATGTGTCTCGTTATGGTCGCAAAATGCAAAAAATGTTAAAGGTGCGCTAGGATCCGGCATCCGAGTACATAAAACCGTCAACGAAATATACTTCCAAAAATTCTAGAATTTTTTCAATATTTTTTCCGTATTTTACGCCATCAATTCGACATGACACAGTATTCAAAAAATAAAAAATGAATAATTTAAAAATAAGTCCAACTCAAAGTGCACACGTTCGTAAAAACGCCCACCAAATCTGTGTTTGACTATCAATCAATTTCAAATTCGGTCACATCGTATAGAAAAAAGATTGAATTTAACGAATATAACATAGAAAAAATTTGAAAAATTTTTGGCGGGAAGTAGCACCTCTAGATAACATTTTCATCCGACGACCGAGTCGAGATAGAGCAATTCTGCGAACGCCAATCGATTCAGCATGCCGAAATTAATATATTCTGTGATTTTCGAGTCGATCGGCACAAAATGAATTTTCAGCCAAAAAAACATCAAAGGGTTATACCTTAAAAATGACCAAAAATCCAAAGTCATCAGATTCACTCAAAATTACCACCAATATACTCAAAACTTTACGCTGATTACGAAAATTTATGATTTGAATATGTTCGGATACCCGGTGTACCATAAAACACCGATAAATGTGCAACAAAAATTGTATCGCACGAATCCTAGCACACAAAACCATCTATAACACCTACAAGTGAACTGTTAGGCCAGCAAAAAGTAACATCCTCTTGTAGGAAATTTTCTTAGCTTTCTTTCTATATACCTATGTATTTAACGAATGTGTCTCGTTATAGTCCCAAAATGCGATAAATGTAAAAGGTGCGCTTGGATCCTATCCTAGCACAGAAAACCGCAAAAAAAAACTTCCAAAAATTCTAGAATTTTTTAAATATTTTTCCCGTATTCTACGCCATCAATTCAACATGACACAGTATTCGAAAAATGAAAAATTATAAATTTAAAAATTGGTCCAACTCAAAGTGCACACGTTCTTAAAAACGCCCACCAAATCTATGTTTAATTAGCAATCGACTTCAAATTCGGTCAGCGTATAGAAAAAATATTGAGTTTAACGAATATAACATAGAAATTTTTTTTAAAAATTATTGGCGGGAAAATGGCACCTGCAACCTCTAGATAACATTTTCAACCGACGACCGAGTCGAGCTAGAGCAATTCTGCGAAAGCCAATCGATTCAGCATGCCGAAATTAGTATATTCTGTGATTGTCAAGTCGATCGGCTCAAAATGAATTTTCAGCCAAAAAAAACTCAAAGGGTCATACCTTAAAAATGGCCAAAAATCCAAAGTCATCAGATTAACTCGAAATTACCAGCGATATACTCAAAATTTTACGCTGATAACGAAAATGTATGATTTGAATATGTTCGGATACACGGTGTACCATAAAACATAGATAAATGTGTAACAAAAATTGTATCGCACGAATCCTAGCACACAAAACCACCTGTAACACCTACAAGCGAACTGTTAGGCCAGCAAACAGTAACATCGTGTTGTAGGAAATTTTCAAAGCTTTCTTTCTATGTAGTTAGGTATTCAACGAATGTGAATTGTTATGGTCGCAAAAGGCGATAAATGTAAAAGGTGCGTCAGGATCCTATCCTAGCACATAAAACCGCCAAAAAATACTCTTGGGCGCTTCTTCCTTCAAACTTTCCATAAAACCATTTTTTAATTACTTACCAAACAACATTCATTTGCCGTAGCTCATCAAAATACCATAATATACTCTATTTTGTCCTAATTTATGATTCGTCATATCTCGTGTAATTGAAAAGATCAAAATTGTGGTCGTGGAATTTTAATAACCTTGTATATTGACGATATCCACTCTATTGACACCTTTCGATTTTTACTATAACCTGGAAGCTTTCCGACCCGCAGGAATGAATATCTTTCATGAAACGAATTAAACCTTCACTCCTCCGAATCTTTACAAACGTCATGTTCTTTCTCCTGTCTGTATTTGCAATCCATTTACCCTTATTTGAATTCAAAAGCTTGCGTTTAACAACTCTTAATTAACCCAGTTCATTATGTGAAGGAGTTTTCAGGTAGTTGTCGACTTACGGACCAGCTCTAGACTTTACTCTTGATTGTATTTTCGATTGTTTTCTTCCATGGAACTCAACTCGTAATAAAACTCTGCCCGAGGATTGTTGTCAACTGAAAGGAATTTCTTGGGAGAAGCAATTAAAGACTGAAAAAAGGTCTGTTAAAATGGAGAAGTGGATTCCGATTGAAATTTTACAATAGATGGAAACATGTTGTTTGAGTTTTGTAACAATAAAATGTAATATTTTTTGTTATTTGACGGTAGTCGACGATGTCGGTTTCTCAGTATACCGGGTGACCACGAGGTAAGGTACGCCCCACAATTTTTCTATAGTTTGGATGATACAGATTTCAAATTTGGTGTGTTGCTATAGTACTTGAATACGCAAATTTTGTCCCCTTTAGTGGAGGAACATCGTTATGCATACCTTGGGAGCTTTTCGTTCCCGAACATCGCCGACTTTTACACCGCTATCCGGATTTTGCGGGAATGTTTGCTATTGCTGACGGAACCTCGGGCTATTAAATTTTATTCGCGCTCAGAGCCTAAAAACTGTAAAGTGAAATGTTCTAAAAGACGCTGAGGTATACAATCTGGCAGATGCGGTAAGCAGGCCGTTTTCTGAACGGAAAATATGCAATTTGGAACAGAGGCAATTTGAATATGGGAATCAGAATTCTGGTTATAAATATTCATCCTTTACGGAAAAAAATTCATAATGGATATTACCAGAAACATTTCTGGTACCTTATGTGACAACAATACGGTATACGTAGTGATGAAAGGCATAAAATAGTTATAATAATTAATTTATGGTGATTTTTATGAAGTCAGTAATGTAATGAAAATTTCATAAATTCATTTTCCCACCAATTAGAAGGCTCCTTTTTGAGATTACGAGTGGTCGGTCGCAATACTATCGATAATTCTGTCAGAAATCAACGAGATCAAATTGCTTGGTAACTCGTCCCTACGGGACTCGTGGTGGTACCTCAAAGCAATTTGATCGAGTTAAAGATTTCTGACAGAATTATCGATTGTATTGTGAGCACGAGTCGTATTTATTGAGATAATTTCACGAACCAACAAAGTTATTATTTGAAATTTGATCGGGTAAACAAAGTGAATTCTTCAATAGTTGCAACTAATGAATAATAAACATGAAGTCTGTCAACCTGACGTTTATGTCATATTAGATTACAAGATGTATCATTGCTGTTTATATTTGTGGTTGACTTGACGACGTAGTCTTTCCGGATCGGAAAGAAAGGAAGCGAAAGGAAGCGTGTACTTTCGCGAAATCCCATTCTGATTGGTCCTCATATCGCAGGAGACGCGACTTTCATATAGTGAGTGAAATTGTCGCGATAATTTTGTCAGTTCCTAATAACTCAATGGAATAAATAAGTGATAATTTTTCTGAATGAAGCGACTAATATACAGGGTGTTAATTAAGTACAATGACAAACTTCGGGAGGAGATTCTTTGGTAGTTTTCAGGACGAAAAGTTCATATAAAAAGAAGTCGAAAACGGCTTGGTATTCGAGATACAGGGTGATACATTTTTTTTTTTCAATATATTTTGGAGTAGACTGACATTTTCGACAATAATCAGTTCAAATTAGGCGAGTACAATTCAATAGTACACACGCTACAGAATAATTCATTTCTTATATTATTCATAGAGTCCTACTTTTTTGTGGGTATTAGATCAAATATCTTCCTCTAAAATATTATCTATTTTATATCCGCGGAAGCTCTTGAATTTGTTACTCACAGACTAACCTCGATCAAACAATGAAAAAATCTATTTTTCCATTTTCAGTGCATTTGTATGAAAGCTTGTCTCTATATTTTTTATTTTATAATTTTTAGTCACCATAGATTTTTCTAATTCTCAAAAAAAAAATCTTCCAATTCACAATAATTGAGAATGTTTAATTTTCAAATTTTTCTCATGTTATGGGACACTGGAAAATGTTTGCATAAATATTTTCGCTATGGCTCCTGAACCGTACAAGTAAATCAAAAATTTAAAGAAAACAAAATGATGATGAAACGACATTGATTATTCTTCTCTCACAATCTCACTGGTAGCAGAAGGGTTGAACAAGACTTGACTCTGAAAAGAGGAGGACCCTATGAATTACTTGAATAATGAAGCTTACTGCAAAAAGTCTTAAAAAAAAATATTTTGATCACCGTGTCTATCGAAAACCAAGCCGTTTGGGACATATGTTTATATGAACTTTTCGTCCTGAAAACTTTCAAAGAATCTCCTCCCAAAGTTTGTCAACGTACTCAGTTAACATCCTGTATATTAGACGCTTCATTTTTGACAGAAAAATTATCACTTATTTATTCCATTGAGTTATTAGGAACTGAGAAAATTATCGCGATAATCTCACAAAGGAGCCTTCTAATTGGTGGAAAAATAAATAAATTATTATAACTATTTAATATACCGTATTGTTGTCACATAAAGTACCAGAAATGTTTGTGAGAATTAACATTTTTCTGGTAATATCCATTATGAATTTTTTTTCCGTAAAGGATGATTATTTATAACCAGAATTATGATTCCCATATTCAAATTGCCCCTGTTCCAAATTGCATATTTTCCGGTCAGAAAACGGCCTCGCCTACCGCATCTTCCAGATTGTATACCTCAGCGTCTTTTAGAACATTTCACTTTACAGTTTTCAGGCTCTGAGCGCGAATAAAATTTAATAGCCCGAGGTTGCGTCAGCAATAGCAAGGCATTCCCGCAAAATCCAGATAGCGGTGTAAAAGTCGGCGATGTTCAGGGACGAAAAGCTCCCAAGGTATGCATAACGATGTTCTCCACTCAATCTAGTTTATGACCTCGCCAAATTAAAGCGGGCACTCGGATGATTAACTGCTCCTTGCCGCCCTCTGGCGGGCGCCGACCGAACCTCATAAAAGGTGAAAAACAAAAGATTCACTCACCTTCGGGCCCGATAAATCATAGCTAACTACCCACTACTTCATGGTTTTCCTTCCTCTGTAACACTTTATAAAACATAATGCCGGTAATTTTTGCCATGTGTTGCGACGAGGTGAAGCTTTTTCGAGTTGATGATGTGATTACGGTTCTTGCATTATTCAACTCGATTCGCGGCCAACTGCGTTTATTTGGTCGCTTTCTACCGACGGCGCATTGTCCGTTTTGTATCCAATAAATTTTGTCGGAAATAACGAAAAACAGTTAGTTTGAAGTTGTTCACGATGTTGTTACTTGATTCATTACACTTTGGACGTCCATTGACAAATTATATATTTATATTTCTCAATTGCCTGAAACCACAATGTTTTTAAGTTCTGGTTCCCACGAAAAAGAAAATCCTGTATTGTCAAAGAACATCTTGAGAGCCGAGGAAAAGTAGGTAGGAATTGGTGTTCTTCTTGAATTTCTGAAGGCGGTTTGCCTCAGGGAACACCTCTCGAGGCAGCGAGGTCCAAAGCTTTGGCGTTCTGCGGAAAAACAAGTCCTGGAAAGCAGATGTGCGGCATGTCTCTAAAGTGACGGCATATACGGCATATGGATGTGAGGTCTGAGCTCGACGGGTAGATCTCGATGAGAGCTCTAACGGTGGAACGATTGATGATATTTCGAAAGAGCATCGTCCATGGAAATATCTATGAAACAGAGACAGATCGCCAACCTTTCTGCGATGTTCCAGAAGAGGAAGCGATTTTGTGAGCGAAGTATTACCGAAGAGAACAGGTCGAGTCTGCCCTTTTATTTTGGCCCCTCAACAAAATTGTGCCCAAATGTGGCCATTTTTGAAAAAGGTACTCTGGAAACCTATTTTTGTTGTCGAACACACATCCCAACTGAGCTGCTGAGTCAGTAATTATTGAGGCTAACACCTTTTGCTCCCTCAACAAACTGGTGCCCCAATGTGGCCATTATTGAGAAAGGTATTCTGGAAACCTATTTTTGTTGTCGAACACACATCCCAACTGAGCTGCTGGGACAGTAATCATTGGCGCTAAAATCTGTTGCAGATCCACTGCCCATTTATTTTGCTCCCTCAACAAATTGGTGCCCAAATGTGGCAATTATTGAAAAAGGTATTCTCGAAACCTATTTTTTTTGTCGAACACACATCCCAACTGAGCTGCTGGGACAGTAATCATTGGCGCTAAAATCTGTTGCAGATCCACTGCCCATTTATTTTGCTCCCTCAACAAATTGGTGCCCAAATGTGGCCATTATTGAAAAAGGTATTCTGGAAACCTATTTTTGTTGTCGAACACACATCCTAACTGAGCTGCTGAGTCAGTAATTATTGAGGCCAACACCTTTTGCTCCCTCAACAAACTGGTGCCCAAATGTGGCCATTATTGAGAAAGGTATTCTGGAAACCTATTTTTGTTGTCGAACACACATCCCAATTGAGCTGCTGGGACAGTAATCATTGGCGCTAAAATCTGTTGCAGATCCACTGCCCATTTATTTTGCTCCCTCAACAAATTGGTGCCCAAATGTGGCAATTATTGAAAAAGGTATTCTGGAAACCTATTTTTGTTGTCGAACACACGTCCCAACTGAGCTGCTGGACCAATAATTATTGGGGCTAACATCATTTGCAGATCCACTGCCCCTTCATGTTCTCCCTCAACAAACTGGTACCCAAATGTGGCCATCATTGAGAAAGGTATTCTGGAAACCTATTTTTGTTGTCGAACACAAGTCCCAACTGAGCTGCTGGGACAGTAAATATTGGGGCTAACACCTTTTGCAGATCCACTGCCCCTTTATTTTGGCCCCTCAACAAACTGGTTCCCAAATATGGCCATTATTGAGAAATGTATTCTGGAAACCTATTTTTGTTGTCGAACACACGTCCCAACTGAGCTGCTGGACCAATAATTATTGGGGCTAACATCATTTGCAGATCCACTGCCCCTTCATGTTCTCCCTCAACAAACTGGTACCCAAATGTGGCCATCATTGAGAAAGGTATTCTGGAAACCTATTTTTGTTGTCGAACACAAGTCCCACCTGAGCTGCTGGGACAGTAAATATTGGGGCTAACACCTTTTGCAGATCCACTGCCCCTTTATTTTGGCCCCTCAACAAACTGGTTCCCAAATATGGCCATTATTGAGAAATGTATTCTGGAAACCTATTTTTGTTGTCGAACACAAGTCCCAACTGAGCTGCTGGGACAGTAAATATTGGGGCTAACACCTTTTGCAGATCCACTGCCCCTTTATTTTGGCCCCTCAACAAACTTGTTCCCAAATATGGCCATTATTGAGAAATGTATTCTGGAAACCTATTTTTGTTGTCGAACACAAGTCCCAACTGAGCTGCTGGGACAGTAAATATTGGGGCTAACACCTTTTGCAGATCCACTGCCCCTTTATTTTGGCCCCTCAACAAACTTGTTCCCAAATATGGCCATTATTGAGAAAGGTATTCTGGAAACCTATTTTTGTTGTCGAACACACGTCCCAACTGAGCTGCTGGGACAGTAAATATTGGGGCCACCTTTTGCAGATCCACTGCCCCTTTATGTTCTCCCTCAACAAACTGGTGCCTAAATGTGGCATTATTAAGAAAGGTATTCTGGAAAATAAGGATTTCAAGACTTTATTCGCTTCATATTGTATACTCCATCCTCATGAACATTCTGTTATGCAGTGTATCCAACAATTACCACAGTAACATACAACCCAACAGTAAAAAAATAATAATGTAGTAATGATTCGTTTGTTTTCACAGTTGTTTCTCCCACTAGCTGCTTTGTACAATTTTCGACTCGATTATTCCGGCCACGTTAGTTATTTATCATTAAAATTCAATTCCAGACTGCTGCAACAGAACATTGTATCCCAGATCGTGGCTCCGTAGCAAGGTATATACGCGACTAGTCAGATTTGGCTAATTGTGCTAGCGGGGCTGGCGCCTTATTAAAACATAAATCCCCTTTACTTACCCGCCATCGTTTCTCTTGTCTCCTTTATAAGTTTCCCAGAGAGCGCCTCGATCCACTTCGGGGAAGGAAATGAGCCTAAGAAATATTGCGGGCTTTCATTAAACGATGTATCTCGGGAATATTGATTCACTCTCCGCATCTCCTTCGCATCGTGGAATTGACTCGGATGCGAATTCATCTTCAGTAAGTCGAATTTTGTGTGAGTCTCGTTTTTATTTCTTGATGCGAATCATCATCAGAAATTAATAATTCGATACTGATTTATCAATGCAGCGCCTCTGGATTCATAGGTTAGGATGGACCGCGAATAAAAACTAGAAGAGGATGATTAGAATTATTATCAGTAGTAATGTTCCTAGGACATTAATAATAGACGAGATAGTTTTATGAAAATCGTTCCTTGGTAACAGCTCGAAGCCGATGGCAACGAGCTTGAGGATGGAGGGTATGCATATGGCCTTTAAATCTCTAACATGATTGTCATTGGAATCAAGCCAAAAAATTTTACAAATTCCTGTTGGCTGACTTGGAGCACTGCAGATGACGAAAGTCGAAAGCGCTTTGCATTTTTAAAGAAATTATACAATTTTATACAAAATTGCCTCTTATTCATTCACATGCATCGCACATGTTGGTCACAATTTGAAGGAGCTAGATGATGACCTTACCCCCTTACGTACGATTTCAAGCACTTATTTATCAATCAATACACTCAATTATCATGTGACTTGATGTGGATTATCTTATCAACTGTTAAAACATTTCAACTAGCAATTACATATTTGAATGAACCTCATTGAGAAAACTTTACAGGAAATCCTGAAATTTTGCATAATCATCCTAATGGCCTGAAATCAAACATATTATAATCCATAGATATCGAGAAACACTCATCGAACAATAACCATTCAGTTCTGAATGACTATACCTGTTTTACTTGGAGAAGGTGTGGGAATAAGGTTTTTTCATGAAAAGTATCAAAAGTTTACTGTCAAAAATGTTAGGGCAATTTGAAATTAATAATGACAGCGTACGCAGCGCCCTCTAGATGTTTCATGGAAATTACTACGAAATTATGATTTCCCACGCCAAAAAAAAACCGGGTACCAAATTTCGTGCAAATAACCCTGTATGTCCGAAACGAAGCATTTCCGGACGTCACTTGAATATTTCAACGTACTATTTTAAGCCTGTATAATAAATTAATTACTCCAACACATACTGATGCTATGGGGGAACAGTCTCACTCAATTTAATTTTGAGAAATGTAATTTTAGTATTGTTTTTTTGTACGTATACTTTAATATTAATATTGTTGTTGCTTCTGTTTTATAAATATGTAAGTATTGACTTTCCACAAGTGGATTTTCTGTAATGTGGCTGAATGAAAAAAAATCTGAATCTGGTGATTTAGCTATCAATTTCGAAATAGAATCTGTACACTACTCTGATATTTTGATGAATATTTTGTTTTTACATCACTCTGTATACACAGTACATTCCGAATCCAATTGCAAAACCTTGAATCCAACATTGTACGACGAGATATCCAAGCTCGTTTGCTGATCGTATCTGTGAATCATGGCCAGGATTACGATTCCCAGTTAATTTCTCCAAATCCTGGATATTTTATCTTTTCTGCTTTCTCGAGCTCGAGTACTTTCGCCTGATGGGGAATTTTTGATGTACAATGTAATGGAGCCGGTGGAATTAAAACGTTGTCGTGTTACTGAGGTTATTGAACAATCTAAATTGCGGACTAGTACGGAAAAGTTACACTGAAAAATGTATGACTGTGCTCACCCGAAATACACACTTGGTGTGTGTGCAAGTATACTTTGCATCATTACTTAATATAGCAGCAATAGAGGCAATTCTGGACCTCACTCCTCTCCATATCATGGTGAGGAGAACTGCTTGGGAAGCAAACCTCAGGAAAGTTTTAGAGATACAGGGTGTCAAACATGCAGAGAGAGGGTTGTTATTTACCTTCAGAATATCAATAATGTGGCGAATTGGTCTATCACTTACCGTTCTCGAGTTGGTCATCTCTACATCAGTTTTTAGATGGTTTTTTTGCTCCAAAAATATTTCTGATTAGTGTTCGACATTTTCGTTCTGAGATTCGAAATCAGCATGTCAAAATACGTTCGAAGACAAAACTTTGAATTTCGACAAATGAAAAATAAAAAAATATAAAAATTTATGTATTATGATATAGGTATTCGACTTTTTTGTCAGTTGATTTTTTTTGATTGGCAGTGGCAGAATTTGCCTATCTCCAACCGTTCTCGGGTTGATGAGCTCTAAATCAGTTTTTAGATGTTTTTTTTCCGTCAAAAAAATATTTCTGATGAGTTTTCACATTGTCGTTCAAAGATTCGTAATCAGCACGTCAAATCGAACACCAAAATTTAAACTTTGAAAAAATGAAAAATAAAAAATCTCAGAAAATTGGATTTTCTACCTTAAACACTCGTTTCCGGCAAAATTTGTCATCTGAGCACATAAAAATCATACATTTTCGGAATAAGCATGAAATTTTTTATTTTTCATGATTTTTAGGGGTGAACCCCTGCAACGTTTTTCGAGTAATTTTTAATTTTTTTTTGATTGACTCGAAATATACAATACATACTAATTTGTCCTTTCTGAATTGATTGGCGTTCGCAGAATTTGTCTATCTCTAACCGTTCTCGAGTTGGTCAGCTCTAAATCACTTTTCAGATAGTGTTTTTTTGCCAAAAATATTTTTTATTTGTTCGACATTTTTATTCAAAGATTCGGAATCAGCAAATGAAAATCCGTTTTAGGACAGAAATTTGAAATTCGAAACATGAAAAATAAAAAAATAAAAAAAATTATGTAGGTATGATGATATATTCCACCTTTTGTCAGTTGATATTTTTTGTTCAAATTATTAGTGTATACTAATATGGCCATTCTGAATCGATTGGCACGGGCAGAATTTGCCTATCTCCAACCGTTCTCGAATTGATCAGCTCTAAATCAGTTTTTAGATGGTTTTTTTTCCCGCCAAAAATATTTCTGAAAAATTTTCGAAATTTTTGTTCAAAGATTCGGAATTAGCAAGTCAAAATACGTTCGGACACAGAAATTTAAAATTTGAAAAATTAAAAATAAAAAATTTCAGAAAATTGGATTTTCTACCTTAAACACTCGTTTCCGGCTAAATCTTTCATTTGAGCACATAAAAATCATTACTTTCGGAATGAGCATGAAATTTTACATATACAGTGCAAATTTCAAGCCGATGTTACGACTTAGTATTTTTCATGATTTTTAGGGGTGAACCCCTTGCAACTTTTTTCGAGTGATTTTAAATTTTTTTCGGTTGGCTCGAAATATACAATACATACTAATTCGGCTATTCTGAATCGATTGGAGCTCGCAGAATTTGTCTATCTCTAACCGTTCTCGAGTTGGTCAGCTCTAAATCAGCTTTTAGATGTTTTTTTCCCGCCAAAAATATTTATGATTAGTGTTCGATATTTTTGTTCAAATATTCGAAATCAGCATGTCAAAATACGTTCGAAGCCGAAAATTTGAATTTCGAAAAATGAAAAATAAAAAAATATAAAAATTATGTATGATGATATATTCGACTTTTTTGTCTGTTGATTATTTCTGTTCAAATTCTCAGTATATACTAATTCGGCCATTCTGAATCGATTAGAGTTCACAGAATTTGTTTATCTCCAACCGTTTTCCAGTTGGTCAGCTCTAAATCAGTTTCTAGATGTTTTTTTCCCGCCAAAAATATGTCTGATGAGTTTCCGACGTTTTAATTTAAAGATTCGGAATCAGCACATGAAAATATGATCGAAGACAAAAATTTGAATTTAGAAAAATGAAAAATAAATAAGTACAAAAAATTATGTATGATGATATAAGTATTCGACTTTTTTGACCGTTGATTTTTTCCGTTCAAAGTCTCAGTATATACTAATTCGGCCATTCTGAATCGATAAGCGTTCGCAGAATTTGTCTATCCCTAACCGTTCTTGACCGGATTTGGCCGGAAAAGGGTGTTCAAGGTGTAAAATCCAATTTTCTGAGATTTGTACGGAGAAGTCGATAGATTTTAGGAAACTCGACCGGCTCAAACGATATAAGTGTACTTGTACCATGCGGACCTGTCTGAAATTTCAAGTTGGGACTTATACCAAATTATTTCTCATGTTACCGTGTAGATGAAGCTATATCAATGTGGCCATATGAGAGTAAACAACTTCGTCAATGGGCGTAGTTAACTTATTTTGATCAAAGTTGTATTTATACCCTTTTGCCCCCCACCCTAGAGTAAATGTATATTTTATATTTGGAGATGATCAAAATGAAATTTTGATCTTTCCGGAATACAAGCAATTTTCACGTGTAACCCGCATGCTGGGATATATTTGCTGTCCACTCACCCATTCTGCGAAGTGATGTCAAGGTAACGCGGATATATTTATCAAGCAGTTCCCGCAACTGATACTGATGAATTCCTCCACCTGCTATTTTAGTTAATCATTGAATCAGAACAAAAAGGAAATAAACACCTTCACAACAGCACGTAATAACAGGAAGTGCATCAAAACAATCCAATGGAAGACACCAGTTGTTTTCTTACACTTGATTGCCTAGGAGATTGAGATGATTTCAGAATGGAAACAGTGACATAGAAATTGTTGATTATTCCAGGTGATCGAAAGTGAAATAGAATATTTGCCAGAATGAAATATTAAATAAATGGATGGAAGCTCCTTTATTTCAAAAAGTGTTCATATATAGCATTTCTGAACAAACGGAATTTTTCCATAACTTTTCCCAATGAAGCCTGTTTTGGATAAGGTCCACTACTTGACATATCGAAGTGGAGAATTGGAATATGTGATACGGAATTCGTATCCTGCTCTCAAACTTCTGGTGAGTATACTACAAGGATCTTTTTTGACACTTATGATTTTCTTGATTTTGATAACTGAATATGTCATAGTTTTCAAAATTGCGATGTCGTAGATAGATAGATACTTTATTCGTTCTTCAATTAAAATATTCACAAAGAAAATATAAATGAACAAACACCTCAAAAACCACAAAATACAGAAACAAAAACTATCATTTATCACAGATATGATATTTGTTACGTAGGAACACATACAGAGTGACCCATTTGAAAGCGGGCCACCTCTCTAAAACTGTTATTTATTATCCGATTCAGAAGTTTTTTTTAATAGATAGAGCATCGAACGTTCAAGGCCTACCTCGAATTTTTTTCAAAATCAAAAATCCAAAAAACATACTAGCAATTTTTTCAAATCGATTTTGATGACACCACTAGATTTACGACATGTTTAAATGGTTTACGTGAAAATTATGTAGGAATGCATCCATCAATAAAAAAGTTATATCGGAATAAAATTTGAAAATTATGTCAATATATCAACTCATAACTTCAATTTCAGAACTTTTATCAAAATTCTGACCACACCACTGGATTTAGAATGTTTCGAAATATATTTGGCCAGAATTTTATCGAAATCTATTCGTAAATGAAAAATAAAATAATAAAATTTGAAAAGTATGTTGTTTGAGTGGAATTTCAGAAAAATTTCATTTTATTAATTTATGATTGAAAGTTCTGAAATTGAAGTGGTGGGTTGTTTTATTGACATAATTTCAAAATTTTATTCCCATATAACTTTTTTATTGATCGACGCATTCCTACGTAATTTCCACATACACCTTTTAAAAATTTCGTGAATCCAGTGGTGTCATCAAAATCGATTTGAAAAAATCGCTAGTATGTTTTTTTCGATTTTTGACCTTTAAAAAAATCGAAGTTGGCCTTGAAATTTTTATTTTTATTTTGAATTTATGGCACTCAACTAGAACTATTGTTGCTCTATATATTGAAAAAAAAAAAAATCAGAATCGGATTATAAATAACATTTTTAGAGAGGTGTCCCGCTTTCAAATGGGTCACTCTGTATATATCAAAAATGATCACAAACATAAAAATTCGTCTAGTGAGTAGCAGCACTTTTCAATTATAAATTATTTCAGTCTAGTTTTGAATATTCTGACATTTGGTGCAGATTTTATTTTCGTATTCAATTTATTGTACAGTATGCACCCGATTAAATAAAAACTTTTTTGGTATAGTGCAGTGCCGTGCGAATTGTGTTGTAATATAGTGCGGTGGCGAGTGTTTTGATCATGTTTTGGCAAGCAGGTTCCAAAATATATAGACTATATAGTATCAGAATTTTAAGTTTTTTAAAAAGTTCTCTACAGCTCGTTCTTATATTAATATTTCCAATCATACGTAATACGTATTTCTGTAAAATAAAAACTCTGTTCACACTAGCACTATTACCCCAACTCAGTTACCAGTATACACAATATTTTTCGAATTGAAGCTTGCGGTTATAATCAACTGATTAATTTTCAGTGTTACGTAACTCACAAATAACTACAAATATCTATGAACATTATGATACCCAATGGATACCCAGAATTGATTAATACCCGGAGTAGACTCATTTCAAGAATAAATTCATATCATGAATCAATTCATATCAGTACTTTTTCAGATATCCCTGTGGTGGATAACCTCATCTTGGACTCACTGTATTTTCAATTCAACAATCCATTTCTCTCAGTGTACACCGTATTTTCCTGTTGTTTCTCTGTAACGGCACTGTAGAGACGTAAATATTAGCCATTGCGAGTGCGACAGCTGAGATAACTCGGAAGTGCTCCGGACGCTGCCAGTTAATAAAGTAATAACACACCTTGGGGGAAACGAGTCATTCTTCTAGTAGAAAACACTGGCAGATGCAGAGCAGAATAATAAAAGCTTGCGTGAAACATCCACCGAGATGAAGTGAACCAGTCGATTGGAATATTAGAAGAAAGGATATTGCAGTCATTCATCTTCAGGGGGAAATTGCATCGTGTAGTTTTCGAGTTCAGATGGAGCCATTATTCTCGTTGGTAAGGAAGATGTAGCTGTTTATCAGAAGAAGAAGTCAGTTACAGTTGATAGATTTTATGTGTATTTCGAATTAGTAGAATGAATTTGATTCCTTTCATTAAGACATTTGTTACGACCGGAAAATAAAGCACATGCAAACGTTTCAACGCTTTATTCTATACTGCCTTTTACAATGACCTAGTCAGACTACAGACTAACAGATACAGGGTGCTTCCACAAAACACCACAGTCAGATATTAGGATGATGACAATAATAAAACTAATGGTGACACTAACATTACTTCATAGAACTAATAATAATAATAGCGGTCCAACGGAAATGGTTGTCACACATTATTTCTTTGGGTAGGAAACATTTATAGGAATTAAATTTTTCCTCATTGAAAGTACCCAAAATATCTCAGAGGATCTATAATGATGACCAAATTCAACAAACGCTTTTGATATTTCAATTATTGTTGGTTTATTCAACTATTCAACTATTCAACCAAGAATCATTTTCCTCAAACAGTGGAATGTTGATGGTGTATACGCAGAAGGAATGCTTATAAATCAACTCTTCTCTTAGAATGTACTTTGTTATCTAGCTTTCTCTCAGATGAATCCTTGAGTCCTTGTGTAAAGAAGCCTTTCTGAGGTCCACTTACTCTTTGAACTCCGTAAGTTCTATTCAATCCACTCTGTTGAGATGGCGACTGATGGACAGGCTGCTCTCTGATATGAATATCGTACCGGCATGCCATGATGAGTTGGTTGATGATGATGATGATGATGATGAGATGGTTCAATACGTCCACTCAGGGCATATGATTATCGGACCTAGTTGTTATCGCTCACACCAATGACGTGGGGATTGACTAGCTGGATGAATGATACCAGCGCGCCCTCATTTTTAGTAAGAAAATTCCACATAACGATGAACCACTGAATTATACAGAACATTTGCAAAATTCCTCATCAAACGTTGAAATTCTCTATGGTTACTTCTCTCCGTGTACATTTCCGCAGGATCATTACAGAGAAACAGTGGGACCGACTAGGAAAATACGTTCTACGTTGTCGCCTTTGGTTGAAACTTGAAAACATGTGTATTTATGTAATGCAAATGCGAATTATTTTCATATATAATTTATAAAATGGTGTGCTGCTATGTAAGCGTGAGCTTCGCGATAAAGTGCATTTCATGCATTTTTTGCTGATAACGTATTTAAAGTGCATACGAATGTATAATTCAGCTCTTTTTATCTGGAGGATTTCAAAGTATTAAATGAATAATATTTGTTTGGAGTGAAGTGAATTACAAGTGGAAACCAAGTGGCTCTTAAAGTTTTATTCTAGATATGATTACTTGTGTTTCTGCCTTTTAGTCCAAACGCTCAGACCTACAGAAATATTATAGTTAACTTAACTTTGATTCATGTATCAAGTCAAACAAATTTTTAATTTGTGAAAATTTTCAGTACGGGACATTTTTTGGGACTTCAGTAAACTCAGTACACCTCATTAAAATATTTTCATTAAATTATTCTCAAAGTATGACTGTGATTAGTAAGCTGAATTCAGTGTCATTGACTTTTACTTTGACTTAAGTGACTTTACCGGAAATGGCAAGAAAATTCTAGATCCTAAAAAATTTTTAAATAGTGATTACTTGAAAGCCATACTATGATGATAGCAATAAAGACGTTTATTCGTGTATTATTGATATAAAAAATTAAGGATATAGTTATGGAGAAACATGAAAATTTTCAATTATTATGAGGGCAATGAGAATTCTGCCTAGTTTTTCATGCTTCAGTTTTTCCTTATATCTAGGGAAAATATTAGGCAACTCTGAAAATCCCATATTTTTAATTAAATATTTTGCCGTAGATCTAGGGAAAATTGTTTCCGAATAACAAGGTGCTTTCTGCTCATTTATATTCTTTGAGTCGATATCATTGGCGCAGCCAGGGGGGAAGGGACTTTGGGGCTGCAGCCCCCCCAAGCCACTAAATTACTACTGTTATTCATAACACTCGAATGACGAAAAAAAAACTCCGGTCCCTACGGGACTCGTGGTGTTACCAAGCAATTTGATCTCGTTGATTTCTGACAGAATTATCGATAGTATTGCGACCACTCGTGGTATTACCCCCGATAATTTAACTCATGTATGAAATCGTGCACATAAAACGTCAGTTTTGACAGTTTGATATCGGATAAATAGAAACGCAACTGTTTGCAAGGGGATAAACTTTTATTTATCTTCACCACGGCCACAATTCTTAATGGTCGTATGACTTTGTTGAAGCCGCACGCTGTACGCTAGGACGCGTTGGTACCAACAAAACCAAATGTCAACAAATGTTCCTAATTTTGGTTACAAAGTGATGTTTTTGACTTGAAATTAACGATAACGGTAGATTAGGTAATAAATTAAAATTAAGGTCTGTGTACTTTTGTTTAATAATTCATTCATTTGATTCAATAAATTATCTCACCAAGGGCGAGTTGTACAAGACAAGTTCACTGACAGTTAAACGAGTTCAGTTGCTAGGGATTAGCCAATGAAATTTCTAGTTCCTTAGCAACTGTACTAAGTTCACTTGAACCGTTGTTGTACAACTTGCCCTAAATACTACTCGCGTTTAGTTTTCATCAAATAAAATTTTATTTTGTTCCACTAAAACTTGGTAGCTTGTAAAATGACTCGAGCAATTACCAAGGCAACCAAGTTTTCGTGCAAAATGAAAGTTTATCCGATAGAATAAAAACGTCTTGTGTATGTATATATAGATTTCAATCTAACTTGATTTGTAAAAAATATGTATTTTCATGCCAAATTGATGAAAAAATAGTCTTTCTTAATACAACTTGTTCTTCGAATTTTATCAGATGATTTTTTAATTTTATCACTGAAACTTGTTTATCAATCGGTTTGTTTTCACATTTTTACCAAACAGCTCAAGTATCTCCGTTGAGTCTATGTTTCTTGATGGGTTTTTGCAGAATATTGGCTAACTAAACGATTTTTCTTCGTGCAGGCAGCAAAATTTGAATCAGACTGTATTGTTTATAAAAAGGAAATTCATTAGAAACCAATATTATCTCTCTACAGAAGTGCAGAACCTCCAAACAATGGAAACCTCGACAAGCTCTCTTTTTTTAGCAGAGTGAATCGTGTTATGGGAATTGCCTCAAAACCAAATATCACTAGGACAATCGTACAAACAAAATGTCAGCGACTAAAGGGTTATAAATAATTCTGTTCGAAGTGGAAGGTCACCCGCCACCTCGCGGAGTTTGTAATTAAATTTTCGACTCAATTAAGTTACAATCAAGTGTATTCATTGTTTTGCTGGGGCGGCGCGGGCCAAACCATTGTATGTCGAGGAACCGTATTTTGTAGACTTTGAGAATCATTTAAATATGTATCTCGATGAGGCCCTTCACCCAGAATTTAATCAAGCCGGGTTATTAGCGGCTGCTACCGCAAGTTCTGCACACAGAATAATCGGAAACTGCAATATTAAGCGCGTGCTCAGATGTAGTCGTGGCTTAATATTAAGCAGCACTGCATTCGGTTTCAGTATACTGATTTCGGATAGTTGATTGGGTTATGAATTATTTGCATCAATGTGTACCCAGTATAATAATAATAATAATCGTCGCAACGCTCTTTTGACTATAGAATTAGTGCGAAACTGCAAATAGTAGCAAAATTAATTCTTCTCAGGGTTGTTCTGAGGATTATTCCAGGAAATCAAGCTCTTTAATCCAAGACAAATATATTTCTATAATGCTACCAACCACCTATACAAAAATAGACACACTTTAGAAACCGCATACAACTCCAGATACGACACCAGATCAAAAACCCTCTTTTCTGTCCCACACATGAATAAAACTGTTGGACAAAGAGGTTTAAACTACTTAGGCTCCAAAATTATAAACTCGCTTCCGTTCGAAATCATAAATATACATTCCACAAAAAAATTCAAAATACTCCTAAAAAAATTCGTATCAGAAAATAAAACAACAATAGAAAAAATCATAGACCCTAAAAATAACTGAAAATAAAATATTTTTATCCCAAACTTTTATACTTTTGTATTTTAGATTACATTTAATATTTTAACTTAAATTATATGTACATATATATTGTCATTTTACTTTTCGTACCATCTTATATTTTATATATAGCTTGTATATAATATTGTATATTATCATAAAACTGAAACATTTACATTTATATATATTTTTTTATCGCACACAGTGACTAGTGATTATCCCTTATAAGTGCTCGACACTCGCGAATATATTCCAACGTTAAATTAACATAGGAACTTTTTCTTGTGAGCCTTGTTCAATAAACTTTATTATTATTATTATTATTATAGGAATAAGGAAAGCATGGGGGATTATAATCAATTCCTACAAAATGTTCTCAACTTCAATTTTATTGATCAATATCCATAAATGTGTCCAAATAATAATGAAATGGTATTGCTGTAGCTTTTTTGGATTTCCCTACAGCTGGAATGTGAAAAATAAGTAAGAAGCACTGAAGCGCCACGGCAGATAATAATAATAGCCATCCCCCACCCGTAGAGGCTATGGCCTTGAATACATTCCATAACAACTGTTTCCAGCCCGGTCAAGTTTTTTTATGTTTCTGAATGACTGAATGTCTTTGCTGACTGTCTTCACGTTTCACTGTTACATTGAAAATTAACAGTGCTGTTCCTAAAGTGGCCTACGGAGTTAGTAACACAGCCTACCCAGAACACATGGCTAATGACCATAACATTCGATGACAAAACACACAAAAAAGACACACGGATTAATTCGAATTTTATTTATTACCTGTGACAAAAATTCGTATTTGGTCGCCAAGAGGTTAGATTACACTCTCTATGTCTGAAGAAAGAACTCGTAGACGAAATTTCTCATTTAGTGGCTCTATGTATATATGATAATTCTCAGATATTTTCATATTTCCTTTTATTATCGCAGGAAATGAAAGAGAGTCGTATTATACTCGCTTCTATATTAAAATTTCATTGCAAGTTAAAATTCCAGTATATCAAGGAAACGTTGAGATTTTAAACCAAACGAAATTGAATAGTTCATTGTATTCTTCTAGAATTACATTTAACTATGATACCGGAGAAATAACATTCCTTTGTGAAATATTTCTATCAGTATTGATGGAAACTGATTGTTTCTGAGGATGGTATCAGTCTCAATATATCGGTTATACGAAACCACACAAAATTCTTTTCTCAGTGGAGTAATTCGGTCATTTTAACGGTGTTGCTAGCCTGTTTATTTGTTATCGATTGAAAAAGATTTCGTTGCAGATCAAAAATGAGTATATTCAGTGTGGCCCGTAAAATTTGCAACGTATAGGAAAACTTTTAGATCGATCGGAGCTACAAGAAAATATATCTAATTGAGTGTACAAAATTGTAATGTTAATTTTTTCAGAATGCCTTTTGAATGAAGTTGGAGATAAGTCAAATAAATGGACGAGGCTAAGCAATCGTTCCACCGTTACCGGTCCCATCAAGTCTGACCCATCTAGCTCAGCTCTCACATCCATATGCCGACACTTTGGAGACATGTCGAATATCTGTCTAACAAGGCTCGTTTTACAAATTGTGAAAGGCTTTCGCGGCCATCGTTGAGTGAATGATGGTTTTCCGGGTTTTTAGACCGACGTTTATTTTGAGATATTCTCGACGTTTCGCCAACAAGAGTCGTTGCCGTTTTTGGAGAGCTATGTTAACAGCTTCGATCACTGAACCCTTAGTAAATAGTGTTTTCCACCGAACGGCAAAGCTTTGGAACTCGCTGCCTCGGGTAGCAGATCCCTGAGGCATACAGCCTTCAGAAATTCAAGAAAAACACCGATTCCTACCTACTTTCTTTAGGCTCCAACAATGTCACCAATCACACAAATTCCAACAATGTTCTCTGAACAATACAGCATTTTCCTTTTCGTGAGAACCAGGACTTAAAAAAATAAGTCGAGCTCAGTCCTCACATCCCTATGCCGGTACTTTGGAACAGTCCTTTGAAGTCTTGTCATTGCATGCGTAGTTTGTTGAATGAAATGACACTTTGAACAATTCAGAGTTACGTGTTCTTCTGTGCAGCGTTCATAAACTTACTCAGAGTAAGGACTGCTTACTCAGAATCTCGCTTATGGAGAATGCATTGACAATCGTATGATCACATATGCATCTTTGGTATGGTGGACAAAGATACAATGAAAAATAGCCAAGGCTGAGTTGAGCAAGGTTTCAATACCTCTGGTCTCTGAGTTATTAGATGATCTTAAGGCAAAGACTCAGTAATAGTAATATCTATCTGAAGAATTGAAAATTGCAATATTTCTAAATAATTTTTTGTTGCTTGAAAATGCTGGTTTTCATAGGTTTAGAATAACTTTTAGGAATCATCAGAATCTTATTCAATGAAGTGAAACTTGTATTTATTCAGAAATAATAGTGCCAAATCAAAAATTTGTTGATTTCGAATATCAACACAATCATTTCAATCAAGAATGGCAATGTGGATTTAAGAAAAATCACATTTATAATGTTTCAGATGTCTATCAATGTTGATATATTGCCCAAAATGATTATGTTTCCTATATCTATAATTATGGTCTACCTTTTTCTGTTCATTTTGTTCAAACAAGCATTTTCCCTAATTTTCGAAGTCCACCCCCAATTGTTGAGCGTATCAGTAACATCAGCTCGATCAAAACATATACACGAAATTCCACAACAGAAAATACTAAACAATATTTTCGGCCTAAATGGAAGCAAATTAACAGTAATGGGCCTACAGAGAATCGTCAAATATTCAGGGAGCTGTCAAAAGGTAACATCATTCATCCGTGTTTCCCGTGGAAAAACATGCACGAACATAATTCAGATATTCAGCTCAAACAATTACAGTGGTTATCGAATATAATGAAATCTATAATTTTGAATTATTTATAGGTCATCGATCTGATGCGAAATGACTGTTGACTTATTCGGCAGGGCGGGAACTATATATGTACTGAATAAATGTGATATTCATCAAATTATCGATGATGCATGTATATACACTACCGTGGATTTACTGAATTGTTGTTTTATGTTAATAAAACATAAATATTACTGCTGAATAGGTTTTTTACAGAGTTCATGGTGAGGGCAATTTTTTTCAGTAAATCCAATGGTGACTGACAATGGTTCTCAATCAAGTACTATCAAAAACTTACGAACATCTGAAAAACTTCCCGAAACAGGGTTCAATATACGTGATAACTAATGTTAATCAATGTTGGATAGAGTAAAATAATTGGAATCAAATGGGCCTATAGGTCATCATCGCTATTGAGCAAGAGTTTGAGACATTTCTTGAATAACAAACAGTCCACATTTTTATGACATTTTGTTTACTTTTGGTATAGAAACGATTATAGCAACTTTCCACTGGGATGGATAATTATCGGATTGCCTAAATTTCATTATCACCGTTTTACTGATTTAAAGATATCAACATTTTCAGTGGGCAGGATCATAATTTATTTCAATGTTCCATTTGGAAGTTGCTACTACTTTCTGAAAGAAATGGCATTAGAGCATTGGTCAAAATATCTCAGTTGTGAAGAGAATTTCCTAATATACCCTCTGTAATTCTTATTATGATTAATAAAAACGATCAATTATCATTACTATCATTGAAAATGTAATCAAAATTGAACTCAAATGATTTTAAAATATCTCAATAATACCTAACCTGCGAAAACTGAATTATTCCAGAAAATTTATTTCCTTATACAAGGTGTCCCGTATCATTATGTTAAAATTCTGGTAGTGCAAATTAGACTCAATTACAAATAAGAAAAACGTGAAATTTGAATACCCATTTCATTTATATTTATTTCAAAGTAAAAAATCAGGTCTATGAATGTGATTGTCAGATCATGCAAAAAATGGCCTCCTAGATCACGAGATCTCAATCTCCTCTCTTTATCAAGGCAGACATGAACATAGTGAATTAGTAATTCTAACTTGTATAATTTCAATTAATTCAAAGTTGTAGGTCTATAAATGAGATTGTCAGATCATGAAAAAAATACTACCAGAGTCGTTAAAAACTGATTTATTTAATTTGAGAAAATGTTCAATTAATATTATTTTCGAATCGTCCACCTCCTTGCCCGATGTAGGCTTGTGCCGGTAAGCCAGCAGAAGTAGTTATCAAAATTCCAGGCTTGTTATGTTGATTTGTTCAGCAGCCAGACGAATACGCTCCAACAACTCTTTTGAAACTTGCATGTGGACTTAATCTTTCATGTATTCCTTTCAAAAAAATCGATGGGGTTGAAATCGGGTAATTTAGGAATACATTTTTCTCATGATCTGACAGTCCTAGTCCTGTTATTTTGAAACAAAAATGGAAGTGGATGTACTAGTTTCGCATATTTCCTACTTGGAATGAAGTCTACACTATACGGGACTTATATACAACTCCTATCATAAAATTATATCTATTTTGATTGTTGAAACAACTCATGAACTAAATTTTTATCTCCAAATGCATCGTACACATTCATTGTCAATGAAAGAACAATAGTATTCATTGCTTATCGGTAAAACGCTTTCATAACGAAAGAAACGATAAATATTTAACATTTCCCATATCGCCGATGAAGCCAGAACATGTTGTTCCATCGATCCCGATCAAAATGGCATACTGCACCGTGAACTTTTCCCAAGGGACACACTATCTCAGGGAATTTCGTCATATTCGCACTTTTATCGCCACTCATGTAGGTAATTTCGATCAAAGTAATTCCCAATTGCCCGAGTAGAATTTTCATCAGCATAGATTATGCATCTATCGGTAGGTAGGATGAATGGTGGAGAGTTACTTGAATTGTTACTTTGTACGATGATGATTCAAAAAAATTAAATTACCTTTTGATGGAGGATGGCATATCAGAAGTTTTTAATGAACCAGGCAATACGATAGAGGGTATATTAGGAAATTCTCTTCCGAACTGAGGTATTTTCCGAGTTAAAGTTAACAGATTATTCAAATAATAGGAGATGAAAGGACGCTGTTTTGCAACTGGACCTTTTTTTTTGCAAATTTCTTAAAATAAACGACAAATTTAAGTTTTAATCTCCAAATTTTATTTATCTATTGATACAAAGTATTGTTACTTAAAATTTAATATATTCAACTACCTCTCTTCAAAATCTCTCCTTGTGGAACTACATGTTCTTTTGCGAACCGACTGAGCAGAGCTGCTAAAAACAAAAGCGCATTTTTCTACTATAAACTTTCATTGCAACTGATTTCCAAAATCGTGAGTCACAGAATATAAAAATTATTATACATAACAATATATATCATAAAAATTTGATGAATATACGAGGGTTCAGATTTCGAATTTAATGAGGTACCTACCTCATTTTGATAATATTTCCTCACTGTCTTTCTGTGGCCATAATAACATAATTTAACTTTCAGATCCTGGTTCAGTTGTGGTGTCTGGTCCAGTTTCATGAACCAAATACCAGTTACTCCTACGAAAAAAAATCTAAAGGAGTCAAATCTGGAGATCTTGGAGGCTGTTTGCTGTTTCTTGAACGATGAACGATAACAATATCAACTAGAGATTGTCTTTCATTCTCAGATGATTCCACGTATGATTTTATGTACATCCTTTTTAAATTTCCGAATACATCAAATCAGAAATTATTCTTTTTCGAAAGCTCACATTGAAATGTTGACAAGCACAGAGCATTATTTCTGTGATTCTATTGTTTCAAAAATTCAATTACTCCTCTTTCACTAAAATAACCCTATCAAAGCTACACCTCGATTACCTACAATGGAGCGAAACGATGTGCTTGATGCGATGCTAGTTTGTCTAAGACAAATAATTCACTTGCCAAGGAATATCCTTTGACTACGGACCGATTATACGTTAACTTTGAGGAGTATCAGAACTTCGGATGAATTCTGGTATTTCCACTCATTACCCTCACGTCTCGATCTGTGTGCAGTGTTCAACAACTTAGATGAACATCCGCAATATGAGTTCATAGGTTTATGCGATTCATAGAAAGATTTTGTTCCTCACTGTGATGTGAGGAACACTTTATGGATCTAAGCCAGGCGCGTGTCTAGGGTCATTCAATGGAAGGGGTAATCTTCTCCATGGGGGGGGGGAGTAATCACTGATTTCGGGCATATTATTTACTATAAAGGTATCATTTACATTCGAAAAAGTTAAATTTTGATCTCTTAAAGGTCGTCATTGGGGGGGGGGGTAATTTTCCCATTACCCTATTACCCCCCCCCCCCTCAGGCACGCGACTGATCTAAGCTGAACCATTTTGTATGTGTCAGAGGATGTAATATGTTCCTAACAACTTTATCTGTGCCTAAAAGGGCGAAGACCTCTACTGCACTTGGTGAATAAATGATTCAATTATAACAATAACTCACATCACCAACGACAATACCATCAATCAGAAAACAATAATAATCTCTTCTATCATGAGAATGAGTATGAGTATCTGATCAAAATAATTCAGCACCTGTCAGTTAGTAGTTGTTGTTTAACAGTTCAGTGACCTGTAGATGCATCTAATGCAAACACAGATCATCCTCTACATTGGTAGAGATAGGTAATAGACATCTTCCAGTGAATCATTTGCATTGTTCTCGAGACTATCTGCTGTTCTACCAACTAGCCTGGCATAGAGTTCATTATGCATTGAAAATGATCTGGAATATTGAGTCTACATTCAGATTTGTGACGATTGGATATTTTACAAGGACGTCTAACGAATATTCATATTTTATGTCGCAAATATTGTTTGGAGCTTTCCATTGTGTGTTTCAGTTTTTGTTTACAACGTTGTAAATATATATATATATATATATATATATATATATATATATTCCATCAGATTCGTGATCAGGACCCCCAACTTATTACAGATACACCTTTTTTCTGAAAAAAATTTAGACCTGAAAAATCTGAATTTGTCTCACTTTTCATGGAAGCACCCCCGTAATTTCCGTAATTATCGAGGTAGAATAATGAAACTCGCAGGACTGGAGGAAATGATAAAAATGCACCTACCGGTTGAATGAAAATGGCCTAAGTGATATACACTGCCCGCCAGTCGCGATGGGACACCCCAGTTTTACGGTAAATTGTATTAGGGGGCAAAACAAAAGCAAAATTCCATCAGATTCGTGATCAGGACCCCCAACTTATTGCAGATACACCTTTTTCCTGAAAAAAAATCAGTCCTGAAAAATCTGAATTTGTCTCACTTTTCATGGAAGCACCCCCGTAACTTCCGTAATTATCGAGGGAGAATAATGAAACTCTCAGGACTGAAGGAAATTACGAAAATGCACCTATCGGTTGAATGACAATGGCCTAAGTGATATACACTGCCCGCCAGTCGCGATGGAACACCCCCGTTTTACGGTAAATCATATTAGGGGGCAAAACAGAAGCAAAATTCTATCAGATTCGTGATCAGGACCCCCAACTTATTACAGATACACCTTTTTCCTGAAAAAAATTTAGTCCTGAAAAATCTGAATTTGTCTCACTTTTCATGGAAGCACCCCCGTAACTTCCGTAATTATCGAGGTAGAATGATGAAACCCACAGGACTGAAGGAAATGATAAAAATGCACCCATCGGTTGAATGACAATGGCCTAAGTGATATACACTGCCCGCCAGTCGCGATGGAACACTTCAGTTTTACGGTAAATCATATTAGGGGGCAAAACAGAAGCAAAATTCCATCATATTCGTGATCAGGACCCCAACTTATTACAGGTACACCAAATTCCCGATAATTCCAAGTTTGTTCCATTTTTCATGGAAAATTAAAAATCACCATCCCTTTGCTTCATACATGTAAGTAAAAAATTGCACGTTCTCTTTTTGATAATTTCCAAGCGTAATTATATTTGGCAGTTTGCTGTATGGCTCACCCTTTATAAGAGTAATAAGTATTTACTTCAAATATTGAATTATTCAGTGTTAGAAAAACGTATTGTGAATTATTCATGAATCACTCTGTGGCAGCAAATATTTCAAGCTGTAACTGTCAATGTACATCTGACCAAAACTCATATTGAACTAACATACTCGATAAAAGTCAATGCAGTTTTTCATTGGCCATTTTCATTCAACCGGTAGGTGCATTTTCATCATTTCCTCCAGTCCTGAGAGTTTCATTATTTTCCCTCGATAATTACGGAAGTTACGGGGGTGCTTCCATGAAAAGTGAGACAAATTCAGATTTTTCAGGACTAAATTTTTTTCAGGAAAAAGGTGTATCTGTGATAAGTTGGGGGTCCTGATCACGAATCTGATGGAATTTTCCTTCTGTTTTGCCCCCTAATATGATTTACCGTAAAACTGGGGTGTTCCATCACGACTGGCGGACAGTGTATATCACTTAGGCCATTGTCATTCAACCGGTAGATGCATTTTCCTCATTTCCTCCAGTCCTGAGAGTTTCATTATTCTCCCTCGATAATTACGGAAGTTACGGGGGTGCTTCCATGAAAAGTGAGACACACTGTATATATATCTCAGACACATGGAAATAAGTAAAAAACCAAGAACATATCTGAATGCAGATCAACTCAATAATAGCAGCGAGAAAGTATTTATGAATAGGTGGATATAGATGATCCAATTTGAGCAGGCTTTGCGAACTCTCAAATCTACTTTCACACATCTTTTCATTTTTACCCCAACAGCGGAATATCAGTTGAACGAATCTGTTTCATTTATATTTCAATTTCAGACCCGAGGAGTTTTCCATTCAAAACTTTTATCAAGGGTGAGTGACCATATGAAACTTTATGTTCGGATCGGTGGTATTTTAATTAAATTTGTTTTTCGAGAGCGTGTTTTCCCAGTTGAATAAAATATTGGAGTTATGGGCATCATTGGTCAATTCTCCAATACGATTTGAATTCCATTGTGTAAAAAGTGCACCTTGCTGAAATGTGTTATCAAATTGTTCGAGAATTGATGATAACGTTTACAACAAAGTTATTGATTGTAAGATTATTATTATTGTACAATCGTGTAATAATCTTTCACAGTTTCATCAGAATGGAATTTCAAAATATCGAAGATCCATATACATAGTGAGGTTCAGCTCGTTATTGTACTCCATACTTCCAAACTAAGCTCATTCAACGATGTTGCGCGGATTGGCCATCAATTGTTGGCTCTGTGTACTGCCGAACAGTGCAATGGAGTATTATATGCGATGGTTTCGACTGAATGGATGCATGCAGTCGAATCCAGGAGCTCCGATACTTCGAGCTGGCTTAAGCAGACATATTATAAGGCTTTTTATTTCCTTAAGAATAAACCACGAATTTATTCGCACAGAATGGCATTCATTTACTTATCAATAACGGGAAATACTATGAAGAGGGAAAAATGTTGCTTATGCCTGATTAAGAACACTGAAAACTTAGTAACTTCAGTAAAATGCGCAAACATATCATCATGGCAACTATATTCTTTGAATACATCACTGTGGTTACTGATTTTAGAGGTTAAAAATCCACCTGATAGGGTAGGTATTGGCCTGTATTCAAAATTGTTACGATAATCTAAAGAAATCAATATTTAAGACTTTCAATTTTGTTGTTTCAACTTGAGTTCATAGAAAAAGTCCGGTATGTAATGCGTTTATAAAATCTTTTTGAAACTTGATTATTAAACATTCATCTGATAAGCTGCGCTCGTGCTTGAAATATTTGTTACTTGGGGGCCGTCCATAACACTTGTTACATAACCTCAGATACCTACTCTAATGTTACGAGAAAAACACATTATGGAATTACTTGACATATTTTGAGGAAATGGTTTATGTTACTACTTAATCTATATAATGGATCCTTCTGTAACCCTTTAATGTGAGTATCGTTAAGTTCATAATTGAATTGACCGGTTGATGGAAAATATGTCATTTACATTATTGAATTATGCTCGTATAATTTTATTGGCTATCGAGGATTGCATGTAACATGTAACGTCGGTTTTGTAGTCAGCAAACAATTTATAACAATGAGAATGTTAACTTGTTCAGCATTTTGTTGTAGAAGCAGAGGATTTATTTTGAATTTTTTGGTCTGATGTTTGATATTCCTAAATGACCAGCATGACTTGTGTGATACGGTGAATAAGCATGTGATTTTGAGAACTTCGTCAGAGCCAAGTAAAAATAGGAACGATTTGGTGTTATTACCGAACTTCTGCAGGCTGTATGCCTCAGGGAACTCCTCCCAATGCAATGAGTTCCTAAGCTTTGCTGTTCGGTAAAACGAGCCCTAACGAAGAAATGTTCATTCATCATGTCTTGAAAGTGACCACAAATGGATGTGAGAATACCATCATCGAAATGATAATTTTTTTCTATATGGATACTATTTACGCATTCAATTCTCCCATGTTGTTTGATCCCCATTCTAAAATGTTTTAATCGTTCTTCACCCGTTCTCTTTTGGTTTCACAGGCTGATGTCGAAGCATTGGAATAGAAAGCAGTATGAAGGATACCATCATCAGTTGAGCTCTGTATTGGGCATGAGGTAACTCCCAACAATCATTAAACAGGCTAGAATGGGCCCCTGTGGAACACCAGAATTTATAGGTGAAATATCGGATAAAATTCCATCAGCCACCACTGAGAGATAGCTAGATGATAATGAGCACGACTAGGGGGCAAGCCATAAGATGGAAGCTTAGAAGTGGCTAAGACATGTATAGAGTAGTTATGAACAGTAAGGGGCCTAGAAAGGATCCCTGAGGAAATCCATTTTTAGTATCAATCCACTCAAATGCTTTTTCGAGGATAACTATGCGAAAGCGATTCGTCAGGTTTTTATTAACTACATGACAGACTTCCTTTTACCATTTTCCTCATACTATATAAACCAATCAAATGCCATTATTTTCTCATTTCAAACCAATGAGAACAGGACTTTTTGAAAACACTGCCTCCAGCACGTGATATTTTCAAATCGGTGTTTCGCTTGAACTTTGTTCTAAGAAACGCAGTTTTCGTGACAGCAAGGTGAAAGTATTTTTGAAAATTCTGCATTTTGTCACGTCGGGGTTGTAGCCCCCTATTCGTCACCTAACTGTAAACTGATAAATCAATAAATTCAAGCCTAGCAACGGTGTCTATGAATCGCACTATTTCCACAGCACCGCCGTGCAGAAACCATGACTATGCCATTACCATTTCCAACATTCACTCAGACTCCATATCTCGAATGTTTAATTTTAACTGAAGTGCAAGGAAGAAAATAAAAATACTGTCCATTATCTTATCCGAGTTGGAAATGGATGCATGAAAATTAATAGTCGGTTGTTCCGCAACAGCAGTAAACATATCGTTGCATTTCCATAACACGCTGATGTATAATTTCAATAACAATATAATGCATATACACGCGGTTATATCCAGGATTCTATAGCTCTCCTGTCGGTGGCAAAAGATATCCAATTCCAAAGACAATGATACGGCTTGTTTGCTGTACGAGAAATTCACGTTCGTGTAAATATTAATTCGAGGATTTGCGAAGCAGTTAACTAGGAAGTGGTATATATTAATAACATAATACTGGATCTGAATCAAGTTAAAACGCCAATTACTTTGTATTTGTGCAACTAAATTGTATGATTTAATGGAATGGTTTGGGATTCAGCTAATACATTCGATTCTGTATCACTTCGCAAACAGAATTAATCAACCATGAAGTTGGTTTTTCCAAATACTCATTTCATTGAAAAAAATGTGGAGTATTTTGTGGAGAAAAAGTAATTTTTAGGTTTTCCCCAAACCTCCAACCCATTTGGAGGGCCGTTGGTATTAGGTAGTCAAACAGCCACTACCCAAATCCACAAGGTAATTAGTTATTGGGTTCAAGAATTATTTGACCTGAGTAGAAGAAGTGAAACATAATTAACGTTCTTCTGCATTCGGCTGGCTACTATTATTATTATTATCATTATTTTATTACTATTATTATTGCTTGGTGGTGCTGGCACTCAGACGAAGTACAGATGGTTTCGTATAATACTTCTGATAGATATCTCACAAGGTTAATCTGCGAGACTATATCTTCTGCACAACAGTGACCAAAGATATCCATCATCATGGGAGCCAGGGCTTTGCATTCAAAAACTTTGTGGGAGTCTGGAGTCTTGGTGTATTCCCAGCATATGCAGGTGTTTGTCCAGGTGGCGGTGTCAACTTAGAAGTCCTATTATTTTCTTAACAGCGTTTCGTGTTTTGATAGCCGGTCCATTGGCCCCTCATTGTCATCTTTCTATGTGTATTCAACTTGTTTGGCGCTCCTATGTCGCTGAGATTATCGTAAGTTTCCGAAAATAGTCTGGAAGAGAATGAATATGGGTTGGTTTTTAGGACCACTCCTCAGAATGTTTCTCGTACAAACGGGAATAGCCATTATCTCGGCTTAAGTACCAATGTCTGGCCTCTGTCTCTCCCCTTATATTACAGTTCCTTCTCAATTGTTTGTCTCAGAGCCATCCGTGTATCATTTGCCCTCTTGACAACATTGATAGGGCCTTTGGAGTGACTTTCCCATCTTGTATGATGGTGGTGTATATTCCATCTTAGGAGTAGGTTGAGATCATTTCATCCGACAGCATCCTCATGTATAGGTTCATGATCTCCATTATGTTGAAGTGGCCTAGGTTGTTGCCTCTCTATTTGTCCAGGCGCTTTAGTCTAGAAGCTTCTATCCTCGCCTCCACTACAATATGCAAATACAGCGAAGGAATGTTCAAAACCACCTCCAAGCTGATAGTAGATATGCTGGACATGGTACCAGTGATCCAAAGCATGACCAGTCTTTGTAAACAAGCGAGCCTCTCTCTTTGGGTGTCTTTTTTTAACTTTTGATTACCATAGCAGGGCTCCATACATTATCAAGGGCCTCACTATCGCTGTGTATAAGCCCAAGGAATTATTTGGATCCAAATCCCTATGTTTTGCTAATTGAGCACCTGACAAGCATTAGTGATACTATTGCCGTTTTCAGCACTTTTTCAGTTGTTGGTCCAGATAAGCTTCGAGACTATGGTCAACCCCAGGGATTTTATCCTTCATGTAATTTGTAGGAACAATCTTGGTTACTGGTAATTTGACCATTTGACCTTGAGTCTCCCTTATGCCCCACGTCTATATAGTCGGAGAGCTGGTGGACAAATTCTGCAATTAGGTAGCGCTGCGTTCGGTCGCGGCACGCTTTGAACTATGTTTGATTAGCACATGCACTACAAGAGTTTTCTAATGAGTGAAAATTGGTAATGAGCTTAATTTGAATATGCAAATCCGAAAGGTAGCGGTCAGACCGCACAACTCAGTGACACTGCAAGTCGTCGAAGTGGTAGAACTTTCTACAGCGTCGCAAGAGTTTTCTAAAGGCTGAAAATTTGTGGGCTACTTCATTTTTAACTATAACTCATGAAAAAACAAGTCAGACTTCGAATTCATGTGACAGAGCCAGTCAGCAGTCATCGGAAGTCAGCGTATCGAGCGCACGCGGATGCTACTGTTATCTAGGGTTTTATGTCATTTTAATAAAAATTCCATCATTGTGTCAATATTAATTAAATGCTAATCCATTGCTAATGACTAATACGCCTGTGAAAGCTGATTGCATCAAGTCCATACAGATAACCATTTACTTCCCATTGAATAAGACGATATTTTCAGCATTTTTCTCCAGTTCGGGTCTGTGAGGAAGCTATCCCTCTTGTGGTTCCCACCTCCATTGTGTCCCCAAATAGGGAGGCCTGTAGTAGTACCTTATACCCATTGGCCCAGTGCTGGATCAGCGTCTATTTTCCCAAGGGCTGGTATGATAGACGATTATAATCAGCTGTCAAAAGCCACTTCTACGTCAAGAAAATGTTCTGAGTACAATATTTCTATCTATTCAATCGTTGAGGTTGATAAACATGTTGGTATCCCGAGAAAATTGAGTACTCTGTTTTATGATGCAGAAAAACTCAAAGTCATCTCCACAATTCATTGTCACCATTTAATGGTGATATGTGATACATACTCATTTTGTGGTGCTGCAGGTTTTTCGGGTTTTCCTGCAGCTAAAAAGTGAATACGCCACCAAAAATCAGTAAGTCGCCCCGGAGCGCCACGGCAATTAATAATAATAGCCGTCCTCTACCCGCACAGGCTATGTCTTTGGGTACACTCTACGAGTGTTTATGAGGGAATATTATTATTATTACCAATGAAAAATATAAAATAGTTTCTTATATTTTTATATTAAAACCAAGTATGTGACTACTACCATTTATTGATAATATGTGATACATACTTCACTTATAAAATTTTTCTTCTCCATAAATCAAAAATAACTCAGCTGTGCCTCGTTAAAAAAATTAGTTCTCGATCACCAACTTCTCTTGCATAATATAATATTTAATACCTAAATTGTAACCGGAATCGTTTTGAGAACAATTATTCACCAGACCTGACGCGAATAAATAACATTTCTTCAAACCAAGGAGCTCCGCGGCAGTTTGTCAAAATTAAACTTTTTATTTGTTATTCCTGTGGCTTTAGTAACAAACGACGAACAATACTTACGCTGTCAAAATGATGAATACGTTCTCAAGGAACCGTCCAATCGTTCGGCGCCTTTTTTCAGTATTAAATTTGAAGTAAAATTCGCCTAATTATTTCTTGATTGATGATTCTCGCGTCAAGGCGGTTGCTATTGAAATAATCAGCCTTTCCCTAATGGGGTATTAGTAACACAATATCTGGATAAGGGGTGATTTTGTTAATGACTTACGCAAATAAGGCTCTAGTCATGTCCCGTCTTGAGACACGATATATGAGTTGAAAACGATTTATTTGGGAATATTATGTTTATCCGATGTACACTCGTATGCCAGTAGAACAGTTAAATTATGAATAAATGAAATAGGATGAAGTCCGAAAAGAAAAGATCGAGGGGGAAACAACTAGTCATTTTTTGTACACCTAATGAAATCAGTGAAGTAATTATCTCCAATGAAAAATAATGAAAAAGTTTTACATACCCAATACATACTAATTTGACCATTCTGAATCGATTGGCGTTCGCAGAATTGGTCTATCTTTAACCGTTCTCGAGTTGGTCAGCCTCTAACCGTTCTCGAGTTGGTCAGCTCTGAATAAGTTTTCAAATGGTTTTTTTGGCGCGAAAAATATTTATGACGAGTTTTCGACATTTTCGTTCAAAGATTCGGAATCATCACATCGAAATACGTTCGGGGATAAAAATTTGAAATTTGAAAAATTAAAATTTAAAAAGTTTAAAAAATTATTTATCATGATATACTTGCCTTTTTTGCCCGTCGATTTTTTCCGTTCAAATTCTCAGTATATACTGATTCGACCATTCTGAATCGATTGGCGTTCGCAGAATTGGTCTATCTTTAACTGTTCTCGAGTTGGTCAGCTCTGAATCAGTTTTTTGATGGTTTTTTGGACGTCAAAAATATTTCTGATGAGTTTTCAACATTATTGTTTGTCCGAGGACAAACATTTTTATTTCAAAAAATGAAAAATAAAAAATCTCAGAAAATTTAATATTTTATCTTAAACACCTTTTTCCGGCTAAATCTTACATTTGAGCATAGAAAATCATACATTTTTGGAATGAGAATGAAATTTTACGTACACAGTGCGAATTTCAAGTCGATGTGACAACTTGGTACTTTTGATGATTTTTAGGGGTGAACCCCTTGCAACTTTTTCGAGTAATTTTTAATTTCTTTTGATTGACTCGAAAATAACAATACATACTGATTCGACCATTTTGAATCGACTGGCGTTCGCAGATTTCGTCTATCTCTAACCGTTCTCGAGTTGGTCAGCTCTGAATAAGTTTTCAAATGGTTTTTTTGGCGCGAAAAATATTTATGACGAGTTTTCGACATTTTCGTTCAAAGATTCGGAATCATCACATCGCAATACGTTCGGGGATAAAAATTTGAAATTTGAAAAATTAAAATTTAAAAAATTAAGATTTAAAAAGTTTAAAAAATTATTTATCATGATATACTTGCCTTTTTTGCCCGTCGATTTTTTTCGTTCAAATTCTCAGTATATACTGATTCGACCATTCTGAATCGATTGGCGTTCGCAGAATTGGTCTATCTTTAACTGTTCTCGAATTGGTCAGCCCTGAATAAGTTTTCAAATGGGTTTTTTGGCGCGAAAAATATTTATGACGAGTTTTCGACATTTTCGTTCAAAGATTCGGAATCATCACATCGAAATACGTTCGGGGATGAAAATTTGAAATTTGAAAAATTAAAATTTAAAAAATTAAAATTTAAAAAGTTTAAAAAATTATTTATCATGATATACTTGCCTTTTTTTCCCGTCAATTTTTTCCGTTAAAATTCTCAGTATATACTGATTCGACCATTCTGAATCGATTGGCGTTCGCAGAATTGGTCTATCTTTAACTGTTCTCGAGTTGGTCAGCTCTGAATCAGTTTTTTGATGGTTTTTTGGATGTCAAAAATATTTCTGATGAGTTTTCAACATTATTGTTTGTCCGAGGCCAAAAATTTTTATTTCAAAAAATGAAAAATAAAAAATCTCAGAAAATTTAATATTTTATCTTAAACACCTTTTTCCGGCTAAATCTTACATCTGAGCATAGAAAATCATACATTTTTGGAATGAGCATGAAATTTTACGTACACAGTGCGAATTTCAAGTCGATGTGACAACTTGGTACTTTTGATGATTTTTAGGGGTGAACCCCTTGCAACTTTTTCGAGTAATTTTTAATTTCTTTTGATTGACTCGAAAATAACAATACATACTAATTCGACCATTTTGAATCGACTGGCGTTCGCAGATTTCGTCTATCTCTAACCGTTCTCGAGTTGGTCAGCTCTGAATAAGTTTTCAAATGGTTTTTTTGGTGCGAAAAATATTTATGACGAGTTTTCGACATTTTCGTTCAAAGATTCGGAATCATCACATCGAAATACGTTCGGGGATAAAAATTTGAAATTTGAAAAATTAAAATTTAAAAAATTAAAATCTAAAAAGTTTAAAAAATTATTTATCATGATATACTTGCCTTTTTTTCCCGTCGATTTTTTCCGTTCAAATTCTCAGTATATACTGATTCGACCATTCTGAATCGATTGGCGTTCGCAGAATTGGTCTATCTTTAACTGTTCTCGAGTTGGTCAGCTCTGAATCAGTTTTTTGATGGTTTTTTGGATGTCAAAAATATTTCTGATGAGTTTTCAACATTATTGTTTGTCCGAGGCCAGAAATTTTTATTTCAAAAAATGAAAAATAAAAAATCTCAGAAAATTTAATATTTTATCTTAAACACCTTTTTCCGGCTAAATCTTACATCTGAGCATAGAAAATCATACATTTTTGGAATGAGCATGAAATTTTACGTACACAGTGCGAATTTCAAGTCGATGTGACAACTTGGTACTTTTGATGATTTTTAGGGGTGAACCCCTTGCAACTTTTTCGAGTAATTTTTGATTTCTTTTGATTGACTCGAAAATAACAATACATACTAATTCGGCCATTTTGAATCGACTGGCGTTCGCAGATTTTGTCTATCTCTAACCGTTCTCGAGTTGGTCAGCTCTGAATAAGTTTTCAAATGGTTTTTTTTGGCGCGAAAAATATTTCTGAAGAGTTTTGACATTTCGAATAATGAATTTAATTGAAAATAATATTGAATTAATGAAAATGTTTTGATGTACACCTAATGAAAGAGTAGTTTCCCCTTCGGAAAAGATATATTCATACAGTTGTGTTAGTGATTATAGAAGAAAATCACTTGAGTCATTTCTTATTTTTCATTAAGAACAGGTTAACTCATTTCATAAGAAAATTCGGGTTACCTGAAATATGGAATTTTTTTGACTAATAATGGAAAAATGCGAGGGGGTAACCGCTCATCTTCAAAGTAGAGGGTGAATAGAACCTAAATCCAAAATTTTATGCAAATCGATACTGTTCAATCAATTAAATAACTACTTAATAACATGTTAATTATTATTTTTTGACGATATCTGTCATAAAGAGTGGTTGTTGAGGGCTGAAACTGATAAATGAATCATAAATTATATTTAAAATTGTCAATTAACTTTCATTTAACTAATATAAATATGATTTCAGTTGATTACATACTCCAATCTAAATTTCAATTTTTTTTTCGATTAGGGGTGGTTTTCACCCCCTAAAAAATAGTGCAACCCTCGGCACAGGGTGGATTTTGAAATAGAGGGCAAGTAGAACCTATATCCAAATTTTCATACAAATCGGTGCTTGCTGTATGGGATTAAAGATAGATTATGGACTCTCATTCTGGATTTGAAAACAATTCGGTACTTCTGGGAAAACGAGTACATTTTGTGGGAATTTTCTAAGTACATTTCTTGTGGAGAATTGAATTATCTTTTGCCCTGTTGAAGTTCTTTCGTGATAAATCTTATACTTTCCAAAACAACTGCAAAAAAATTATAATTTTTTTAAATAAAAATGTTTTGCGTTTGATATTTTGGTAAACATTTTTTTTTCTTACATTACATGATGTCATGACGTAATGTGCCGAGTTTTAAAGTGCTACGATTCATTCTGGCTGACATGTGTCTGTGGCTACTGTACTATTTCGGTACTTACTTTCTAAAAGACAAATTGATTCGGAATCGTCAATTTCACCCCTTTTCCAATACACAACCAGAATCAGTTAAACAATACCTAGCAGCACGTGTCGAAAGATGGCATCACCGAGGGAACTGTGACGTAAGTGCTGCAGGAAATCCACGCTAAGGTTCAGGATATTAGCTCGGAGAGATTTACATGTATATTCAGTTAGGCTGCAGGTAAATTAAGTTTAAAGCGGCGGGGACATTGTTCACGGGTTCGACGGACTGGCGGCGCGACCCTCCTTATCAAACCCGCTGATAACCGGCCTGATAACCCGACATTTGCATTTATATTTGTATTTTGATAAACACACAAAGCTGTTACAACGTTACGCGGTCCACGGGTTTTTGAGTGAATTGTGACCGCTCTCTGCAGAAGTGTTATTCTAGGGGTGCTCTGGATTTCTAACGGTTACAAGGGACAATGGATGTTAATCATACTTATATATTTCTTTATTGACCATTTGTAGTAAAATAAATTAACTTCAAATGAATAACTGAACTCACCTGGAAAATGAAATAATAAAAAAACCAAAGATGTCACAGAACCTCATCCTGTATCAACGTAAGAACGCGTTGGCATCTGGTCTATAGCATGATCAAAATAATGACGAAGGCTCATTGAAAATTTTTCATCTACAACGTGATACTCAACATCCAGTTGGGATTTTCCGGATTCGCCTGCAAAATATCCCAAACGTTTACAATTTGTGCACTCTATTCTGGTTTTAGGGCAATTTGATGAAATATGTCCTCTTCCTCGACAGTTGTAACATTTCAATTCTCGATTTCGAGTTGTTTTCTTCGGGCTCTGTATGCTGTTTTCATTCGAACATCTAATGAAAACAATGAATAAATATAAATTTTTAGATACAAAGTGGACAATGTGTGCTTAGTCAACTTTGCTTCTATATATTTCCACGCGCCATTGAAATTCGAAATGAAGTTAGTGCTATCACCTAGTAACAAAAAAAAACAGGTTAGTTGATGCATTTGGTCCAATTTGCTCCACTTTGGATTTGAATGTTATCATTATGATTAAGATTCCGCAAAAAAACGAATATTGAATTTTTGTGGGTAAGTCAGTTATTGCACTCATTCTTTCAGTCCAAATTTAAATTCATAAAATTCAACCTCATTAATATGTTATGACAAAAAATATAATAGGGGTGGTTATTTTAACCCTATGATAGCAAGATGGTAATACTGAAAATGATACCAATATTAGGCTTTCAAGCCTATGTTTCTCAAGCAGTTTTTACGTTCAATCGGAGAAAATTCAAAACTCAATTTCACTCCATAATGAACAATGGTGAATCGCACGTCAAATTTCCAGCATGAATTTAGCAACACCCTGTATTTTTCAGTACCTGGAAACAACCAACAAAGACAGAGACGCCACTACTCCCCATCCACCCCTGAACCACCCCACTACCCTCATTATCCTGCGTCTTTTATATAAGACATAACAACATTTTGGTCCTAACTCTTTGTGTAATTACCATATTTTGAAGGTTTCAATTCCACCCAACTACATCTTCTGGATCATTTGAAATTCAGATATTCAAATGAGAGTCTCGTATCTGGCCTGTCTTTCTGAGCAGAGACTTTTACAAAGTTAATACCTACCTGTGCGCCGTACCGCGGAGAAATCGATAACTAGGGTTATCATACATTCTAAAGATGAGTTGGGTGTACACGTTAACCTGGAAAAGTTACATTTGCACTAGACTTTCTTCCGTTCTGATTAGGGGCGGAATATATCAACGTAGGAAATAACTGGGTCACTTTTGAATTTCCACGTCCTTACCAAGCATTATAATATATTTTGGATTACTACTTCTGATAACAAAATAAGGATTGAGTTTATGCAATCGGTTGATTTTCAATACGTCGATTCAACAAGGCGGAAATTAACCGTCTACCAGTCTACGCGGACTCGACGATGACTGTCGATTCTGTGCGCCTTTTATTGGACAGTTTTTACCAAAGATATTTCACGATTCGCTGAAATATGATAGAGTCATCTTTGAGTTCCTCCCTAGCAGATATTTTCATGTACACCTTAGAAAATATTGTCAGATAGCCAAGCAGCACTAAAAGATCTGGGGTCATACACCTGTGAGTATAAGCTGACTTGGGACTGTAAACAATCCCTGAGACAAGTGGCTGCAAACAATCAGGTCACCCTGATGTGGGTGCCAGGTCACAGAGGCAACGAAGAAGCAGATTGCCTTGCCAAAGAAGGGGCAAATGCACAATTTCCCGGCCCAGAACCCTTCTGTGAACTCTCCAAGGCCAACGTAAAGAAGAGTTCCGACGCTAGGAAACCGATGAAATGATATCTCACTGGAATAAAGTGCCAGGAAAAAGACAAGTGAAGAGACTAGTGTGCCTATCGCCAAAGAAAGCTAAACAGCTTCTTGAGTTGGACAAGAAAGACTTGAAGATGGTAACGGGACTCCTCACTGGACCTCCTCTGGGGTACCAATTGAATCACTCGGATTCACATCTGAAACTGAAAAAATCTTGCCCTGCCTGGGGTTCGAGATCACGAAGCCTCAGCGCTATCACTGCGCCAATTCCTGCCCCTTAATAATTAACTTCTCCATTATCCCATTGCACTGTCCTCTGACACTTGAAAATGTGTTTTTTATCAACCACTGTATACATCATCACTATCGACCTGCAGTCGAACCTACGAACAAATCCCATTTCGAGTAATGGAACAGAACAATGATACCAGTGATTCATTGTGTTGAACATACATTGAAAATCGGTGTTCATTATCTTGTAATGCGTTAATAATTCTCCATGGAATTGTATTAATTATTCATAGAAACCAGATATTCCGTTATAGACCAGTGAAATTTTTGTTCACACCTGCAATACGATAATCATACTGGATTACAACTGACCAGAGAAAAGTTACAGAAATATATTTTTTCACAATGAGAAGAATTCCCAGATGGCTGAGGAGGTACATTTTGTTGCTTAATATAGTGGAATTCGAACGAAGAGTGGAAGTAAGAGTATGGTTGGGATTTGAAAAGTCAAGCTAGTAAAATATTCAAATCTTCCTTAATGATGATTTCAGCTATGGAATAGTACTGCTTCCACCTATGGCATGCCTCCCCAGTTGTGCTTTCTTTCAGACCGATATCTCCACGTGGTGGTCGATGAAGTATCATCCGATACTCTACCAATAAATGCTGGGGTTCCGCAGGAATCCGTCCTAGCACCAACACTGTTTCTTCTTCACATCAATAATTTGTTGAAAGCTTTGCGGATGATAGTACCCTTTATACCGCTTTCTCTTCTGTAGCTCCGATATCATTCAGTGAAAGCAGAAAAGCAGAAATTCTAGAATGAAGATCCAACATCTCAGTAGAATTCAATGCAAATAAAACCCAAGCATGTATCTCCTCTAGAAAGGCATATCTCACAATGGTCAGCGTAACTATGTCAGGAATATCTGTATCAATTAAATCTTCCATTTCAATACTAAGTATTACCATCAGCCCTTTCATGGGCAAACCATTGCCAAAAATTCCTCTCAAAAACATGGTTTTCCATTTTGTGCCAAGAAGAATTTCACTTTTCATCAATTGATTATGATTTACAAGGCCCTAGATCACCTAATTATCTTCCCGTTTATTGTCAGGATAAGTTCTCTATTCATTCCTTTCGAAAAAAAGTTAAAAAATGGATTATTAAATTGCCAAGACATCAGATACACCAGTTTGTGGATTGTAATAATTTGTACAATTTCTGAACACATCTATGATTTCGTCATCTTCAAATATGATGTCGGTGGCGTTGAAGTGTTATTGCGTTTCAATTGTTTGTGTTTGTGAAATGTGTATGTGAATGTATGTGAATTTGATATTGTTTATCAGTTGTACATGAAAAAATATGGACAGGATTATTATACCTCAGGGTGCATTGTTTATACTTCGGATATTGCAATGAGCAAATTCAACTATAACTAATTGATTAATTTATGTCAGCGCTATTGAATTAGTTATTACTCATTGCACTGTTTTATATTCATATCTAGATTTCTATTTCTTTTTTCTATTTTCACAAACTTTTCACTGGAATAATATTTACGAATCAAAGTAAACTTGCGGATCATTATATTATAATTAGGATAATCACCACTTCCAAGGGCTTTCCGTTAGTGGTTTCTGATTTGTTTACTGTACTTTTGATCAAAAATTATTTGTGTTATTGGTGAATATATCATTATTATCCTTATTACATTATTATATATAAAGTGCAGCACCCAAACACACATTGAAACTTTTTGATGTCGAAAAAAACAGAGACATTTATCTCGTCGATGATACTTCGCTCACAAGCTCACTCACTTCTCTGGAACACCGCAAGAACATTGGGGACCTATCTCTGGTTTGAAAATATTTTCATGGACGATGATCTTCTGAAATATCATCAATCGGTTCACCGTTAGCGGTCTCATCGAAACTGACCTTTCTAGCTCAGGCCTCACATCTATACGCTTTTGAGACTTGCCGAACATATCTTCCATTTGATTAGTTCTCGCTGTTCCCTGAGGCATACAGCCTTTAGAAATTCAAGAAGAACACCAGTTCCTATCTACTTTCCCTTGGCTCGCACGATGTTCTCTGAACAATACAGGATTTGTAGTCATTCCAATAGTTATATCTATTTCATTTCATTATCATGTCTGAACTGCCGCGTAGCCTATTTCTCTATACTGATTTGCAGGTACTAAAAACCCATTTACTTCAAGGTCCAAATTTATACTGCTACTAACTGGCCTGTGTGAGCTATCGACAGAGATGTGATTCCATAATACACGGAGTCTAAATCATCCAAACGGTCAAGTGCTTCTGAATAATTGGAATTGATGGTAATGAGCACTTGGAACGGTACAGAATAAAGGGAGGATATAATAGTCCTCGATATTTATTATAATGTGTGAGTTATTCCACAAGCGTATGAATGTTATCGTCAATTAGCCGAAAACACAAGAGTGTTTTCGTTATTCGTGAAGTCAGCTATTGAAAAATTGGATCAATAAGAGTCTCGTTCAATTTTAATTGCCAAAGGAAAGGTAATCTGCGCACACTGAAAAAAATGTGGTACTTTATATCAATAAATGCCGTTTTTTACCTCTTCGTTCATTGGCAAAATACATTTTTCATCGTGGCAATGAATAAATATTCACTGACTTTTGTAGGTATTTATTGATACAACGAATTCAAGTTTATTGAGATCAAAGATGATCGTTTCTTACATTTATGAACAGTTTTCGTTGCTCCTGCGGAAGAGTTTATTGAGATGAGGAAAGGGGTACACTGAGATCAATGATGATCTAATTTCAGAGCTATGAACATATTTCGTTACGGCTTTGAAAAAGATTATTGAAATGAAGAAAAAAGTACATTGGAACAATGTATATTATTTCATGAAAAAAATGTGGTACATAATATCAATGAATACCGTTTATTACCTTTTCGTTCATTGGCACAATTAACTTTTCATCGTGATAATGATTAAACATTCACTGATTTACGAAGGTATTTATATTTATGAACAGGTTTCGTTGCTACTATGGAAAGGTTCATTGACGTGAGGAATGTGGTACACTGAAACAATTTGAAATTGTTCATCACATCAATGAACATAATTCATGGTCCCAGAGCATATATGTATATATTTTTAAAAAATTTTTAAAAAATATGGCACATTTTATTGATGAATACCTCTTCGTTTATTGGCACAATACATTTTTCATCGAGTCAGTGAATGACCATTCACTGAAATATGTACGTTTTTATTGTTACAATGAATTCAAGTTTATCGTGATCAATGATGATCTATTTTCAGACCTATGAACATGTTTCATTGCGGCTATGGAAAAGATCATTGAAATGAAGAAAGAAGTACATTGAAACAATGTATACTATTTTATGAATAAAATGTGGTACATTATATCAATGAATACCGTTTATTACCTTTCCGTTCATTGGCACAATACATTTTTCATCGTGACAATGATTCAAGTTCATTGAGATCAAAGATGATCTTTTTTTACATTTATGAACAGGTTTCGTTGCTGCTATGGAAAAGTTCATTGAGGTAATGAAAGAGGTACACTGAATCCATTTGAAATTGTTCATCATATCAATGAACGTAATTTATGGTCCCAGAGATGATTTTATTGTTACAATGAATCCAAGTTTATCGAGATCAATGATAATATATTTCCAGATCTACACACAGGTTTTATTGGGTCTATGGAAAGATCAAAGAAGTTACTAAGTCCCAGTTTTGTTATAATAGATAGAAGCAACATTTTCCTTCCATTCTATAACTCCGTAATTAATATGTTCATGAATATAATAATAAGCCTTATGTCGAACCAAGCCATCTCGTGTTTAAATATATTCATAAATTTTGCCGGCATCTGTTCAGCCGAATCCTCGCATAGAAATCTCCGTTGCTGGCAAGTTAGCTTTAGCTGGTAGTACACAGCGCCTCCACTAGAGGGACCACTCCGCACGACTTCGTTCTTTGCACAGAGCCGGTTAACTTAAGCAGACATAAGCGATCGTTGAAGCATCTTCTCAGGTAGCACAGACTACAGAGACATCCGAAGAGCTCCGAAAGTGAAAGCATCACGAGAATAAACTGAAACATAGATTTACTGTATATCAATTATTGAATCAAGGAATAACCGATACTTAATAATCACCGTTCATTGGATTGATGAAAAATATCCATCGTCGAACTAATCTGAATCATTATATCAATCATACAGCATTCATTCGAAGAATGGACAATAATAACTAATCTGATGAATACAGTTTCATCAGTTGAACCAATACAATTCATTGCTTGGGTGATAACTCTTTATTCGTTTGATGAATGGAATTCATTACCATAACGAACCTACTTAATGTACTTGATCATGATATCAATGAAAGCATTCATTGATATTATTAAGATCCGTATTCATAGTATGGATAACCAGTGGTACATTGACATAACGATTGCGTTCATTGGACCAATATTGATAAAAATATTCTTTGAGTCACTGAACTTTTTCATTGTATTCAGGTACCAATTTCTTTCTGTGCAAATGATGGATCTGGAGGTTCTTCTATTCTCCTTCTATTCTCCTTGTTCTCCTCCGTCTACCATCGCGACTTCAGAAGCAATGACGCCAAGGTTACAAATCTAACACATCTCTGAAGTTAAAAATTGAGAATATACTGTAGTTTGAGTCCAACACCAACAACTTTTTTCAACACCTCAACACGTGTTTCAGTCACCAGATGACCATTACTCCAGCAAATGGTCAATGCAATCAACTTTTGTCGAGGTGTTAGAAATAGCGGTTTGGTATTGAGATGAAACTCTAGTTTATTCATTACTGAATCAAAGGTTCCGAACAGTGCAGTAAAAAAAAAAAATTGGGAATTGAGAATTATGGGTCAATAAAAATAATATTTTATCCTAATGAACCGGTGTTCGGTGGTGAAAGTTAAATCATGATTAATTCACAACAAAATATCACTCTCCAACACAACACAAGCACCAGAGTTCCATTTCATTGGAGTCAACACCATATCAGCTCAAGAATCCCACCACCCTGTCTCCATTGATTAACATCAAAAATTAAAATAAATAATGAATGTCACCCACATCTCAAGTCTCTTCAAACTCACCCTTCAATCAAACAAAATGCTGTGAATGGATATTGTATACCCACAAGTGATGTTAACTTCAGTAAAAGAGGGTTGTTGACAGTGAAACCTGCCAGACCCAAAATATCTTTCGAACCATTGAGTTTTAGAAAACGGTTTTACACAATTACGAGTTGAATTGATGTACAATGGAATCCGTAACTCTCAGAGGAGCAATTTCATATTTCCATCCCTTTTCTCCAAGATTCGAGCCGTTTTAATGGCGAAATAGTCGACCGGTTTCATTCCCTCTGAAGATTGTTGTTGATTTCTATTCAGCTGTCTGAGAATGCCTAAATGTGATAGACCCTTGGCGTGTAACAGCGTGTTTGAAATGTGGCTGAACGCCGATTTTTCGTTTTCTCCTGGATTAATTTGAGTTGCGTTTTTTGCGTTAACAAGTGTGGTGTATTATAGAGACTGTAAATTTTTTTACGCTATTTAGCAAATACATAATTCATATACAAAGGTATATTCCTGAATTGCTAAACTGTTTCTTATCAGTATTTTATATTTGTTTGAATACCATGTATGTTGTTTTTTTTTTTTGAAAATATTATCAGGATGTTCATAAAATCAGTTGTGCGATCATCTTTCCATTTTTTTCTGTTAAAGACAATATCTATCAGATGTAGTTCAATGTCCAGCATGGCTTTAGCCAGGGAGGTAGTTGTTTCTTTCATAGATTCGTGGCCCTTGACCAACTCAAAATTATCTTTGCCATATGAGTAGAACCTGAAATGTTCTATTGCCCAGACGAGAGCGAGCGCCTCCTTTTCAGTTTGACAATACCTCTTTTCACATTCAATAAGACTCTTATAACCGAAAGCGATTATAATTTTGGCTCGATTTGACAAACTGAACTAGGACACAGTCAACAGCTACAAGGATAGAAATTGGCACTTAATCTGAGTTAATCTATTGGAAATACAGGGTGTAATCTAACCTCTTGAACTCCAGTGAAGGACGGGTGTATAATGCCATTTCAAAACGAATAGCAGGTGTGAAAATTGCGAAAAAAAAATGTGGAAATTTTAAATTTTATTGGAAAATTCGAAAAATATTGGAAACTGCTTTTCGAAATTACAGAATTTCTTCCAACCGGCAGTTCCAGTATCATTGCGGCTTTTCTCCGGTCAGCTGACGTTCGGCGGACAGTGGTTCCCAAAATTTCGACGAATTTTCCAACACAATTCAAACTTTCCACAATTTTTTTTTTCACACCTGCAATTCATGCTCCCTATAACTGAAAAGCAGAATTTTGTTTTTATTCTGAGAGAAGGACTACCTAGATTCGAGGAATTATATCATTATTGCACGGAAGTAGTTGTTCTCAGGCAAGACTCCATAAAAAAAAAGTATTCAACAAATGTTAGTAATGACTATTGTTACTGAACAATCTCCCAAAAGTACTATGAGCTTGGTATCTAGATATCTGATCACCTTTCTCTGACTCAATATTTCTGTTTCCTGACGTTCAACGATTCCACTAACTCTCTAGTTGAATGAATATTACTCTCCCGACAGTTTTACTTTGAATGGAATCCATCGATTTCGAATCTATTCCCATCTATTACATTTTAGCGACGCTATTCATCAAACAGAGATGTACCACCAAACATTCACTCCGGAAGAGATAAAAACGACTTACATCCAATCTCGCATGGAAGTTTTGATATAGGTGAACAAACTTATGCCAGCCTTCCTTCCGGCTTCGAGTAATATCGTGATTTTATTTTGAAAGCTGGCTTTGAAGTGTTTAAATATACATAACTTTGGCAATCACGCTCTCTGAAACTCCCGTATTGCTGGGAATATGGGAATATTATGATTGCTGCCATTGAAATTGAGTTCTCCTTAACGATTGAAGGATTGCACCAAACCGAATATGTGGTAATTAAAGATAGAATGGATTTGTGATAGATGGGGTGTTCGGTAGAAATGGATTAATTGAGAGTGGTAGCATGATAGATGAGGTCATCTTATTCAAATGCAACTCATGCAGTAAAACAAATATGCTACATCCTCTAATCCTTCTTCAATGTCCATTTTTTAATAGTTGATATAACAAGTGGAAACGTAAATAGTTTTAATGGTTGTATTTTAAATATCAGTCGCCAAAGCCGTAACTGATTATTTTGGACAACTTGAATACATAAGTTATATATTCTCTGACTCGAGGGAGCATCGACGTTAGGGCATGATGATGCACCTCAAAATCATAGATACCTCATTGATAGAGAGATATATAGATATATTATTTTCAGTGTTATCAAAGAAGAACATTTATGGCAGGTCACAATGAATATTGAACAACAGTAATCGACTAGGCCCCAGTGGGCCCTTTTCGCAAACCCGGTATCTTCACTCATCTTATGGAGGTCAAACTATCCTTCCATCACAAGAAGCGCAATTTATCTTCTTCATTAGTAAAAATGTATTGCGAGGTCAATTGTTCGTAAAGATCATTCTTTTGATATTCCAATCTAGTGAAATTATATCTATTTTTCATCACAGATTCATCACTTATTTCTTCTCTCCCACACCGTCTACCATTTGGTAGGTTGATATTTTTCGATAACTATGTCCAGTTCATCTCCAAACCTATTTGACTGCTCTCTGACGAAAAGCTGCCACCCACGCTTCATTTGTAGCATCTAATTTGTTTTATAAAGAAAGGTGCTGCACTGTTTACTTGCTTTTCCTCACGTTACAACTCTCATGCTCGAAATCTAGCATCTTGTGTTTTCTGAACCTAGTTTCAGTCAGGTATACTACCAGAATTAACATTTTCATACGAACTATCAATTCATCGTAACCTGTCACAGAAGCCGTCCTTGCAAAGAACACCTTGTATCGCCAACGAACCCTCAGTTCCTTCGAACATTCACCCGGGAATGAATTAAAATTGATGGGATCCAGTTCTGAAAGAGGCGAAAGACATTTCATAAACGAACACTGTACAAAAACATAATAAGATCGCTCCTGCATCACATCTTTACTAAACAATATTTGATAGACATGTCTAATCTATTTTCTCGACAGTTATGTTTTTATATTTCATTCACTCGTCAATTCCTTCCAGATGAAATATGTTTTCAGGCAGCGGGAAGTTTTTCTGAGCTACGTCGAAGTTCATATGGACGTTGTTGATGTTACATTTCGAGTTGAGTAAAAAAACGGGTATCGATATTATTCACGGCATAGCTACCTAGTTTCTTTATTGAATCAGTCCAAGTTGGCTTATTTCTCAGTGTGAAAGCCGCGCAAAAACTTCTGGATGTTTATTATATTTTCAAGAAAGCCAGGCTTTCGAGATGGTCTTGTATTCATTCATATTTGGAGAGATGCGAACAACTGATAGAAGGCAATGGACCGAAATACTTATGGGTATGAGGGAATTTCTGACACAAGATTTTACCGGGACTTTGAATATTTTAATTTCTTTGACACTAATTTTTAATACGGTGAAATATCAGACTGAAGCTTTTCGAAATAATGATGAAGGAGTGACATATTTTATGGAAAAAGGCTTTGGGTAAAATTGACTGAATTATTGGTATTTCTTAGTTTATGATATTCTGATCAAAACTTCCGATAGGCGCAAACTTCTACTCTCAATTATTACAAATGAAAAATTGATGTCAAGAATAATTATCTAACTAGATTAGTCAAATATATTACGCACAGAAACGGATTATCACAAAAAAAAATTACTTTCCTAATTACAACACTGTCGGAAAACGTGTATTCTGATGACAAAATGATAAAAGTATCACAGAGTTACAATAAAATATCATCCATGCAATGAATTATTCGTATCCATTGTTTTTACAATGATACAACACTTCTAAAATAACACATAACATTTCAAAAAGTGGTGTAATCTGAAATTGCTCAGAGCATTTTTATTGCATTGTTGAAACACAGCTTTCTATGACAGATTCAGGAAACTCATGAATCGAAGTCTGAACTCTCAAGACACAGCTGAATTATGCAGGACAGATCTTTAAATTGGTCGGGGTATTTGATACCCAACCGGGAATACTATTTTATCCTCTCCAACTATCATTGATTCCAGACATTTTAGAACCAGGTCCTTACTGGCACCTTTACTACTTTTCCAATATATCTCGTCACGGTCATTAAGTTCAGTAAAGTGCAAGAATATTCTTGAGTGGCAAAGTGTTGAGTATATGAGGAAACATACTCGAAAATACGGGAATTTTATCTGTTGCAGGTCTATTTTTGCAGGTGAAAATTTTGTTAATTCAAGCTTCAACTCGAAACTGATTGGATTAGTGCATAGATAAATGACAGAGGAAGGAAGCTGCATGTAGTTTTTTTAATGACAACATTCAAAACTATTCTGCTCTAATGAAAAGTTTTCAATATTTGCGTTGAATATTTTACGCGAGCTATGGAAAGTATCAGCTCCCAAATATCAGTCATTTGGAAGATTAATTCGAAAAAGTAATTTCTATAGTTTCTTTGCAAAAAGTAAAAAAAAATAAGCACTTTCCGGAGTGAACCATTCTATACAAAAATAAAGTACCTACATAAAATTTCCTACAAAAAGCATCCCTCAAATGTGTTTTTTGGTTGGACGCTTTGGGCGCTAGAGCTCGCTGAAAAAATGTCAAAATCACCTACACTGTGGAAAATCCAGTTTTCTGGTTAGGTTTTCGCTTGTTTTCGCTTGTTCGAGTCCAAGACCAAGACCATTACTCCTCCCATATGTCTTGGTCTTGGACTTGGTCTAGAAATAGAAATAATTAACTTAAATCTTCTCAATATTAAGAAAAATCTAATGGAAAATGTTATGTCATCAATTATTTATTATTCATATGGTAAATTTTTAATTTTTGTTCACTCAAAATCGAAAATACATTTATCAAACTTAATATTGCAGTTCAACAGTGTACAACAAATAGGTGTATGTTGTAAGGTCGCAGTGGTCCATAGTAGTAAGCATATAAACAGTTGGACAATTGAATTGAACAATTAAAATTTTTAGATGCATCTTGATCCAAGACCAGGACTATCAAGACCAAGACTATTGACCAAGTCCAAGACTGAACCAGTCTCGTCTTGGTCTTGAAACATCAAGACTAATACCAAGACCAAGACTACATTTATTTTTGAGACCAAGACTAAGCAGTCTTGATTTTGGTCTTGGTCTCACGAAGCCCTACTATGAATTACTGTGTTGCTTAATGGGTATACTAGAGTTCTTGTAGGACCACCTACAAGATTTATTAAGATTCGACTTCAAAGGGCTGCTGTTCGTAAGGGGACGAACAGCAAAACAATAATAATAGATAATAGATGAGCCGTGACCAAATAATATATATATATATGTCCACGCCACTGGTCCATCCAATAGGGTGTCAAGTCAGGTTCTCCCTCGAAATTTACGTCTCCATCGGAATAACCAATTGACTTTGACACAAACAACGTTTACACTTCAGTATCTAATTGTTGGGTGAATTGGATTAGCTGCGATTCGGTCGACGCTACTCTAGTAGCTGCGGAATTGGACGCGAATGATTTCCATCTCTAGTAGCCTCATTAAAATAGATTGAAATGAACATTTTACGGTTATTCCGGAAAGTTTTAGTTGAGTTTCTTGGACTGGATCCTCCGCTAATGGAAACCTTGAGCTGGATTTATCAAATGTTCGAATATTCGAGATTATTACGGATAACCTCAGACAGGAGCTGTCATAAGGGATAGGATATGAGACTCGAATCGTTGAGAAGTCATTCTATGAGGAGTTTGAACATAATGTACTTTCGAATGATTGCGACTGTGTTGAAATACCTCTGGCTGATGCCTTTCACAATAATCAAAGTAAAACGTTACAGAAACACTGCAAATTGTGTGGTGGTATCATAATGGATAAAAAATCAATCTAATGCATTGAAAAAATATATCGTCAGGTGAGAATTATAGTGTTCTATATCCCTAGTTTCGAGATAAAGGTATTTCACAGTTTGAGATATGGCCGTCATTGTGGACAAATCTGTAACGATCTGTCCGTTATGCAAACTATTCTGAATATTGAAGATATATTTGTAAAACTGTAGCTTACTTAACAAATTAGTTGAAATTAATTTAAAGAATGCTTGCATTTGGATGTAGAACACGCAAAGTGTCCTTTCGATTATTTTGTAGATATAGACCCAATCAAAAAATTATTTCACTTCATAACTTCCAATCGGGTAGAAATAATTGTGAACATGAACGATGGAAAATAGCGACTAAAGTTTGTCTTTCAGCCGCAACAGATTCTATGAATATTCTATCTATATTTTCGAACAAAAAACAAACTGCAATACCCATGACAAGTTTATGTCAAAAAATTACTTTCAAAGTGTTACCGTAGAAGAAATATTTCCATCATTTCCATTCTTGATGTGTATAATTGCTTCTAAAGTGCCTGGTTTCCAATTATTCCAATCTTCCTGATGAGCTGGGCAAAGCGAAATAGATTTTCGTCGACCAAAATGTATTGGGGATTAAATGCGAGAGAAGCGAACCTTGCTTCCATGAAATGAACGATTTCTGTGAGTGATATTTTTGAATAGCATTTTCTCTATCTAATTTATTTCATGAATTGGCAATGAAAACTGGAAAAAATCAACTATCTGACTGAAAATGCGAATTTTCACTTTCACACGAATCCACACGAATGATTTTTTCAAGAATGTCTCTTCTGTTATTCAGAGTCGTGACATATATAAATAATTTGTGATCCTGAAAATATCATTATGTGACTGAATGAGAGGGCACAGAAAATTTAGAAAATCTCATTTTTTCGGATTTCGAGCACATTTTACTCGAAAACGGTGCATTTTAAAGAAAATTTTGTAGAAACCTTTTTTGTAGAGAATTTTATGGAGTATATATTAAAACGTTATTTGTTTAAAAAAAAAAATAGATTTTTCGTTTTTCCTCGGAGAATTCTTTTACTTTCAAGCAAAATTTTCCGTTTTTCCGCTACTGAAATGCTTTGTGATCATGAAAAAATATGTGCTGAACCCGTTTTTTTTGACACTATAAGAAATTTGTCCACTACGTGAGCTTCGCGAATAAAAAAATGCCGCTTCCATGCAAGGTAAAAGTATTGGGAAATTCAGTGCCGGAAAATCCACACGAATGACTTTTCCAAGAATGTCTCTTCTGTTATTTATAGTCGAGATATATATGAATAATTTGGGAAAAGGTGATCCTGAAAATATCATTATGTGACTGAATGAGAGAGCACTGAAAATTGAGAAAATCGCATTTTTTCGAATTTTGAGCACGTTTTACTGGAAAACGGTGCATTTTCAAGAAAAACTTGTAGATACCTTTTTTGTAGAAAATTTTATGCAAAATATTACATCATTTATTTTTGAAAAAAATGTATTTTTCGGTTTCCCTCGGAAAATCGTCCATAAAAAATTACCGGTTGCTTTCACGGCTTATCACCCTCAAAATTCGGATTCAGCGGGTCGAAATATATAAGAATAACTTTAGTCCAACCAACATAACAAAAATAAAGCCTGTTTTGCAAATTAATTCTAATAGTAAGCGACTTGCGCCATGACTTCGGGGATACTTTATAAATAACTAAAATCCAAATTGCAACAATTTTTTTTGTGCAATTGTTTAAACAATGATTATTAAAAAAAAGGGTCCTTTTTTTGTATTTTTGTAAATATCTCAAAAAGTACTGAACGAATGGCTTTACTCATAAAAAACCTTTTGTAGAGAATGAAAAAACCTACAAAACGGTTTTTGGAAAATCCCGATACGACCATTTTTCGCCGAGAAAAGCCGAAAAAACTCTTGAAAAAAGGCCTTTTTTCAAAAATTCGTATCTCCCTCAATTTTCAATATTAAGAAATAATTTTTCGGGAAATGGTAGCTAATATCATGTACGTTGAGCTCCCGAAAGGTGGAAATTGTCGCTTCAATAGTTTTCCTACAATCGGGTTTTTGAAGTTGAGGTTAAAAACTACAATTTGTCTATCTCACATTTTCCCATAAGTTTGGAGAACATTGTTAAAAATGCTTCTGAACACAGCGCTTCGAGTGAAAATTCGTCGCCGGGTCGTGCTAAGGTAGTAGTGGAGGGGGCGCCGAGAAGCGACGTCTTCGCTGTATAGAAAAAAGTGCCTTGTGCGCGCAACCGGTCTCTCACTTCTCCACCGCTTCTCGGCGCCCCCTCCACTACTACCTTAGCACGACTCGGCGACGAATTTTCACTCGAAGCGCTGTGTTCAGAAGCATTTTTAACAATGTTCTCCAAACTTATGGGAAAATGTGAGATAGACAAATTGTAGTTTTTAACCTCAACTTCAAAATGCCGCTTTAAAAATTCAAATCGGACTATTTCCCGTAATATGACGCATCATGCAAAATATGGCTGTAATTTTTTTAAAACCCGATTGTAGGAAAACTATTGAAGCGACAATTTCCACCTTTCGGGAGCTCAACGTACATGATATTAGCTACCATTTCCCGAAAAATTATTTCTTAATATTGAAAATTGAGGGAGATACGAATTTTTGAAAAAAGGCCTTTTTTCAAGAGTTTTTCCGGCTTTTCTCGGCGAAAAATGGTCGTATCGGGATTTTCCAAAAACCATTTTGTAGGTTTTTTCATTCTCTACAAACGGTTTTTCATGAGTAAAGCCATTCGTCCAGTACCTTTTGAGATATTTACAAAAAACCAAAAAAAGGACCCTTTTTTTTAATAATCATTGTTTAAACAATTGCACAAAAAAAATTTTGAGTTGCAATTTGAATTTTAGTTATTTATAAAGTATCCCCAAAGTCATGGCGCAAGTCGCTTTCTATTAGAATTAATTTCCACAAAAAATTTATATTGGTTGGTCTACTTGGGTGATCCCGTCGCGCTTCATCGGCTACGAAATCCTTCCCTGCCACCGGACTAATACCAAAGGTACGTTTTTCAATAGAAATGAATCGTGTACCAGATAGAAGCATTTTTCTGTAGCCAGCTCTCCGTCTAATCAAAGGACCCTCCAATCGGCCTACTCGATGAGAGTTCAATAAGGAAGTCGGGTCAAGCCCTTGCCACAGCTCGGGACCCTTTTGTGTCACTGACACAGATCGAACGCCTATATATATATGTTGGTGTTCGTGCGAGCGCAATTGTTTACAAGCAGTATGGTTCATGCCGACCTCGCATTACACAGACGAACCGACGATTTTATCTGACGTTTCGTCCATAATATATGGCCCCGATACTTGTTACGTGATTCGGACGGAAACCATCAGGCTGAAATCCGCGGGAGTGGAAGATTCACCCATAAATAATGGCGTACGAGGTAGCCTTTGTGGATGTATGTTTGTTCCTTGAATAAATGAAGGGTCGTAAAATACGCTTCCGTCTATAGAGATTAACAGTGTCTTTTATGGTTTGATAGTGAGTTGGAAGACGATTGGCTGAAACGCCATCGGGATGGAATGCAGCAGGAACGGTAGAAGGATTTTCTACAGAATAGATTTATACGAATTCATAAGAATGATGATTCAAATGATTTCAAATTGAATAACAAAAAAAATTCAAAAAAAAATGCCACTGCGTTCAAAAGTTAACGGTGGAGGGGGTTACTTTATGGATACACTGTATACATCCATCTACAAGGTGCCCAACATGGGATCACAGTTATTAAAGAGATAATCGGTCAATAAAATGGCATTCTAATGCTGTACAATCATCTGAAAGAAAATTTTGTGTGTCATTTTCAGTTTCCAACTATGGAAGATTAATTTTATTTATTTTCATCTAGCGAGGGATTGCGGTTTTTCTCAGCTCATCAATAACGATAGATCCAATTTTGTTGATCAAATCTTTCATAGTTTTTTATAAATGCGGACAGAGATCAGGTAACCTTGCTGGCCAACTCACTTCTAGGTATCCAAGACTCTATATTCCAATAGCTATTTCCATTTGCACAAAAGAGATTCTAAGGAAGGGTCCTAGAAACCAACTCATTCTCTTCAACAGTCTCGAGGCAATAAAGGCACTGCCATCATGCAGCTTTCTCAAGGAGTTCTTCAGGAGATCCGGAGTTTTCACTGACACCTGACAGCGGGGTTTACAGAGAACTACCTGAACTTTGGCTGAAACCCAGCCCCGTCCTTCCACAGTAATAAAAAACCACACGTGATTGGGGGTCCATAAACTTGCCCTAGCAACGGCCCATTTGACAGCTTACACTACTTACAGGCAAACCTACAAACTGCCTTGACTTTTCAAAGCTATTCATGGATCGTGCCCTAGCAACGACCCAAACTTCCTAAGTTCCACAAGACTGTTTGAGCATGCCCTGACAATTGAGAGCTTTCAGACGGAATTACAGCCTATAAGCTCTACGAGACTGTAACTGAAGCGTGGCAACGGCCCGATTGACAGCTTCACGGTCAATTCGCACTTGTTCACTGACTGGTTTTCATGAGTTTTCCTTTGTTTTCTGTGACTTTTTCCGGAGCTATCTTGAAACAAGCTCTATCGGTCGTTTCTGTCTCCTAGAAGCTCCTCTCGCTCTGTACGAACCGCGATGTTGCGCGGATTGGCACCTCCATTGATGGTGAGGCCCCTAGCGAATAATGTTACTCTCCCAGCTCAATTTTTAATGATTTTGACTGAATTGATACATGCGAAATCTAGGAGCTTCAATAACCCAAGACGGGATGTGACTTGAACCGATATATCATATTATATTAGTTGACAGGAAATTGCATTTCATATGCATATTATTGACGGAGAAATGAAATGAATGGAAAATGTTGCTTTTGCCTACCAAGCAAAACTGGAGGATTAGCGACTCCATTACAATCCTTTTCAATAATTCAATCTACACATGTGATATTTTCACAATATACCAAAATATGTTACTCCACCCTAACAGAGTACCATGAATATCAAAATAACTAACTACTTCCTGATAACAGCATAAAATGAAAAAATCAAGATGCATACTTGAGACAAATCAAGTTGTATAAATTCCGAATACAGATTTTCATCGGAGAAGCAAATCACTCTGAAAATGCGATGATAACAAGGGCGCTATTTTGTATGTTAATAACGTTGAGATAGTATCGTTTTTCTGGAGTTGACATAAAATAACAAGAATCTTTCAGGAAACATTCGTTTCACTGACCCTGAGAGAAATGATATGAATATGAGTATGCCAGACTATATCCGTAGAAGTTTCTCGTATCAGATTTCCATTTTCCCGATATGATATTTTATTCATCCTATAATACAAAACTTTCAACATGGAGAAATCAGGACAGTATACTCGAGTTTTCACATTCCTCTGTCTCGACCTCACCTCGATAAATGCGGAACAAGGATAGGATGGAATGGAATCGCTTACGTGATGGTATGATCGATACTGAGTGAACTTTCTACTTGAAAAGAAATATTCAACTCATATGATAAAGATACAAAGTTTCATTCTCGAAATAAGTATTTGGAGCATGTGCATTTTTTGCAGAAATGAAGTCTCATCCCGTGGATTTCTCTACAACAAATGTTTGCGCATTTGATAAGGTGTTTACCTTCCTATAGAGTTAACTTATTCAAGTTTCATATTTATCTAATACAGGGTCACTCATAAAGTTCGCAACATATGGCAGTTTTTTTTTAATGTAATGTAATGAAAATTTTACTTCGCAGTTAGTTTGTGCTTCAAAAATAAGTGGACAACAGACTATTTTGTTTTCTTACGTGCTACTCTAAAACTGTCAAATTTGACATTTTTTTCGAAAATCTCCAAAAAATCTTTTTTTGGAAATTTCGAAAAGTGCCAAATAAAAAAGTTGCTCAAATTCCAATTCAAGCCCTTTCATTTCAGTTGAGGAGGTTGTGAGAGAAAAGGTGAGCCGCCATCTTGGATTCAGAGAAGAAGCAGCTCATGCTCTTATTATCCCTTCCAATTGTGTGAGACTATTTTGAAGAAGATAGTAACGATTGTATCCATACCTTCTTTATCGTTTGTGTTTTGGTGGTTTATTTTCTTGTTATTCGGAATTATGAGTTTCTTGTTATGTTTTTAGGCTACGTTTTCAAGGTTTCGGTAATTTCTTTGGCATTACCTCTTTTTTCCAACTCTACCTGTAGTCTTGTTCAGTGGTTTACAAAATAATTCATATTTGCAGTATCTCCGGGTTTTTTGTGTATGTTGACCTCGCAGACCTCATTATTAGTGATGAACGACCTCTACTGAGTCTTGTCAGTGAATTTAGAGAAACTAGCAGGGCCTCTAGTTTTTTGTTGGGTGGAAACCTCGTGGATGTTATTTTTTGAGATCAGTGACCTCTGTTGAGTCATGTCTGTGAATTTGGTGGAATTTGCAGTGCTTCCAAATTTTTTTTGGTGAAAATCTCGGAGATGTCATTTTTGAGATCAGTGACCTCTGTTGAGTCAACTCTGTGAATTTGGTGAAAGTTGCAGTGCCTCTGGTTTTCGTTTAGTGGAAAACTCAGAGACCTCACTATCCGGATTCAGTCTACCTAAAAGTATCCTGTCCGCAAACTTCAGGAAATTTGCAGCGCCTTCGGATTTGTATTTGGAGGAGGCCTCGTTTTTTGAACTAAACACTCCGTTCTGAGTCATGTCTGAAAGTTACGGAAAATTTGCGGAGTCTTCAGTTTTGTAATGGGTGTAGATCACATTTTTCAGAAACAATGATGTGTTCCTCGTCTGCAAATTTCGGTTGATTTGCAGAACCTTCAGACTCACTCAAGCTTTATTTTTCATTTCTGTTTTGCGTCCTGTTTCATTTCCAAAACTGGTATTTCATAAATCCTGATCGACGCAATTTTCATTTCCGTTAAAAGAAATAATTTACATCGGTTTTTACTGTCTAGAACTATTGCAACACTGTAGAGTAAATATAATAGTGACAATAATTATGTGCAACATCTGGTGGACAAAAGCATAACTATTTTTGGCGTTTTGTTTATTTACTACAGAGGCAGCATTTATTGGAGCGATTCACCATTTCTTGTCAGAGGTTTTAAAAATCATTATTAAAAATAAAAATCATCTGATTTCAAGTCCGGAAAGTAGTATTGATAGTTCCTCAATGTTCACCCTGCTAAATTTCATATAAATTTTATTTGCCAAAGCGATTCTTCTCAGCTACAATCTTTTCTCAATTTTTTTAAGTTGTGAGAGAACGATAAAGAGAAACATTTTGGAAAAAGTCGTGATTTTCTCTTATTTCGGATTTGACACGCCATGATATTTTAAATGGAATCTACCCAATTTTTTTTTTTTTTTTTTTTCATGGGTTCATATGAAACCTAAATGTAATTTAATTGAGCTAATAATTCATTTAAAACTTCTAGGTCAAACTGAAATACCATAATTAATAATATTGTAAACAAAGCGGTAGTTTTCAGTAACTCCAGAAAAATTTATGTTCTTCCACTCCTGATATCATTTCCATTTCTAATAGCATTTCCACTCACACGATATCGCTCCACGCAATAATGATCTTCCCGGCATAAAAATGACTGAATAATTTAGAACTTCAGCAATGATTTTTCCATATTCGATATTTCTATCAAGTTTTATTTGACCTGACTGTCAATCGATACCTAGTGACTACATTCACATGAAAGTTGTATGAGAACTGAACCTATTTTTATCCGGGGGTTTTGTGCGCGATATTTGAACATAAACATCGTTTTTTATCTAAATTGAAGGTGGGAGTGGATATCTTGGCGGGCAATTAGGGCAATGGATATACATACAGTCACCTCATTAGCACGGCAAACAAAAGCGATTGATGGATGTGTATACTAGTAATGAGGAACATTGTGTGGAAGTATATTTGTCGAAAGATCGTTGGGCGCCGATGATATTAAAAACGCCGAGGTGAATTTAATGGTTTCAACACATTGTATGCTCGACCCTTTCGGTTTGATATTCAAATACTTATTAGTATTACTTATATGGTTGTAGAGGCGATGGATAGAAAACCCAGACGAGTTTACTATTACGTAAGTTCTACATCGAATATATGTGTTTTATAGTTGTGTTATTGGCCATTGCATGGAAGGACTTAACAAACAGAAACTTTTTATTACATTATGATCTGGGGAAGTTTTGATGATAAAGTTTCGTGCGAATGTTCGGAGTTCTATTCAATGTAATTAGTATATAGATACTATGTCTTTATCGAACTCTGATGAATATTTGTCAACATAAGCGTTCATGATTATTTTGTAGAAGGTGGAACAACAGTTCTGCAATCTGCCACACCCTAATATCCAATTTCTTTTTATAGTATCGAAAGTATAATATCGCCCCGTCTCATATGACGCCACAACTAAGCCGAATGGGATGAAGGTGTTAGGGTCTCAAACTTTTCGATACTGTATGTAAGATTATAAAAATACGATAGTGCTATTGTTTTGTATTGGAACTTCGTGAAAAAACCTCGAACCAATTTTCTGCGTTAGCCAATCCACATTTATATCACAGAAATAAACCTTTCGGTATTTTTCAAATAATAGGAATACGAAAATACCCTTATCCAACCACACTTGCGTACTAATCCTCTGGAGCTGTCAGAGATCCAGAATACAACATCACTACTATCATACTACGATAATTGGCTTTCTGTGTACCAATTATATAATTCAATGAGTTATCGATCGCCAGAAACCTACACCTAAAATCAAATGAAAATTTAATTTCCATTACTTTCGCTTAGCTTTTTTAATGTGTTGGATATTTCAAAAGCCTTAGTGAGGAATCACACTGATCGACCAGGACCGACCGTCCGCGACCGTCCACCTACGACCAAAAGTAGAAGTAGATCAATGAAAACTTTCAAAGTCACACTGATCGACCATCCACGACCGACCACTAGAATAATTTTGTAAATCTGTCGTTAATTTGACATTCGAAAGGTTATGTGAATTGTCTGTTCATTTATTGAAAATAAGTTAAATTCATAATATCAATAGTTTTGCAATTCCTAACAGACATTTTATTTTTTTCGGTAGGAAATATACCTATTTACCTACATGAGTTTTGTTGAAGTCAAAAGTTCATCAAAAATGTGTGTCAAAATGACATTACGTCAGGATAGTGTGACACCGACCAAAATTTTCAGGGGTAATATAATAAGTGGTATGATTATTACCGATAATTTTTTGGAATATTAATGAATTGCAATCCCAAAGCTGAAAATACAACGAGTCCGCAGAACGAGTTGTATTTTTTAGATTGGGTCCTGCGGACTTGTTGTATTTTCAGCTTTGGGATTGCCAATGAATTGATATTCCAAAAAATTATAGGTTTTTAATCATACCACGAATTATATTTGGGACGACAATATATAGATTTGAAATAAAGAAAAATCGTGTTACCTGGTAATTGATGCTTTACTTCTAGCCGTCTTCAACGGAATACTCTTTTCCACGGCCTCATCTGTGATACCAATGGACATTTGTCCCCAACGATCGCTCATATTGATAAATGAAGATAACTAGTCAAAACACATTAATTTGATGTTTATAATTTAAATCATTATTTTCACTTGACAGATAGTAAAACAAAAACTAAGCAGGTTTATCACCGTGAAAATACAGCGACAAGCTATATTTTCACTGTAGTTCCGATTGTATTGGCTGAATTTCAAAATTTGAAATCCACTGATTGGTTGTTAAGCAAGGAAATATATTGTCAGCAGAATACAATTTCGAACGTGGTCTTTGAAAAACGGTCGAGGACGGTCAATGACGATTATATAGTGTGAGTTGTGCGATAAGAATATACGTGTTGGAAATTTTGGTCGTAGGTGGACGGTCGCGGACGGTCGGTCCTAGTCGATCAGTATGATTCCTGGCTTAGGGAGTGAAATTGAATAGGAATGCAGGCTTTCTCGTCTGGCGTCAATTTTTTTCCAAATATTCATTCACTAGATGAAATATTGGGTATTGAACAGGCAGTATACAAAATTAGAAAAAGTTTATGATTTTGAAGTTTGACAGGAGAAAAAAAAATCAAATTGAAATTACAAAAGAATTACATTATGCATAAGTTGAAGTGTATTACTTCAATAGTATTTTCTGAAATAATGTTACGGAAATTTCATTCCAAAAATGGAAAGCAACCAACAATTGATAAGAAATAACACTGGATTAACCAAAAATTTTTTTACCACGTTTAAAAAATAATAATACATAAATTACACTAAAAAAAGTTTTCATCGAAAATTCATATAGAAAAAAGAAAAAAAATCATCATCTTGCGACCTGGCCACCACTAGCCAAACGCTCTGTCATGTGCACTACCGTATCGTACACTGAATGAGTGACACGTTGTACATTGAAAGCTCTCTATCTCTCTCTTCGATAGAGTCAAAACTCAACAAAAAATCATGAATCCCACCTTTCAAGTGACTTATATTAACATTTCATTTCTGAATCATTGGATAAATCATTCATGAAGAATAAGTTACTCTTTATATATTCTTTATATACGATCTCCTAAGACAGTCAAGGCTAACGTAATTATTGCTACACCAGGGTGAGAATATTTTATAGAATATATCTAGAGAATTAAATTAAAATTAAATTAAATTCTATATGGTCAGAGGTGTTGTAGAATCCGTGTTTGGGATCACACGTTAGAAGGTAGGACCCTCGTCATTCTCAGCTCGCACAAACTTCTGAGGGTTGCTCGGGGGGCATTTAGAGTATTTCTTCAATCTCAGTAGTATTTTTCATCAAATTACAGCGAAATCGATACAAGTGATTGGTCTATTTGAGAAGGAACGAGTTTCAAGTTCAACTTAATTCAATTTCTTTGGTACAAATTACTATATCATACTTTAAATTATTATTATTGAGTGTCCCTATCCAAGAACTCTTCTTGTGTATAAGAAGGTGCCCGCACATGTTCATTTATAGACTTAGCTGAATTTTAAACTGAGGTTAGAGGTAAGAAATCACGAAGCAATGATATTATTGTAGAGGCAATTTTTTTCAACAAAATCATTAAAAATTCAAAGTTATTCTATTTTTTGTACAGCAGTTTTTCTACAACTAAACCAATCATAACAATATTGGCACTTTGAGCGTTATTCATTCCTTTCCTATAAAGAGAATTTTCCCAAACTAAAAATCACAAAAATTTTATTCCAAAAGAAAATGAATTATTCCTTCCTGTAGATATATTTTCATTCGTGCTCCGCATTTTCTTTATCTTAGTTTTCACCAATAGTGCTACCAATTAACATATTTGGTAATATTTTGTTATTTATTTAGACTATACGTTTACTTAGAAGTATTAGAATTGATGTTGTAATGTATTCATGATATATTTCACATTTTTATATTTTATATTATACTCATCACATTAATTTATTGCTAGAGGACCCAGCAAAAATTGTCCCGCATCATCGTGTCTATCCCATTGGCCCAAACATTAAACAAACAGACAAAATAGAATGTTTGTATTAAATGTTTTCCAACCTTTCTGAAAGATACTTTCATGTCTTTCTTTTCCACCTAAAGAATCTCAAACAAATGTTCGAGACTGTGGTCTTCCGTTAGTAAATGGGTAGCGAAAGTCGAAGTGTATTTTGGTTTACGGAACTATTTTTAACTTCTCTTTCTCTTTTTTGTTGATTTTCACTTTCTGTCTTCTGAAGGTTCTATCTGTTTGTGCAAACAAAGGACAACTATTACAAGTTGTTTTATAGCCTTTGCACATTCCTTCTATTCCACCTCTGCACATCCATTTTACTTCACCTTCACCTTTGTCTTTGTTGTTTATAATATGTGTAACTTGATGTGATCAGGAATACCATTCCTTGTGAAAATCACGTTAGACCCATTCAAAAATAACAGCAAAAATTATCAAGGCATTAAAGGATCTTCCCTTTCATGGGAAGTCCTGATGATGTAAATAATGGTTGAATCAAAGTAGCGGAACTTAACATCTCTCAAACCTCATCTTAAGATTCCCTCGCTGCTTTCTGCTTGTATTTTCAATGCAAACAAAATATAAATTCAGAAAATTACTAATTCCCAAAGCATCCCAAATTATGGAATTAATTACTGGTACAGTAGTCAAGGTAGTAATGTAACGTAACAAATTCAATTTTCGAAGATAATTATAATACGTAGATCCGAGTTTGCGAGAAACTTTGTCTGCTTTCGTTTAACAAGCAAGAAGAAGAGGCCTGCAGGCTAACGCTTCTTCTATGTCTGATGCAAGAGTATTAGAGTAGAAGACAACGTTTCCAAGGACGTTGAATTTGATTTTAATATTTTCAGTCAAACAGCACTTGTTCCTACAAAATCCAGGAGCTTGTGGAAACTCGAATTGATTTTTTTTTGTTTGCAGATCCCTTTTCATGTTCATGCAAACATCAATAACATCAGTGTGTTTGCCTTAATACATAATTTTCATTTTATAAGTTAGGAACGAGGATGGGAATTGTCGAGTTTTTTTTTGTTTTTTAGATCATTTCTGCATATAACGTTAATGAAGATGCGGCAGCAAGGAAAATTATAGGCCCAAGGTGTACAGCTCTCTAGACTACGACGTATGATAACAGAAAACATTACTCAAAATTGATAATATATTAATGATAATAATACTGTGGCGTATCTGAAGAAACAATTGATTTGGCCGGAATGCATCCAACTCGTGAACAGGCTGACCTCACCGCTCAACGCCGCGATAAACACATTCCGTTCGGTATGAATTCATCGGACGGCCGGTTGACTTCTAACAGCGACTCGAAGCCCGAGAAGCAAGGTAGAGGATTCTAGTGAAGATAAGAAAGTCTCTCGGCAGCTATATAAGAGAAGTTAGTACAGTCATTGAAGTAAAATATACAATGTACCCAGTAAATTGGCATAATCTGTTAGTTGAGGTTACTTGGGTTCAACTGTATGAGCTGCTCAGAAATGATTCACAGGTTTCTTTTTCTGTAAGTGTCATCTCCAATGGTAAATTTGAAATTGATCAGCCCTTATTTTTTAAATCCTTGCAAGTATTCGAAACCATCACTACGAATATTGAACCTACTGCCCATTTAGCATCAAAACGCTGGAATCATTGATATTAATAGTCAAATTTATCATTCGATCAGATGGGAAAATTTAATATTCAAAACAGAGAAAATGAGGTATGATTTATTAGGGTGCACGCGTAGTAATTGAGGAAATGATGATATTAATATTCAATACGAATAATCTACATGAAGATTGAATCGTAGGACTGAAACGGAATAAATGAAAATCGGTAAATCATCATGAACGTGAACTATAATAACTAACTCAATGATATTGTCCCAGTAGAACGTGTGTCGTTTATTATATTCGATCATGGGGACTCCATAATTAGAAGAAATATATTTTTTTTGGCTTGATATAAATTACAACTCACTTACTTCTGTGGAACATGACACATGGAACATGACACATGGAACATGACACATGGAACATGAAAGTTTGGCGATCTGTCTCTGTTTTATAGATATTTTCAAATACCATCAATCGTTCCACCGTTAGCGGTCTCATCGAGATTGACCCGTCGAGCTCAGTCTTCAGATCCATATGCCGTCACGTTGGACATATGCCCTGCTTCCCAGGGCTTGTTTTTTTCCTCAGAACGGCAACGCTTTGGAGCTCGCTGCCTCGGTAGGTGTTCCCTGAGGCATACAGCCTTCAGAAATTCAAGAAGAACATCAATTCCTACCTACTTCGCTTGCTTTGTTCGTACTCTAAAAACATCGAACTGTCCCTTGAGTGGGTCAAGAGAACACACACATTGATCCGGTTGTTAACGAAAAAAAATCCTGTGTGAATCCACTGTTGAACTGCTTTGTTGATGAATTTGTGATGTGTTATGTGTGGCCCTGTATTCAGCTACTACTGCTGCCTTGAGCTACCAGTATACCAGTTTGGATACTCGGACACCCATGAGGTTCATTGATTTTCATTTCACACCGCCTTTACGACATATTCACAACTCATCCTACGTTAAAAGGTCTCAAACCCATGTATTGGAGATCTAGTTCGCTACGGAATTCAAGTAGGTGTATTGTTTGACCACGAGCTCATATAATGGATTCTCCATGTCGACGAAAAGGTATATGAGGCTTGATTGGCCCTAGGACTTGTACGAGAATATGCAGTAGGAAAGGGTATTTGAATACAGAAATTACTCTATGGCTTCACACGAGGATAATAAGGAGAATGATAGCATACGATTCAGTAGTGTGGTGAATCAGAAAGAAATAATGAGGCTGCTAAGTGTATCCCAGGGCTGGGAAGCTTGAGTGTTATCGGTGCCATAAAACAACCAAGACCTGTGAATTACGACGACAGGTGTGATTTTGGCAATGCCTGTGGACAATTATAGCTTGAAAAAATGAAAATCATCCCCCGCAGAAGATACTGCATGGGAAAATAGTTCACCTGCAGAAACAGAAGAGATTTAGTACACAGAGGGCTTAAAGGCGAACGTGGAAGACTGAGCTGGAATAAACGATGCTTAAGGAAGAATATATATAGTGCATCAATAATGAAGATTTGGTGATACGTTCGTGGAATCGAGACAGAACTGACCCAGATTACATTCATCAGCTATTGATGACACAGAAATACTATACGGTCCGAACAAAATGCAATAAAAGAAAACCGCTAAATCACCCTAAACCAGAAACACGAAAACCGGATATACGAATGTTATTTATCCTCCATGTGGAAACGTGGGGCTATTATTTTAGTTTATGAAGGATTTTTCAATCAGAATCACTTAGGTCCGGATGATAAATCGGCGGGCTTCCGATCGTAAGTCAGGAAATGCGATGGTGGAGCTGGTGGATACCTGGGCAAGGACCAGGCGGCTAGTTACAGTGTTCGCTCCGCAAGAGAGTTATAAATCAGGGAGGTTTTTACCGCGCCGGCCGGGAGTATCGCAAACTAACCGCTCCCCCGGGTAGCGATTAGTCCGATAAGCTCATCCACGCCGAGTTTCCTCCACGCTGTCCAACACACAATCACTATGGATGAACGTTCGTCTGAATATACGACCTTTCGCAGATATGCGGGCTTATGCTACAAAACGTCGAATTTTATTAACGCCGCCAGGACATGTTTCGTAGATATCGCGAACTAGTAATAGGTGGGAGAGCGGGATCATAGTGGATTCGCATGTGTATTTTTGGTGCTGAGAAAAGTTCGGAGATTAAATTATCGAAACTGAGTTTCATTTGATATTTTCTATCTTCTAATTTCCACGAAAAGAAAAATCCTGTAATGATAGAATATCAAGTTCTTTAGTTCATTCATGTATTTTATTACAGTGGACCCAATCAGTGAGGTATCGAATGAATGATTTCTAGACAAAAATACTACTCAGGAAAAACCCACAGATTAGTGTGTGTCTGTGAAAATATCCGTATAGACTACAAGCCCGCATAATAATTTGGGGGGGTCATTTGACCCAGCATGAAGCATGTACAGAACGATACTACTATATGAGAAAATAACTTAAGTTACAGTCAATTCTGGTTGATGCATTTAACTATAATAATTCAAGATGAAGAAGTCACATCAAAACCATAAAAATGCTGGCAAGAAGGCAAATCTGATACGCGATACGCAGATGAGGTAGGGCTGAAATGAACATGAAGCGAATGAGGCAAGACTAATCTATGTTCCGGTACTCAATCCTCAATATTCCAAGCTTGTTTGCGTACCAGAGGCATTCAGGGAAATGTGCGCAGATGCTCCATCGAAAGCATAGATAGCATCGATCCTCATCGGACCGGAACCAGCCTGTGGAATCCCGTTCGGTGACATTGAGAAGCACATGAAAAAATAAATGGTTGAGAACAATTAAAGATGATGTTGGGGCCAAACCAACGGGTTCTCAAGAATTATTCTTGAACTGAGCTGGAACACTCGTAGGAGTGTTGTAACAGATCACTACTATCCTAGTTAACACCTGCATATGCTGAGATTCAAAAGAGGAATTCGTGGTGGAGTAAGCCAATGCAATTAAAGAATAGCCCTAGCTAATAATTCATTCATATCATCTTTTGATCCTTCCAAACCAAATTCATATATTTTATATCTTGATGCAACAGATTTGTATGGAGCTGCTATGAGTGAATATCTCCCAAAGAGTAATTTCCGATGGCTTGAGCGGTATGAGCTAGACAATTTTGATGTCTTCAAAATTAGGGAAACATCGTCGAATGGATATGTACTCGAAGTTGATTTGGACTATCCGCTAAACTTACATGAGGATCATAATGACGTTTCTTTCTGCCAGAGAATATGAAGCCTTCAGGAAGCAAGTATTTCAAGTTGACACCAAATTTGATTACCAAGGAAAGATATGTTATACAATATAGTAATTTGAAACAGTGTTTGAAATATAAGTTAAAATTGAATAAAATTCATAGAGTTTTAGAATGTTCACAGTCAGCATAGTTCAAGTTATATGTTGACCTATTTAAATTCATCATTAACTCTATATTTGGAAAAACAATGGAAAATGTGGACAAAATACAAACATCAAACTATGTAATCACTGGGCAAATATGCCAGGCTCTGTGGGAACTGAGGGGTTCATAGCATAACCTCATTTCAAGTCATGTTCAGTGTTTGATGAGAACTCAATAGCCGTTCAAATGGAGAAATTGACAGTTACCTATGACAAGCAACTTTATGTAGGATTTTCAATTCTGGATATTTCGGTCATTTATGATTTTTTGTAGCGTTTTATCCACACTATGCTGGTTCAATGATGAGGAGGAAGCAACAACCTCCCACCATATTCGAATATAAACCCCTGGCTCGCATGAGGATGGATATCTTCGGACACTGACGAGCATAAGATATCATCCCACGGAAAAACCTTGTTAGAATTGTTCCTTGAATTAGTAAAAGAGCACATTCCAGATTATGTATGCCTTGGTCTCATTTACCCAGTCAGGATGGATCAAGTAAGTGATGAAAACTCTTCAATATATTTTGTTTTACCACAAAATTGATTTTACTGAATCAATTTTCCTGAATTCTGCATCAATTTGTATGAAATTAATAGTTTAAACCTCTATACAGTTAAGCATTGATACCACGCAAACAAGTGCTCAGACAAACTAATAACGAAATGAAATAATATGGAGGGCAAAAAAAATAATTCAATAAAACCGGCAATCACATGATGAACAATTAACCCAAGCTCAGACGAAAGTCATTTCACATTCACAATCAAGCAATTCATGCGCTAACTTGAAAATACCCGGCTGCAAATCCCGATGACACCGTCGCTGATAGAAGATTATTTGGGATGATACAACCCCTTTCGGTCCGCCGGTCCGACGAGTATTAGGGTTGGAGGACCGACTCCACCATCCGGAATTAGCGAAATAGAACAGAAAGTCCGGAAAGTCCGGTTAATCTTTCGCTTGTTCGAACTGCCCCGGTCTCACCTGCAGATTCCGTTCGAATGTTGATAGAGTTTGTTCAGAGAAATGGGAAGAATATCGGGATCAGGTAATTTTGGAACTGGAATTCTAGGATTAAAAAAACTTCAATTGCGGAGATTACTATATCAATGACATTGTCACATTTCTAGAATTTTTTTGAAATCGAAATAATCCTTGTGACAGCTTATAACTTTGAAATATGAAATGAAGCTTTCTTTTACGAATAAATCCTGAATACGAGAAAATGCTGCACTCTTGAAACTATAGATCCATTGTGCTCCAATCTCCTGAGAATATACCCCAATAAAAACTTATCGAATATTGGAACGAAAAGCAGGGTTGCCGGTGAGTCACTTCGATCACTTTTCTCTTTATTTTCTAAGTTTGGTCACTCTTTTCACTACTTTAAAGCTCATAGTAGGGGTGCCGCGCTGGTCAGAATAGGGGAATGATGAGTTCTGCTTTGTTTTTCTTTCTTCTTTCTTTGTGGGCGATTTCGCAAATCTGAGCTGGTGTTTAATAGTAGGAACTACCTAAAAAAAATCATAAACAAGGACATTGTGGTTCTTGTCATGGAGGTGGACTGTGGTGGAAGGGCTGTACATTTTTGAACAATTGTCAAAAAGTGGATAATCCTTGGTTCAGGAATAATACCAAGCTGCCGCAAGACAATCACTTAGGTGGTCATCAGTGTTGGGTAAATGGTCTAGTGAAAGACTTGAGATGTCTTCAGCCTGATCACATGAAAGATCCCGAACAAGTCACTAATAATTCACTTTTCTACCAATTTTGACTTTCTGCAAGGCTGGTAACACCGAGGCAGAGGAATTCAGAACGACCAACAGCCTCCAGGTATTTGACCTCTTAGAATAAATCAAACTCTTGGCCAAACACGGTGGAGGCCTGAACCTGTTTTGTTGCCTCCATTTGAAAGACAGGATCATCTCTGTTTTTTCAACACTTCAACTATAAATGCGCTGTTCCACAGGAATCCATTCTAGCATCAACGATTTTCCTCACATCAATAATTGGGACAATAGTTGAGACTTCCAATGCACAGCTCCGCTATCTCTACCAAAAGTACAACATTATCCCTTGGAACTAGAAATAAACGGGAAGAGAACATGAACAACCTGAATATGGACAACCTGAATTTGGAATGTGGAATATGAAATATTGGCAATCTGTCTTTGTTTTATAGCTCTTTTTAGAAATATCATTAATTGTACCACCCTCAGCGGTTCCATGGAGACTGAAACGTCTACCTCAAACCTCATATCCAATTGTCATCACTTTTCAGACATGCCGAGTATCTCTTGCACAGGTCTTCCAATGAATGGCAAATCTTTGGAACACCCTAGTGGTATTCCCTGAGGCATACAGTTTGCAGAAATGTTCTACCGATTTTCTCTCGGCTCCCACGATGTTCTTCAAACACAAGAGGATTTTTCTTTTTGGGGCAGTAATAAGATATACAAAATAATAATTTGTTCTGTCAAAAATAATCAGTTTCTGAGCAATTCACGAACTAACTTGCCACGTACTCCACAGACTCTATAGTGTCGACTCAGCGAAGATGATTTCTCACTTTCAATTCAGTTTCAGGCATGTTTGAATCCCTACCAAAATTACTGTTCCATTCGAGTGATTTTCCGCGAATGTGAACGACGTTGTAGATTAAGACCCGCTTCTGGAAGAAATATCACTCGAAAGGAGATGCTAGCGGCAGTTTGTAGAAGATCCGCTGTGATGTATTTATTTGATTCGGAAGAAAAACTCTCGCCCGGAGTTCTGTGAATGGAAAAATCCCGCGAAGGCAAGCTTAAATGTACAAACACAAACGGGGCTTGGTTTGAAATGTTTTATAGTTGGACGGATTGCTAATTGAATGGTGGGTTTCACCCGGAAAATCCCTTTGGAAGCAACTATATTTTCCCATTTTAGCCACTGGGTATCTGCTTTGGTTTCATTGATGGTATTACTAGGCAAGCTTCACGGTTCACAGGTGATTCAATGATGAATCAAAAGACCAGGAAAGTCGCATTATGGAAAAATTATCAGCAGTTAATTTTTCTTATATTTTGGTATCATACTAAATTGTTCATCATTCGATTGTTTTTGAATTAATGAACTCAAAATGTTCTACTGGGTGAGTTAAAATATCACTTTTTGGGGGCATTTCATACAGTGTGACCCACTTAAGACCGGAGCACCCTTATAAAATCTACATTTTCCAAGTGATTGGAATGATTTTTTTTTTCGTTAGTTAGATATTCAAAAAGTCTACTCATTTCATGAATAAATCTCCATTTCCAGGGCCTACTAATCTGATTTTTCATTGTTGAAATTATTATTTAGAAAAATTCTAACTACACCACTGGATTCTCGACATTTTCAAATAGTTCATATGTGGATTACGTGGAAATGGGTCAATCAATAAAAAAGTTATATGAGAATGAAATAAGAAAAATATGCCGTTTAATCAACCCATTTAAATTTCAAAACTTTCATCAAAACTTTGACTACACCACTAGATTCAGGTAGTCTCGAAATATCATAGACTGTAATTACATAAAAATCCGTTGAAAATGAAATAAATAAAAGATTCTGATGTGACATGGCAATTTTTCAAATTTCAATCTCTCATAACTTTTTTATTGATTGACACATTTCTACGTACTTAATTTACGATCAAACCATATGAAAATGTCGGGAATCCAGTGGTGTAGTCAGGTTTTTTCTTAAAAATCGCTGATTCAGAATGGTCGAATTAGTATATATTGTGAATTTCGAGTCAATCGAAAGAAACTAAAAATTACTCGAAAAAATTGCAAGGGGTTCGTTCACCCCTAAAAATCATGAAAGTACCAAGTCGACTTGAAATTACGGTTAGAGATAGATCAATTCTGCGAACGCCAATCGATTCAGAATGGTCGAATTAGTATGAAAAGTGGATTTGGAGTCAATCGAAAAAATTAAACATTACTCGAAAAAGTTGCAAAAAATCAAGAAAAATACTCATTTCAAAAATGTATGATTTTTGTATGTTCAGATATAAGATTTAGCCGAAAAAAGGTGTTCAAGGTATAAGAAATTGAAATTTCTGAGATTTTTTATTTTTATTTTTCGAATATCAACTTTCTGTCCTCGAACGTATTTTTACGTGCTGATTCCGAAATTTTTAACAAAAATGTCGAAAACTCATCAGATATATTTTTTGCGGCAAAAAAAACATCTAAAAACTGATTTAGAGCTGACCAACTCGAGAACGGTTAGAAATAGACAAATTCTGCGAACGCCAATCGATTCAGAATGGTCGAATTAGTATGAAAAGTGGATTTGGAGTCAATCGAAAAATTAAAAATTACTCGAAAAAGTTGCAAGGGGTTCACCCCTAAAAATCGAAAAAATACCAATTCGTCACATCGACTTGAAATTCGCACTGTATACGTAAAACTTCATGCTCATTTCAAAAATGTATGATTTTTGTATGCTCACATATAAGATTTAGCCGGAAAAAGGTGTTCAAGGTATAAGAAATTGAAATTTCTGAGATTTTTTATTTTTATTTTTCGAATATCAAATTTCTGTCCTCGAACGTATTTTGACGTGCTGATTCCGAAATTTTTAACAAAAATGTCGAAAACTCATCAGAAATATTTTTTGCGGCAAAAAAAACATCTAAAAACTGATTTAGAGCTGACCAACTCGAGAACGGTTAGAAATAGACAAATTTTGCGAACGCCAATCGATTCAGAATGGTCGAATTAGTATGATAAAAGGATTTCGAGTCAATCGAAAAAATCAAAAATTACTCGAAAAAGTTGCAAGGGGTTCACCCCTAAAAATCGAAAAAATACTAATTCGTCACATCGACTTGAAATTCGCACTGTATACGTAAAATTCCATGCTCATTTCAAAAATGTATGATTTTTGTATGCTCACATATAAGATTTAGCCGGAAAAAGGTGTTGAAGGTATAAGAAATTGAAATTTCTGAGATTTTTTATTTTTATTTTTCGAATATCAAATTTCTGTCCTCGAACGTATTTTGACGTGCTGATTCCGAAATTTTTAACAAAAATGTCGAAAACTCATCAGAAATATTTTTTACGGCAAAAAAACATCTAAAAACTGATTTGGAGCTGACCAACTCGAGAACGGTTAGAAAGAGACAAATTTTGCGAACGCCAATCGATTCAGAATGGTCGAATTAGTATGATAAAAGGATTTCGAGTCAATCGAAAAAATCAAAAATTGCTCAAAAAAGTTGCAAGGACCCCTAAAAATCGAAAAAATACCAATTCGTCACATCGACTTGAAATTCGCAGTGTATACGTAAAATTTCATGCTCATTTCAAAAATGAATGATTTTTGTATGTTCAGATATAAGATTTAGCCGAAAAAAGGTGTTCAAGGTATAAGAAATTAAATTTTCTGAGATTTTTTATTTTTATTTTTCGAATTTCAAATTTCTGTCCTCCAACGTATTTTGACGTGCTGATTCCAAAATTTTAAACAAAAATGTCGAAAACTTATCAGAAATATTTTTTGTGGCAAAAAAAACATCTAAAAACTGATTTGGAGCTGACCAACTCGAGAACGGTTAGAGATGGACAAATTCTGCGAACGCCATTCGATTCAGAATGGTGGAATTAGTATGATAAAAGGATTTCGAGTCAATCGAAAAAATCAAAAATTACTCAAAAAAGTTGAAAGGGGTTCACCCCTAAAAATCCAAAAAATACCAATTCGTCACATCGACTTGAAATTCGCACTGTATACGTAAAATTTCATGCTCATTTCCAAAAAGTATGATTTTTGTATGCTCACATATAAGATTTAGCCGGAAAAAGGTGTTCAAGGTAAGAAATTGAAATTTCTGAGATTTTTTATTTTTATTTTTCGAATTTCAAATTTCTGTCTTCGAACGTATTTTGACGTGCTGATTCCAAAATTTTAAACAAAAATGTTGAAAACTCATCAGAAATATTTTTTGCGGCAAAAAAACCATCTAAAAACTGATTTAGAGCTGACCAATTCGAGAACGGTTAGAGATAGATCAATTCTGCGGACGCCAATCGATTCAGAATGGTCGAATTAGTATGATAAAAGGATTTCGAGTCAATCGAAAAAATCAAAAATTGCTCAAAAAAGTTGCAAGGGGTTCACCCCTAAAAATCAAGAAAAATACCAATTCGTCACATCGACTTGAAATTCGCACTGTATACGTAAAATTTCATGCTCATTTCAAAAATGTATGATTTTTGTATGTTCAGATATAAGATTTAGCCGAAAAAAGCTGTTCAAGGTATAAGAAATTGAAATTTCTGAGATTTTTTATTTTTATTTTTCGAATATCAAATTTCTGTCCTCGAACGTATTTTGACGTGCTGATTCCGAAATTTTTAACAAAAATGTCGAAAACTCATCAGAAATATTTTTTGCGGCAAAAAAAACATCTAAAAACTGATTTAGAGCTGACCAACTCGAGAACGGTTAGAAAGAGACAAATTTTGCGAACGCCAATCGATTCAGAATGGTCGAATTAGTATGATAAAAGGATTTCGAATCAATCGAAAAAATCAAAAATTGCTCAAAAAAGTTGCAAGCCCTAAAAATCGAAAAAATACCAATTCGTCACATCGACTTGAAATTCGCACTGTATACGTAAAATTTCATGCTCATTTCAAAAATGTATGATTTTTGTATGCTCACATATAAGATTTAGCCGGAAAAAGGTGTTCGAGGTATAAGAAATTGAAATTTCTGAGATTTTTTATTTTTATTTTTCGAATATCAAATTTCTGTCCTCGAACGTATTTTGACGTGCTGATTCCGAAATTTTTAACAAAAAAGTGTCGAAAACTCATCAGAAATATTTTTTACGGCAAAAAAACATCTAAAAACTGATTTGGAGCTGACCAACTCGAGAACGGTTAGAAAGAGACAAATTTTGCGAACGCCAATCGATTCAGAATGGTCGAATTAGTATGATAAAAGGATTTCGAGTCAATCGAAAAAATCAAAAATTGCTCAAAAAAGTTGCAAGGGCTTCACCCCTAAAAATCGAAAAAATACCAATTCGTCACATCCACTTGAAATTCGCAGTGTATACGTAAAATTTCATGCTCATTTCAAAAATGAATGATTTTTGTATGTTCAGATATAAGATTTAGCCGAAAAAAGGTGTTCAAGGTATAAGAAATTAAATTTTCTGAGATTTTTTATTTTTATTTTTCGAATTTCAAATTTCTGTCCTCCAACGTATTTTGACGTGCTGATTCCAAAATTTTAAACAAAAATGTCGAAAACTTATCAGAAATATTTTTTGCGGCAAAAAAAACATCTAAAAACTGATTTGGAGCTGACCAACTCGAGAACGGTGAGAGATCGACAAATTCTGCAAACGCCAATCGATTCAGAATGGTGGAATTAGTATGATAAAAGGATTTCGAGTCAATCGAAAAAATCAAAAATTACTCAAAAAAGTTGCAAGGGCCCTAAAAATCCAAAAAATACCAATTCGTCACATCGACTTGAAATTCGCACTGTATACGTAAAATTTCATGCTCATTTCCAAAAAGTATGATTTTTGTATGCTCACATATAAGATTTAGCCGGAAAAAGGTGTTCAAGGTAGGAAATTGAAATTTCTGAGATTTTTTATTTTTATTTTTCGAATTTCAAATTTCTGTCTTCGAACGTATTTTGACGTGCTGATTCCAAAATTTTAAACAAAAATGTTGAAAACTCATCAGAAATATTTTTTGCGGCAAAAAAACCATCTAAAAACTGATTTAGAGCTGACCAATTCGAGAACGGTTAGAGATAGATCAATTCTGCGGACGCCAATCGATTCAGAATGGTCGAATTAGTATGAAAAGTGGATTTCGAGTCAATCGAAAAAATTTAAAATTACTCGAAAAAGTTGCAAGGGGTTGACCCCTAAAAATCAAGAAAAATACCAAATCGTCACATCGACTTGAAATTCGCACTGTATACGTAAAATTTCATGCTCATTTCAAAAATGTATGATTTTTGTATGCTCACATATAAGATTTAGCCGGAAAAAGGTGTTCAAGGTATAAGAAATTGAAATTTCTGAGATTTTTTATTTTTATTTTTCGAATATCAAATTTCTGTCCTCGAACGTATTTTTACGTGCTGATTCCGAAATTTTTAACAAAAATGTCGAAAACTCATCAGAAATATTTTTTGCGGCAAAAAAAACATCTAAAAACTGATTTAGAGCTGACCAACTCGAGAACGGTTAGAAATAGACAAATTTTGCGAACGCCAATCGATTCAGAATGGTCGAATTAGTATGATAAAAGGATTTCGAGTCAATCGAAAAAATCAAAAATTACTCAAAAAAGTTGCAAGGGGTTCACCCCTAAAAATCAAGAAAAATAGCAATTCGTCACATCGACTTGAAATTCGTACTGTATACGTAAAATTTCATGCTCATTTCAAAAATGTATGATTTTTGTATGATCCGATATAAGATTTAGCCGGAAAAAGGTGTTCAAGGTATAAGAAATTGAAATTTCTGAGATTTTTTATTTTTATTTTTCGAATATCAAATTTCTGTCCTCGAACGTATTTTGACGTGCTGATTCCGAAATTTTTAACAAAAATGTCGAAAACTCATCAGAAATATTTTTTGCGGCAAAAAAAACATCTAAAAACTGATTTAGAGCTGACCAACTCGAGAACGGTTAGAAAGAGACAAATTTTGCGAACGCCAATCGATTCAGAATGGTCGAATTAGTATGATAAAATGATTTCGAGTCAATCGAAAAAATCAAAAATTGCTCAAAAAAGTTGCAAGGGCTTCTTCACCCCTAAAAATCGAAAAAATAACAATTCGTCACATCGACTTGAAATTCGCACTGTATACGTAAAATTTCATGCTCATTTCAAAAATGTATGATTTTTGTATGTTCAGATATAAGATTTAGCCGAAAAAAGGTGTTCAAGGTATAAGAAATTGAAATTTCTGAGATTTTTTATTTTTATTTTTCGAATATCAAATTTCTGTCCTCGAACGTATTTTGACGTGCTGATTCCGAAATTTTTAACAAAAATGTCGAAAACTCATCAGAAATATTTTTTGTGGCAAAAAAAACATCTAAAAACTGATTTAGAGCTGACCAACTCGAGAACGGTTAGAAAGAGACAAATTTTGCGAACGCCAATCGATTCAGAATGGTCGAATTAGTATGATAAAAGGATTTCGAATCAATCGAAAAAATCAAAAATTGCTCAAAAAAGTTGCAAGCCCTAAAAATCGAAAAAATACCAATTCGTCACATCGACTTGAAATTCGCACTGTATACGTAAAATTTCATGCTCATTTCAAAAATGTATGATTTTTGTATGCTCACATATAAGATTTAGCCGAAAAAAGGTGTTCAAGGTATAAGAAATTAAATTTTCTGAGATTTTTTATTTTTATTTTTCGAATTTCAAATTTCTGTCCTCCAACGTATTTTGACGTGCTGATTCCAAAATTTTAAACAAAAATGTCGAAAACTTATCAGAAATATTTTTTGCGGCAAAAAAAACATCTAAAAACTGATTTGGAGCTGACCAACTCGAGAACGGTGAGAGATCGACAAATTCTGCGAACGCCAATCGATTCAGAATGGTGGAATTAGTATGATAAAAGGATTTCGAGTCAATCGAAAATATCAAAAATTACTCAAAAAAGTTGCAAGGGGTTCACCCCTAAAAATCCAAAAAATACCAATTCGTCACATCGACTTGAAATTCGCACTGTATACGTAAAATTTCATGCTCATTTCCAAAAAGTATGATTTTTGTATGCTCACATATAAGATTTAGCCGGAAAAAGGTGTTCAAGGTAAGAAATTGAAATTTCTGAGATTTTTTATTTTTATTTTTCGAATTTCAAATTTCTGTCTTCGAACGTATTTTGACGTGCTGATTCCAAAATTTTAAACAAAAATGTTGAAAACTCATCAGAAATATTTTTTGCGGCAAAAAAACCATCTAAAAACTGATTTAGAGCTGACCAATTCGAGAACGGTTAGAGATAGATCAATTCTGCGGACGCCAATCGATTCAGAATGGTCGAATTAGTATGAAAAGTGGATTTCGAGTCAATCGAAAAAATTTAAAATTACTCGAAAAAGTTGCAAGGGGTTGACCCCTAAAAATCAAGAAAAATACCAATTCGTCACATCGACTTGAAATTCGCACTGTATACGTAAAATTTCATGCTCATTTCAAAAATGTATGATTTTTGTATGCTCACATATAAGATTTAGCCGGAAAAAGGTGTTCAAGGTATAAGAAATTGAAATTTCTGAGATTTTTTATTTTTATTTTTCGAATATCAAATTTCTGTTCTCGAACGTATTTTTACGTGCTGATTCCGAAATTTTTAACAAAAATGTCGAAAACTCATCAGAAATATTTTTTGCGGCAAAAAAAACATCTAAAAACTGATTTAGAGCTGACCAACTCGAGAACGGTTAGAAAGAGACAAATTTTGCGAACGCCAATCGATTCAGAATGGTCGAATTAGTATGATAAAATGATTTCGAGTCAATCGAAAAAATCAAAAATTGCTCAAAAAAGTTGCAAGGGCTTCACCCCTAAAAATCGAAAAAATACCAATTCGTCACATCGACTTGAAATTCGCACTGTATACGTAAAATTTCATGCTCATTTCAAAAATGAATGATTTTTGTAAGTTCAGATATAAGATTTAGCCGAAAAAAGGTGTTCAAGGTATAAGAAATTAAATTTTCTGAGATTTTTTATTTTTATTTTTCGAATTTCAAATTTCTGTCCTCCAACGTATTTTGACGTGCTGATTCCAAAATTTTAAACAAAAATGTCGAAAACTTATCAGAAATATTTTTTGCGGCAAAAAAAACATCTAAAAACTGATTTGGAGCTGACCAACTCGAGAACGGTTAGAGATGGACAAATTCTGCGAACGCCAATCGATTCAGAATGGTGGAATTAGTATGATAAAAGGATTTCGAGTCAATCGAAAAAATCAAAAATTACTCAAAAAAGTTGCAAGGGGTTCACCCCTAAAAATCCAAAAAATACCAATTCGTCACATCGACTTGAAATTCGCACTGTATACGTAAAATTTCATGCTCATTTCCAAAAAGTATGATTTTTGTATGCTCACATATAAGATTTAGCCGGAAAAAGGTGTTCAAGGTAAGAAATTGAAATTTCTGAGATTTTTTATTTTTATTTTTCGAATTTCAAATTTCTGTCTTCGAACGTATTTTGACGTGCTGATTCCAAAATTTTAAACAAAAATGTTGAAAACTCATCAGAAATATTTTTTGCGGCAAAAAAACCATCTAAAAACTGATTTAGAGCTGACCAATTCGAGAACGGTTAGAGATAGATCAATTCTGCGGACGCCAATCGATTCAGAATGGTCGAATTAGTATGAAAAGTGGATTTCGAGTCCATCGAAAAAATTTAAAATTACTCGAAAAAGTTGACCCCTAAAAATCAAGAAAAATACCAATTCGTCACATCGACTTGAAATTCGCACTGTATACGTAAAATTTCATGCTCATTTCAAGAATGTATGATTTTTGTATGCTCAGATATAAGATTTAGCCAGAAAAAGGTGTTCAAGGTAAGAAATTGAAATTTCTGAGATTTTTTATTTTTATTTTTCGAATTTCAAATTTTTGTTTTCGAACGTATTTTGACGTGCTGATTCCAAAATTTTAAACAAAAATGTTGAAAACTCATCAGAAATATATTTTGCGGCAAAAAAACCATCTAAAAACTGATTTAGTGCTGACCAATTCGAGAACGGTTAGAGATAGATCAATTATGCGGACGCCAATCGATTCAGAATGGTCGAATTAGTATGAAAAGTGGATTTCGAGTCAATCGAAAAAATTTAAAATTACTCGAAAAAGTTGCAAAGGGTTCACCCCTAAAAATCAAAAAAAATACCAATTCGTCACATCGACTTGAAATTCGCACTGTATACGTAAAATTTCATGCTCATTTCAAAAATGTATGATTTTTGTATGCTCAGATATAAGATTTAGCCAGAAAAAGGTGTTCAAGATAAGAAATTGAAATTTCTGAGATTTTTTATTTTCATTTTTGAATTTCAAATTTCTGTCCTCGAACGTATTTCGACGTGCTGATTCCGAAATTTTTAACAAAAATGTCGAAAACTCATCAGAAATCTTTTTGGCGGCAAAAAAAACATCTAAAAACTGATTTAGTGCTGACCAACTCGAGAACGAGAACGAGAAATTCTGCGAACGACAATCGGAAAAACGGAAAAAATTAATAGACAAAAAAGTCGAATATATAACACGGCAGACGAAACCTTCTGTTTTCAATCACATGTACATGATCAATATGATACAAGCCCATACAAGTCGATAGATTTTAGGAAATTCGTCCGGCTCAAACGATATAAGTGGACTTGTACCATGCGAACCTGTCTGAAATTGCAAGTTGGGACTTATACCAAATCATTTCTCATGTTACCGTGTAGATGAAGATATATCAATGTGGACATATGAGAGTAAACAACTTTGTTTGTCAATGGGCGTAGTTAACTTATTTTGACCAAATTTGGACTTATACCCTTTTGCCCCCCCCCCCTATCCCTAGCTATATCAGTAAAGTAAACTGTTTGTCTAATTATGTATTCCAGCAAGCGATTCGCCGACTTGGTAATATTTTTGCTATGCTTAGTGAACGATGATGAGCTGTTCAATTTTTCATGCTCAAAAATAATACGGTACGATTGAGGATTATCGATTCAATGGAATAATACCTCAATTTTAATCATAATGTTGGTCACAGAAAGGCACTGTTCATCACTCATGTTACACATTTCCATAAAAACGGAATATGTTCATTCACACATGGACATTCGTGACAAACTCAATCTCGCATGAAAACATTGAACATTCGAAACAGCAGTTATATAAATCATGATAAAATATTACGTTATAATTTTTATATGGAACACGAGTTTTTTCGTAAACGTGATTAAATGTTTTCATGGAATTAAAAGTCTGGCAGTACGCACCACAAAATTTATTCATGAAGTTACCGGCCAGGGTCGAACTGGACACGTCGTGCAATAGAGAAACTTTTACGAGGGTAAGTAAGTAGGTCAAAAGTGCAAACTCAGTTTTACCAGTAATAGCCTTTTTTACACGATGTTGGAATTTATTGAAGTTGACAAAACAGATCTAATTATTGGCATTGAATTATATATGTTTCTGAACTTTGTTGAAATGAAAATTACATCCCTATAAATTACAAATAGTTCACGAACTTTCTGGAGATGATCCTGATCGGATAATTCAGTTCTGTGACCTGATGAGTGAGAAACATTATCAAAATAGGATTCACGTAATGAGAGCACGATTTTCTTGAATGGACATGTGAATAGACATAATCACCGCTATTCGAGCACTGAAAATTCTCATGAGTTCAGGGAAACACATTGGTCCATATTTCTTGAGAGAAAATTTGAACAGAGTTCCATATTTGAGAATGCTACAAGAAGACACATTTCCGTAAATAATTCAGGTGGCTGGAAATAATATAGAAAATATTCATTTTCAACAAGATTCATTATTTCAGGACCGTAACCAACTTTTTAAATCAAAATTTTTCGGAAAGATGGATCGGTAGGAGGGGTCCTTTTGAATGGCCAGCTCGCTCGCCTGATTTGACCCCTTGGGATTTTTTCTTGTGGGTATATCTCAAGTGTATAGAACCGCTCCAGGAACGATAAATGAATCGGAGGAACGCATAAGAGACGTATGCAGAAATCTTACATCAGAAATGTTTGGAAATGTAATAAGCGAATTTCAAAATTCAACTTCAAATATCTCGAAAACTGTTGATATTTGTGAAACGAAATGTACTCCTTTTTTCTACAGTAAATATTGGGGATTAAGAAAGAGAAGACGAAATCAATATTAATCCAGTGGCGTGAAAGTTGAGGAGGTGCGAATAGGGGTACCCACCTGCCGTACGCCCCTGTTTAGAGTTACAAACACATGACTCGCCTTAAAATATGAAACTGAAAGCTGTTAAGTGACATACCAAAGTTCATTAAGAAAAGTTAAGCCGTTATGGAGTCATTCTGGAAAATATATTTTTTAGTGTCACTTTCAACACCCTGTAACTCGGTTAATACTCATTTTAGGGTACATGTTTATTGAAACTTTTAGCCTTAAAATGAAGTGAGGATTCTACCTTCGGAGTTTGTCCTCTTTATTCTGGGACCCCCTTTATAAACTTAAGATATTTCTTAATATTGTGTGTAATACTTTCAATCAGGGTAAACAGATGTCCCATATTATACCGCTATAGGTATGTTCACTGAGTTTTCTGAGCAATACCTCTTAAGGATATTGTGAGCATTTATCGCCGATAAATATAAGGAGAATGAAATATTTTGAAATGGTCTAATAAAATAGAGCTACAATCATATTCTTCATATATAGAAAAATGTTCTGCGTTATGAAATTTAGAGCACGTTCCATATTTCTTGCCCCATTTGCGTCGAGAAAAGGATTTTGTTTATCATGGAACTTTTATCTCCAGAAAAGAAGGACAGTGTTCACAAAACAGTTATTTGATCATTGGAGAACTGAGGAAGCTTTGAGTACCCAGCTAAATTCAGTCGTTTGTTATTTGGAACAATTCCTAAATGAAAAGTAAAGAATACGTTCATATGGGGTAATAGACCAGGATTCCACACCTATTATTTTCAAAAATTATTGATAACAGACTGAATCTTCCTGAGTAGATTCATTTTACCGAGACGCCCAACTTTTTCCTCTACGAAATTTCTCGATAGTGGTAGCTAATAAATTGCGCAGGCGTCAATCATGTCGATTTGATGAGTCCAATAACATTAATAACAGTTAGTTTTTCAGTTGAACCTCGAGATAATTCGCCAAAGTACTCGAAAAAACTTTTGTCCTACAAAATGGATGGTAGGACTGAAGAGTAATATTTTTTTTGCCATGGAATTGAGAATTTCGGAGCGTAGGACTGGGAACACCTACCATTCAATTTGTAGGAGAATATGACCATTCAATTATATAAACATCAACCAAGCAACGGTAAAAAAATCCGCTGGTTACTAATGATTTCTTATGACGACGGCATTGGTGCATGTTGGGAGTGGGGGACTCTCCAGTCCTACCATCCATTTTCCCAGGCAGCAAGCGTACGTCATAATGACGTATCTTATAGGTCATGGTAGACGTCATATTGACCCCAGAGTTGACGTTATTCGGACGTCTAAATGACGGTCAAATGTCAGCGTTATTATGACGTCAGTATATGGCGTCATTTTGACGTTACATATAGCTTGTATATGACCTGTTAGGTCATACACAAGACGTACATATGACGTCACTCAAACGTTATAAACATCGTCATTGAGACGTACTTTTTTAGTTAATTTGGGCATATGAAGCAAAAAATGCAATGTTTTTTCACAATACTTGTAGCAACTGTTGGGATATTCGTATTTTTCTTGAAGAGAATCACAATCACACAGAAAAATTAGAAGGCAGTGTACTGGATGATCAATGACTGATACAAACTAGGTAGGAAACGTCAATGTCGTGGTTAATTTTTTTGATGCAAAGGATTAAGAAACTCGTGATCATGGAAAGAATTTTTATTTATAACAACATAAAACAATTTCGTTTCAGTAAGTAATACAGTAAAAAACTATCATAAAACTTAATTATACAGATCATTCTGAAATATGTACTTAATTCGGAAGAGTTACTATAAGTTTTTCTTGCTAAAAGTCAGTAAAAATGTCATTGAATTTTTCACACTGGATTATGCTGTTTATATAGCACGTAATATGACTATAGTTTTTATTCAATTATTACTAACCATCTAGTACAATATTCAAAAATTAATTAAATCAAAATACACATTACATACCTCTAGTGTAAACACATTTTTTTAATGGAATATAATGTCTATTTATCGGAAATATATCCTTCTCGTTTTACCGCTTTTTAATATAAGCTTCATTGTCTTTCTTTGTAGGGCGGCCAAAATATTTAGCTTTTTTAGTGAAGTAAACCACTCAGAGTTTACGACTATAAGGGCACTTTCATATTGTTTATTTGAACTCTACAGCTGAAAACACTTTGAAAACTGTAACCACTGTAACACATAACTATTACCGAACTCTGCAATACTATCACTTCTATATTTATGCATAATGAAATCTTCCGACAACCAGAGAATAATGGTGATACCAAAACACATAGACATAAAGAACGAATACCATCGACATTCCACTGCACATGTTCATAGAAGGAAGCATCGACGACGGCCATGTTGCTTAATCCGAACCAATCCGATGCGAATGTGTCGGTGTCGGACAACTGGTGACTTTCGCGGGAAATACAAAATGACGAAAATAATACGCAATTTGATTTCTTTACATATGTTGGTATTTTTTGATGAAGGCAATGGTTATTTTACGCTATTTTGAAAGTGACGCGATATAGGTACAGGTAATTTAAATATATCATCACTAGCCACTTCAATGAAATAATTTTCAGAAATATCTGCTATAAAGCATTTTATGGGACATGTATAATTAGTTCGATTTTTTATTTAAAAAGTTCTTCTATTTTTTGTGTAACATTAGTGACCAAAGAATTACGTCATGTGAAAGACGACATAGTAACGTCCACTGAATGACGTCTGGCAGACGTCGTTTTTGCGTCGATGACGTCTACCGTCATGAAATCACTAATTAAGTACGTCATTATGACGTACGCTTGCTACCTGGGTTGTAGCACAAAAGTTTTTTCGGGAACTTTGGCGAATTATCTCGAGGTTCAACTGAAAAACTATGTGTTATTAATGACTTTTTTGCACTCACCAAATCGACATGATTGACGCCTGCGCAGTTTATTAGCTACCACTATCGAGAATTTTCGTAGATGAAAAAGTTGGGCGTCTCGGCAAAATGAAGCTACTCAGGAAGATTCAGTCTGCTATTAATCATTTTTGAAAATAGGCGTGGGATCCTGGTCTATAATTGAAATTGATTAGCTTGTTTGATGTTTTTCAAGAGAACAGAAGGCAAAATAACTAAAAACATCAATCGCATGAAAAATTTTGGTAACTAGGTATGTTGATTCCGTTGTTTGGGAGAATACTTGGTACGTTGTACTTCTGGTGTAGCGTATTAGAGTGCAACTAGCTACCGAGTACCGAGTGCATCATAGCAGGTCGATCATTCAAGATGCGTCAGATGTAGCGCGCTGCCTCCAAATTCCAAACCATCCGTTATAAATTCAATGCACGATTGCGACGCGCTGTTTACTAACTGGATATAAAAGGGTAGTTGACAACGGACCAACGAGACAATTTACACAGCTTAAATTATCGCACATTGCACGGAATATATTATCGGCCTTTTTCGTGTTTGGAACCGACGGAAATCTGCCGGACGAGAGCGATGAATCGGAGTGTCACATGTGCTGGTTTTATGAGCGGTTGTGAGCGGATACTCGTTGGGATTATTTAAAATTACAAGAATTACTTATGTTGTTGGATCACTGCACAGATTGTATATCAAGGCAGAAAAATACTTTTTCTACAACTGCTATGAAAAGTAGCCTATTTCTCATTGCTACTTTTACTTTCAAAACCATGTTTTGCTCATACTGTGAGGCATTTTGCCCACACCACATACATTTATATGGAGAATCAACAAATATCGACAAAAACTAGCTGGCTGCTGTTCAGCTTTAAATAGTTGTCACATCTGTCAAGAACTGTCAGATTACTTAAAGAAGTTTTTTAAATTCTGATGGTAGTTTTTATTCGTGTTTTGATAAAGAAGTAAACTATTTTCAGAATATCTTTGGCTTTTTTCCTCGAATCAACATAGCTTTTTGTAGTATTTAATTTTTTTTTTTGATTTACGTGGCCGTTACTTGATGGAAATCCATAGTTATGACACTAAGGTAAAAAACGATTAAAATTTCCACAAAATTTATTGTCTTTGCGACATGTTTCGATACGCAGTATCTTTTTCAAGCGAATGTATCTAGTATATTCTAATGTACTACATTCGTTGAGTTATGGAAACAAGAAAATGACACTATAAAAATAATTCTGTTACTACACTGTAACTCAACGAACTATCTATTACATTCGAGAAACTACATTTCTTTCCATAATAGATTTGGGAAATACCTACAGAATTTCAATTCCGAATTGAATTTTTTCTTACTACAGCATGCTTTCTGGAATCCTCTGTATGTCTAATTCGTGATAGATCACCACCCGATTCATCTCATCGAAATCCATTATACAAGCTTCTGAAAGGCCAGTCCCCAAATTCCAGGAAAAACATAATTTAAATTTCAAATTCTTATGATGTCATTATCCATCCTTCCTTTTCGGGAAATTGCTTTCACTGTGAAACTAGTGAAAAAATATCCCTTTTCCATCTTACGCATTCCGCATATAAATAAAGGAAACTAGAGCGAATTACCATATTTCATTTTTCAATTTGTTTTTCAAGGAAGGCGAAGATTTCATAGATGTTTTAATATTAATACAGCAGGATAACTGTTTATAATTCAGTAAAAGATGTAATTTCATTAAATTCCGCTAGGATAACAAATACTACAGAAAAAACAGATACTTGTCTCTGTGAGCATGTTGCTTCTACTATTTTTCTCATTCAAAGTTGTGAGATAGTCCTCAAAAGTATTTTCATGGAAATTTAATCCATGCAACAACCAGTAATGGAAGGGTGCACTTCACCGGCCCGAGAAGTTACCAGCCACTCCCGATAGGCCCATCCGACCCTGGCAACAACCAAGGTTTCATCTAAGAAAGTGATGTATAGACCAAGCAATAGAAGTTTTTTCACCCACAAAATAAAAAACGCAAATGGCCTATGCTAATTTTTATAAGATAGTTCGTTAATGAAAACCCCGGTTTTCGCCCGAGCAAAATCGATTTGTGAAATTTTTCAAACAAGGAATAGTGAAAAAACTTGGTTTTTTGAAAACGTGCATCGAATTAAATTGATGTAATTTTGGTGTTTTCGGTAGCTTCTATTTTTCTAACTATTCCTCATTTTCGAAAGGTATTTGAAAATGACCATGTGATAAAGTTAACACATTCAGTAACATCGACGCCGTACGGCGTTGGCGTTATCTTGCTTCTCTAGGTACGTGAGATAACGCCGTACGGCGTCAAAAATTCAAAATCATCTAGTGCCAGTGTTATTTGGACCCCTACTGTCACGTATCATGGGAGCAAATCTACCGTTGTGTCATGTATCAGGTAATTATCCCCTCTCGCTCGCCCTAATCATCTGTTTTCGGTATGTTTGGCTTTTGGCACGCATTACGCCGTGCAGCGTCTCAGTACCATTTGAAAAGCATTGCTAATCAGAGAAGTGTATGTTTACAAATAGGTTTTTGTCGGAGTAACAGAAAAAGTAAGTACCTACATAATAATATTGAGCGGGGATTGGCACAGTGGTAACGCCGGGGCTTCGTGATCGAAAGGTCGCGGGCTCGATCCCCCGGCATGGCAAGATTTTTTCAGTTTCATATATGAAATCTGAGTGATTGAATCTTGTTGCTGGCTGGGGATAATCCTACACGATTCACTGTTGCGTTAATAATTAACAGTGCTGCTCCTAAGGTGGCGTATGGAGTTAGTAACAAGGCCTACCCAGAACACATTATATCCGTAGTAATTAGACCATTAGGTCTGTTTGGATATAAATAGAAATAAATAAATAAATATTCTTGATCTATTATCATTATATAATCGATTCGTTGTTCTTCAATTCACTTCTTCAGTCGAATATTTGCAAAATAAACTAAATAAAGCGGAATACACACGTAAACGTTGCGTTTTTGTCTGTTTTTTGCAAATGTCAAGCCACCCATACACATGGGTGGTTGCCTTATTGCCTATACATTTTTGATCTGTTTTTTTTTTTCATAGCGCCGTACTTCGACATCCTGACAGGACGCTGATCGGCGTCGTCGTAATAAAAAAAAAACACATTATAATTTTTTTCACATTTAAATTTCAAATAAATCACTTACTTAAAGCAATAATGAATCTATTCCCACAATAAAACGGTAGTGTCACATGAAGTGTCTATTTGAGAACTGTCACTGGACGTGTTAATTCATTAAAGTTCGCAAATGATGGTTCACATATGATTAATAAAATATGGTTATCTTTCATATCATTTCGAGTTTTTCAAGTTATTTTCGAGTTGCGGCCAAAATTGGGTATCTTAGAGCTGAAGAAAATCGAGAGTTTGGGTTCACATTTTTTACGATTAGCAAAATCTCTTCATCTTCAATGTGTGATGATAAGAAACGTGCAGAAATGCAATGGAATCATCATAAGTAATGATACTTGATTGATTCAGAGTAAAAGTGCTCAATTCTTGTCGAAATTGACATAATATTTCAATATTTCATGTATTCAATAGGACTATCTTTCTTTGTTTTCATTGGATTAACGGTTTCCACATCAGTAACCCACGTTTCCTGGACTATTTATTCAATAACCATATCTACTGGGCTATACGCCATCATTGTTGAACGTGTGGGTATAGGTTCCATTATAATGCGACCCTTCAGAGATAAGAGCTCGAGAGGTCACTCGAATAAAGCGCTTTAAATTCTAAATAACCCTTTGTTAATGCCAGAGAATCTGATCTTCATGCTACATGAATTTTCAATACAAGATGTGATACTCATAATTTATGTGTACAAAGGAAATAAATAAGTGGATACTGCCATGGTTCAAGAACTTTATGCCGGCTATTGATATCTGAGCAAAAGTGAACGTGAACATTCTTGATCTAATTACATTGGTATAAAATAAATATTTAAAAGAAAACACAATTAAATAATAAACAACAAAGTTTCCAGAAATCAAATTCACGAATACAAATATATATATAAATATATAAATAAAAAAAAACACAATAACAGTAGAATTGGTCTCTCAAAACAGAAGTTGTTGACTGAAATAAAAGACCGCCACATTGCCATGATTTGTTGCCAAGAGACGATCTTGAAAATCGAATCTATGTACAAATTTTATGAAAATTAATTTCGAAAGTTATGGTATCTTAAAATACCATAAATGGAAAATTATCAAGATAAATGAAAATACCACAATCCCTACGACAAACTATTGTAAAATACGAACTTCATATGTAACAGTGTAATGCAAAAGTATTCCAATTCCAAAGAGCGTGCTCTGCGATCTCACAGAACTTCATTTTCTTCGAAGGTATTTATCGAATTTCAGTTCCTTCGGACGAAAATATCCACAAGTAAGAGGACAAAACCCAGACCGTTCAAGTTGGTGGTATTATCATCAAATTCACAAAACATTTCCACGAAAGAAGACTCAATACATGCATAAACCTGGAGCAAATACTTTCACTCGGATTTCTTGAATTATTCACTTTGTTAATCAATGAGAGACAAACCTATAGTATAAGCATTTGCTAGCTTTTATGCATACCACCCACCCATTGTTTAACTTATTTGAAATTTTACAGTGCCAATTTTTTTTGTCACTTTCATTCGAGAAAGACATTTTTCAGTTGATTAGACATCTTAAAATAGTCCTCTGTCTTATCATAGGCATAGGGGTCCTATTATTCTATAGTGCCCAGAACATCCAATAGGCTAAAGACAACAACTGCGAATATACCATATTATTGTATTTCAATTCATTCCAATTATTCGTCATCAATTTAGTCAGATATCCAAATAACAATGCGAGAATTTTTTTGCCCTCCAGTTTAATTATTCCGCTCTAATTTAATTGTAACATTTATTCATGAAAGTCAAACCAATCGAAAATATATGACAATATTGATTGACATTAATTTGACGAGAATATTTTTTATGTGAATCCAAATATAATATTTATTTCTAAATAGGCGTTTCAGCAGTAAGTGCCGCGTTCCATGATTATTGTAAAGTCAGTACAACATGAGGATGTTCATCATGTGGATATTGAATAGTATATTAAAGTATGAGTGAATAAAAAGGTCTTTCAAACACGCGCGAAATAGAGCAAGTGTTTGAAAGATCAGTTATCCACGAATACTTTACGTTATTTTTTTCAACTGGTACATTTGTTTGTAATATTTCATTTGACGTTACAAGGGACTCCTGTCAGATCAATCACTGTTCTCGAATTGTTGATGTATCCATGGTAACTTAAAAAACGCGCGTTTTTGAAAGTTACATTTGCACACGCTGTGGCGTGCTTTAAATAGGTGAAAAGGGGCACCAATTGAAAAAAAAATAAGTAATCGAAAATGAGTAGTAATAGTGAACATGATTTGACATTGACACCACTAATTTCAATATAAAGATTGATGACAATAGAATTTTATATATTTTAGTATTGTAGTACTCGCTACGCTCGTACTACAAAATTTCATATACCCACTCGTGGGAAATGTATATTATTTCATGCTCACTGTACAATATACTATTATTGTCGCATTCACGTTGGAAATGCATTTTAGTGTGTACAGGTGCTTCCGACAACAGTAGTATCGTTCACAATAATTAGCTGTCAATAGCAACGATTCCTGTTTATCAGACGTCCTTTTGGAACTTGAGCGAAGCTATCACCCTCCTTCATACCCCTTTCGCTCCCCTCCCGCCGCGTTGTACGTCCGACACATGCCTGTCTATCCGCTCTTCGAATAATGGAATCGAATTATACCATAAATATTGTCAATTTCAGGTGGAAATCCAATCATTCCGTGCGTCAAAACAGATACGGCCCGATGTGAATTTTATTGAAAGATTTCCAAAGGTCGGTGAACCAATCAGGATGGTGTTCTCTCGAACAGCCTTTTTCATTGGCATTGAATTCATTCTGAGATTTGATTCAACCATCACCTCTTCGAGCAACCCTCATGAGTCTTCAGAAGAATTGTGAGAGCTGATAATGACGAGGGTCTCACCTTCTGCGATTCCACAAAAATATCAACTCATTTTGAACTTCCCACTTCACTCCACCTGCTCTTCAATACTGCTGGAGCTCTTCCAATTCAGGGATATCAGCATTTACAAATTAACTGGTCAGCAACAAAAAATGCAATTCTATCAAAACAACGAAAAAAACTCTATACTGAAAGTTCAGAAGGGTATTTTACAGCTACCAGAGTTTTTTGTCCATGTTCTGGTTCCCACAAAAAAAAAATCCTCGATCAACATCTTTCAGCCAACAATTTCACAGATCATTATATTATTTTTACATTATATTTTCAGGCTTCGTGGAGTTCTCAAGAATTCAGTCACAGACACTGATAATCCGTTAGCCAGGAATCACACTGATCGACTAGGACCGACCGTCCGCGACCGTCCACCTACGACCAAAATTTCCAACACGTATATTCTTATCGCACAACTCACACTGTATAATCGTCATTGACCGTCCTCGACCGTTTTTCAAAGACCATGTTCGAAATTGTAGTCTGCTGGAAATTTTGGTCGGTGTCACACTATCCTGACGTAATGTCATTTTGACACACATTTATGATGAACTTTTGACTTCAACAAAACTCATGTAAATAGGTATATTTCCTACCGGAAAAATGAAATGTCTATTAAAAACTATTGATATTATGATTTTAACTTATTTTCAATAAATGAACAGACAATTCACATAAGTTTTCGAATGTCAAATTAATGCCAGATTTACAAAATTATTCTAGTGGTCGGTCGTGGATGGTCGATCAGAGTGACTTTAAAAGTTTTCATTGATCTATTTCTACTTTTGGTCGTAGGTGGACGGTCGCGGACGGTCGGTCCTGGTCGATCAGTGTGATTCCTCACTCAATAACGACTTCATATTTCAAATTAGCTTGCCCCTCCCCCCTTCCCCAACAACTCACGACCAATACCCTAAAATTCTATCAAATTTATTGTTTCTAAAAGATATATGAAATCACACAAAAAGTGCCCCACACCCTAAAAAAAAATTCCTTCCCTAAATGAAATCCTGTATCCGCGTCTGTCAGAAACAAGGCATACACGTAGCACTCAATGCAAATAATAATTTGCAATAATTCAGAAATGATTCAATGCTAACACGAAAAAAATTCCAAAGCTCAAGGGGACGACTACAATGCTTTATATACCGGGTGAGGTACGCTCCCCAATTTTTCTATAGTTTTGAAGACACAGATTTCAAATTTGGTATGTCGCTATAGTACTTGAATACGCATATTTTGACCCCCTCTACTAAAAATTCACCACTTTCAGTTTAACCGGAAGTGATCCCAAACTTTTTTTTTTCAAATGGCACCCTGTACATATTTTTTATTATACGAAAGAGCACGCAATTCGTGATAACTCTGTTCTTCAAAATTGAAAATCGATTGAAAAATGGAGGAAATACAGTTGATTGATCAGTCAAACAAAGTTGGCCATGAAATTCAAACTTAAGTCGTCACAACTGACAAACGATATCAGAAGGTATCAGAAGAAGCTTCGAAGTGCGATACAGTTGAAAATTGAGTTTATCCTGTAGCAGCTCCCATATAATCCAACAATTATCAGAAATTTCCTAAAAACGAAATAGTACCCATAAAGAAATGCTCACAATTGCTATTTCTTAAATGGCATCATGTTCTTTTCACTTCGTCATGATGAAAAATGAATAATTATCAAATTACTCGTGTGAAAAATTTTGAAGAATCCCGGAAGAAATCGCAAATACAGATGTTTCATCATGAGGGTTCTCAAAATTAGGCTTCAAAGAAGGCGGCCATGAACATAAAAAAGCGAAACAGAAAAGCAGCATTGATTAAATCGTAGAACAAACTTTGACTTCGTTGAAATAATATGAGCTTTTGTGTATTGCTTCATTAATTATGTTTTAAGCCGCCTACGTTGAAGAACATTCAACTGATAATGAATAACTTCTTATCATGACGAATTGAAAAGTACATGTTGTTATTTGAAAAATAGCAGTTGTGATCATTTCTTTATAGATACCATTCCGTTTTCCGGTAATTTTTGATATTTGTTGGAATATATGGGAGCTGCAATTTCATGAAAATCTCAGTTTTCAACTGTATCGCACTTCGAAGCTTCCTCTGGTAACTTCTGATGTCATTTGTCAATTGTGATGATTTAAGTTCAAGTTTCATGGCCAACTTTCTTCGAATAAATGTCGGCAGCGGGAAAAATGAATTTACACACAGCCAAAACTTCAGAACATGAAAACTGAACGTAGTAATTGGCTACGATTGTTCAGTCATCTCAGACAAACTTCAGAGTATATCTTGATCTCACTTCAAGTAATCACTAGTCTTCCAACTCAAACTAGAGCTTTGATCGCGAGTTTCCTCAATAACGATGAATAACCTCTCCAGCTTCCAATTTTATTTTAAGCATTCGAATGATTTCAGCTCATCAAACCGGCATCCAGCGCCCTCTGGGACATCCTGTCAGTTCAGAATCTTATCAGCAGAATCTTAAGAGGATGATGTTCTTACATATTCTTCATCCTTTGTGTGTGCTCTGTTGAAAGGAATCCATGAATGGCGCACGTAAGAGGATATCATGTGCTCGACATAAAAGGACCAGGATCGTAGATTAGTCGTTTGAACAACCAAATTTTATTATCGGACTCTCAGCTATTACATTCTTTATATGGCCCACAAAAATCTGTGCAGCTTTAAGGATCATTGACAAGTTTTATAAAACCGCAGGGAATTTCTGTCGCAGATACAATGTGATGTGTGAAAGAATTGTCTTTCTGGTGGATGAGATAATCTCAAATCAATACTCTCATAATCCAGTACGATTGGGTTTTGAGACAAATGGAATAGAAATTTTTTTCAGACTACTCATACCTTCAACCATCGGATATTTAAAAATTAAGGGTGTGAAGAACGGGGCAAATTTCCATCCCATGCAAGTGGCAACTTTTCAGATTTTCAAACTGATTTGGAATTTGAATGTGAATGTTACCTAGCAGTATACGACGGATAGATGATTGCCCTTATGTTGTCAAAATATATCGACTGAACGTTAGTATATCATCAGATCAGAGTATCAGGAATAAAACGAATATATCTGCAGTGAATTGATTGTACCAATTCCTAACTCTTCCATTTGGTGTATAAAATGATCTTGAAACCTTTCAGAGACTAATGAAACTAGTATCGAAATGTTCTGAATGGATTTTCTGCTTGGTATAATCAGGTGACGACCTGGTGGGAAAAAATTACATTTTAAGAACACATGAGAAATTTCGAATAGGTATTTGTATGGTTGAGAAATGCTAATCGAAGAAGTGTAATTCCTCTCAAAACGACGAATATTTCTGATACTGTCTCTTCTCTGTTAGTGGAATAAGGACCAATCAAGAAGTTGTTGGAAATTGGCTTTGGCCAAAAGGAGCTTTCTATGCAACAGTCATCATCTTCATTGAAGAATCAACTAATAACTAGTTCAATTTTCGCTTGTCTCTGAGAAAAATTAAGATTAATTTTGGATGCATCACAGCAGGATAATGAATTCGCTCGATTGTAACATAAGAACTGTGGATGAAGTTATGTACAGAACTTGAAGAAACTTCCATAATATAAAAAAGAAATGTTTATTGTACTGACACTTTTACACACTATATGTTTCGCTATCACAGTAGCTTCCTCAAGTGAACTTTTATTGATGATCAATGGACGACATTTCATACTGATTGTTAACGAGATGAAAGTGAAAATTTGTATATCAATATTCAACGAAACTAAGTTTACATGAGTTATTCTGAATAAATTTTCATTCCACTTTTCCACGAATTCCCAAGCCATTTTATGAATACGATAATATTGAAAACATGCTAATAGCATCTAAACTCACCCTTGAGGCAAACCTAATAGCAAGTTTATCGTCCCTTTTTATGCGAAGACACACCCAAGGAATTCCTAACAAAAAAGAAAAAGAACTATCCTTCGTGAATTTACAATAACCCTTGGAGTGTATCGGAATTTCTAATTTCAATTTTGTCCATGACCGCGAATACTCAAACCCTATCCCCACTTGGCACTCATTTCTCTTCCACGTTTATCTGTTAATATAATTTCTTCTTCCTAATCTGAACGTTAGCGGCTAATGTCAGTCTCATACGCAATAATTTGAAATAAACCACTCAGTCCGTCGTTATAAATCAAAGTATTATTCGTAGATTATATCCTCCCACATGTGCCCTACGTAGCGAATGACTTCTAAACTATTCGCTAATTGCAATTTCGTTGTTACCCATAAAGCCGTTTCACAACTATTAATGCACTAAATGCAATAAAGGTGGTCACACTCGACCATGATGGACTAGTTGGGAAATATAATAGGAGACAAAGCCTTCCTCGCAGCGTCTTTGTCGCTTTGTTTGCAAGTGGGATTATTGCAGGATTGATGCAGCTCTCACAATGAGCCATTTTAGAGGAAGGATAGGGAAAACGAATCCAAAATTGAAAATTATGTAGAAATTGTTGAACCATCAACTTTACTCTGGATTTCAACCAATTCTCTTGAAGAATATGACGAAAACGGAGCAGTTCCCTCTATAATGGAATTATCTCAATTGTATCGCCATAATCTCTGAGAGATGAATAAATATTATTATCTTTCATAATGATCACTATAATTTTATAAGCTACACAATCTTTCCCAATCAATATATCTCATCCGTTGTCATTACTTTTCTCTGGAGCTCTTGACAAACACCTCCAAGCTCCCACTGATTTATTGTTTTCTGATATGGCTTTTACTCAAGCTAAAAAATCATCTGCATCTGATGTAAATCCGAAAGGTACTCTTCTGAAGGCATATTATCTTCCGAAAGGATTGATGAGTGTAGAAAACTCAACAGATTCTTCTCCCAACATTCATTTAAACAATCCAATCCATCCATGGAAGTAAATAGCGCTCGATCCTAGTTTTGCAACTCCTCATTGTATTTGTTTCGGATTTGAAATAACTTCTTCGACTTTCATTTGTATGATCAAATCTTTCATTCATTCCATCGATATCAATTTGATTTTCAACCTCTTCTGTCTGGACTATTTTTTCAAGTTACCTCTCTCCAAAATGTTCATCGAATAGAATATTTGTTTCTCTGTAGTTCTCCATACTCTCTTCAGTACTCTGTAGAATCGTATCTACATCTGGGCCCAAATGGAATGATAGATTATCAATCTGAGATTCTTCTGGAAGTTATGTCTGCTTTGGGACATGACGGATAATTCGTGATTCCCAATCTTCTCGCACGGATGTTAATTTTCCAGGTATTGGCACAGCATTCGATATAGTATCGTTACTTGCAGTTGACTTTCTAACGCAATCACTATAAACTATCACTATAAACTTATTCTGGCCTCAGGAGAAGTCCTGACATTATTCATATTCCTCTCACGTTAATTTCTGGTTTCAGGGGATGACATCCTTCCTGTTCTTCCACCAACTGATTCTTCAAATACCGCATTATGCTGCGTGAGACCTCGATCCGCCCCTGAAGGAATCTTCAACGATTTCTGGGCGAAATTAATTACACTGTAGGGTAATAAACATAAATTATTGCCAAAGTCGGTGTAAATCTGCTCGTGCATCCTTATTACACCCTATTAAATTAACACCCACTATCCGTTATTTATCGTGTAAGTTTTGACAATACTAGCAAACCCATTATCGTCTATGTAATTAGGGTTTTTGCTACGGTTGAACGTATTCATGAATCTTTAATGTATACGGAAACTCACATAACTAGTCAGAATTTTTGACTGTTATTATGGCTTCACAAGTGATTCTAAGTCTTACGTCTGTGCGAAACAGATGAAGAAAATATCTCTAGTGAGAGGTGAATTCCATGGGAGTCGAAGAAATGTAGATGATGGGATAATACTCGTACAAAATTAAAGGAATGGGAATTTTTTGGGGACCATTTTAAAGCTTGGCTCACAAACTTGTAGTAGTTATACACAATAACCCCCCTCAATAACTGTTCATGAAATAGAAAATACTGGAAACACAAAAAAACGTCAATTTTAATCGAAGCTCATTCCGCAAATAAAGTGATCATCTTCAGGATCTCAAAGCTTACTAAGTTTATAAACCTATAAAGATTTCTACAGGATGAACATTCGAATACTAAATGACCGCCACGTAAAATAATAATAATAGCCGTGTTCTACCCACCCTCACAGGCTATGTGCATTTGGGCACACTCCACGAGTGTTGATAGGGGAGTATTATTATCATTATTATTAGTATCTACACGGCGCAGATGTTTCTCCACCTGTATTTTGGAATAAATATGAATAAGGTCTTTTAAACATTGCTCCTGCTTTTTTGATGAAAGACAGTTCAACCAAGAACTATTTTGTAGGGTTTTCAACAGCTACAAGGCTATGTGAAAAAATAAATCTCTTAGTTTTGGAATGGGTGAGTATGAAGGGCTCGAATATGGTGGTGCTCGCTCCTAATGAGATGTCTGAAGGGCTGCCAAATATTCATCGAAAAGAAAATCTACCTGGTGGAAAATCCTGTGGTTGAAATGTAATGAACAAATCTCACCCCCGAGATGGGGTGGCAACCACCCTCAAGATGAAAGCGCCCCTTGGCATGATATGGATTTTGATCCTTGGGTTGTTTGTTCCTCACCTACTCTCAAAAATTTGGAGTAAATCGATGTAGGACGAAAAAATTGCGAGCCGAATTGGTTCATTTTCTGGACTATGTGCGCAAGATGTTTTCTGTTCGATTGGAGGGAAATTGTCGTATTCAAAATCTGTCAACAACATTTAGAAGTAGAGATCAATATCTACAAGTTGTAAATTTGGAATAAGCACCTGAGAGGTGGAAAATGTGTTGAAAATTTGATCCAAACGTTTGCACCTCTCAGGTGAAAATCAGAACAAACAAAGTGTAGATATTGATCCCTTCTTCCACATGCCTTTCACATGATTTGAATATGACGATTTTCCTCAAATCGGCGCATTTTGCAAGATCTAAAACCTACACATCGGACAGAAAATATCTTGCGCACAGTTGAATCACATGTTATTATCTATCAGTTTCCACAGTATTGTTCATCCATCTTCAGAGTTATAAAAATTATGAATTTTTTGAAAATGATCTATTTTTCGAGGTTTTCCCCGATTTTCTCTGTGCAAAATGCACCGATACGGTCGCATAAAAAACTGTTTTGTAGGGTTTTTTAATCCTCTACAAAAATTCGATTCCTTCAATACTTTCTAAGATATTTGCAAAAATACAAAAAAATTGTCATTTATTCAGTATTTCATTAACGAACTAACACATAAAAAGTAGTATAGGCCATTTGCTCTTTTTCTTTTGTGTAAAAATAGCCTCTTATTTTCATCTACAGCTTGGCCTACTAGTTGATCTTTTTTTTTTTTTTCGAACGCAATCAACCCAGTGAAACTCCGACACTCAATTCACGCAATAATCATCAACGCCAGTGCATTTACGGAGGAAATTAGGAACTCTCAAAAAGTTTTCACCTCCAGGAACCTGGTAAATCATATTAATGGTCCAACTCTCCGCTTCCCTACCATCCAGAAAACTTTTAAGGACCATTAGGTAACGCCAAGAGAATGGCTACGATTCTGGAAGTTGAACAACTCAATGCAAACTTGGGTTTCGTACCACCTAAGTGAGTAATTTCCAGCGAAACTGATCGTTTTTCTCATCAATAAAGCGTTGCTTTTTCTTTGTCAGTTGATTACCTGGACATATTTATGTTCGTTGCGGAGACAAATCCAATACATTCATTACGGCATTGGCGTTGTTTTTTTTTGGATTTTGAGAGTCCATGAGCACGATCATATTTGGGACACTTTTTTCGGTAAAAGAGTCAATTGATAAATCAAAAACGGTTCGTCTTATCGATTTCAAACAACGACAGGTTTCTAGAGAAAGTTTGATTCTACGTGCTGTAAAAATGCAGTTATTTTGAAGCAATTTTTTGAGTAGATGAACAAATAATTCCAAAAAAACATTACGATCAACGTTTTTCTTTTCGATCGGATAAAGATTGCTTCAAATTTTAATGGAAGAGAAATACCACTGCAGCTACTTTGACTATCCATGAAAAAATCTTGAGGTGCTGCCGCAGATAAAGTTACATAGAATCAAACGTCCTCTAGAAGCCTATCCTTGTTTGAAATACGACGAACCGTTTTTGAGTTATCGACTATTTTACCCTAAAAAATGGTGATAGCTCTCATGGCCTCTTAAGACAGTTATGAAACAAATTAAAAATCATCTGACACATTGTTGCAAAATCATGGCAACCTGCTGTATTATTATATATCAATATATATATATATATATATATTATATTACAGGTTTGGCTCAGAACCACCGACATAACCTTTAAACTAGACTGCCAAATCCATATTATTAAAATTGATCCAATTACGAAATTGACTGGTGGCCATAGGACATGCGCAGTGCATGCGCATTGTGTCTGTCATCTGTCAGAATCACATTGGCGTATTTCAGGAAAAATTTTTGGGTCTAGGGTCGAGAACGAAAGCAGGTGGAATGTTGAAAAATTGAATTTTTATTTGATGACGAGAATATTTTATAACTGTAAATCCGTGAATAATATTTCCTCTCCTACTTTCACTTTGTAGGAGTAAAAGGAAAATAGGTACCCAAGCAATCGTCAGCAAGTGATATTTCCCTTGGAGTGAGTACCACAGGGCTCAGTGTTGGGACCGGTACTATTTATTTTATATATAAATGACTTAAACGTGTCAATATGTGATACTCCACCTACCATATACGCTGATGATACATCAGTGATTGTATCCCAAACAAAATTATATTTCACTACAAAACAGTGTAGTGACATTTTCCAAAAGTTGAATGTATGTTTTTGGCTAACTCTATTTAAATTCTTAAAAGATAACTTTAAAGATGGAATTGCATCTGCCTTCAATGTTTTGAGCTTGCCAGGAACATTCAAATAACTTTCTGGGTCAAAATGCTCTGAACATATTCTTCTCGAAGAGACTGGATGCGGTTCTGAAGGTCTTTTAATAGCTTCCAACCATTCCTTGCAACTATCCTTAGGTATTCTAGAATATCAGTGTCAAGAAAATTATATTTATTAAGGTAAAAAAATAATAAATAACTAGATATTACATGAAAACATGCTGAAACACTATTCTGTTATAGAGCCTATAAAAATAATATAGGTCGGGTTATCTTTACCAGTGCCTAACAGTTTCAATTTGCATTGGTTTTCTCATTTGAAGATCTATTGTTTAGCAGTGATAAATCAACTCCTGTAGAAATAAACCCATTTAAATATGACGTCTGAGTCAGTTTGACAACGATAAAAAAGCATGCACCTTTTTTATCGCGATAAAAATGCATGTTCCTCAAAAACAGACTCAACTCAAAATTTTCCATCATAACTAATTAACTGACATGAAAAAATTGCGAGACCGTCGAGCAATTTTGTCAAATGTCAGTTTTTCTCGTGAAATTACTGATTGGCAAAATTATTTCGTTAAAGAAAGAAATTTATCCGATAAAAAAAGCTCTTGTTCTTTTACTGTTGAATAAATCCTATCGCCAAATGCATTTGAATAAAAATAATGGAAAAAAGCATATAACCAAGCCTAACTTAAAATAGCGTGTATGAAAATTCTTGATTTAGAGTGTATGAAAGTTGTTGCTTTAGATGGTTATATAATACAACGATTTTATGTAGTATGTTTCCTATATTTGTTATGACTTACCTATGAAACATTACACCTTCAGGATGTTTTTTTGTCGAATTCTTACACCAAAGTACAAAACACTTCATTTTAACAATCTATTTCCTCAAGAAGTTAACAACAGGTAACAGCCAACAGGTAACGCCAATGAACACAAAACAATATGTCTCCCCACTCCCAGATTGTCAAATATCAAATTCTTTGGTGGCTCTTGCGCATTGCGCAGAGACGATTTCAGGATGTTCAATTGGATGAGTTTTTCGAGTGGTTGCATACGAATACTAGCAGTCTAGTTTAAAGGTTATGTCGGTGCTCAGAACAAACAAGAGTAGACAAAATGACTCATTTCCAGACTGACTGATAATAGACTTGATGAACAATTGAAATATGCATACATAGTGATCTGGTTGGGGAGGCATGTGAGGTGTTATCGAAATCATCATCTAGGTTGTTGGAGGTACAAATAGCAATTTCGTTTGCTACGTATGTCTTTCCATTGCGTTGAAGTAGGCATTGTAGAGCATTATTCGTGGAATTATCTGCTTCATAGGCAAATTGTTGCTTGTGGAGCTGTCGCAACCGTTCAAAACCAGTGTATCTGCATGGAAACACTTTTGATTTCCTTGGGGTGGCCAGTGTATCCCCCGTTTGGTTTTTTAATCTGCCCGATGCCGTTAGAATGTTCTTTTGTAGGAACATTTTGGAGGCTTTGTGATGGGACAGGTAAGCTTACCCGGAAATATATAAGCAGAACATACCACGTTTCAGTCAGCGGCAGATATTCTGGCTCTCTGATTGGTTATGACCAAACACATGTGCGTTTTGCCCATCCAGACTGAAACGTGGTGCATTTTGTACTGGCGTGAATTAGTTTTTTGCTCGCAATTCACACACAAACCTAACCTTGAACAAGCTAACCTAGTTTGCCTGTTCACCACGGGGAACAGGCAATTCGAATAAATTTCCGGGCGACAAAGTGCACCACGTTTCATTCTGGATGGCAAAGTGCACCTGTGTTTGGTCACAACCAATCAGAGAGCTAGAATATCTTCCATTAACTGAAACGTGGTACGTTTTGCTTATATGCTACCTGGAAATGTAAAATTGCAACACCTATTCAATGAAAGAACCTGTATGACTGTTTCAGTGTAACTGATCAATTCATTGATTTGTCCAACCGCGCCTCAACCGGAGAAAATTGCCACTGGTCAGCAGCTGCTCCTGTAAAATACTGGTCATACATTAACTACCCTAGTAACTTACCTGTGTCTGATTACACCGAAAATCCGAAAATGAATGTTCGGATAACGCAGGGTAATAATAATTTACGAGTGGAAGTTGATAAGCCAGAATAATCTCGCGGCCGATCCAGTTGCACAGTCCCACAGTTTTTTCTCCGCGGTAATTCACACAACACACATCCGACCGGGGGCCGATCTGATAAAATGCCGTGCGTGCATGTACCCTCAGTGTGAGGTAATTCAAATTAACCCTCGGAGCTCTTTATCGGAACAGCTTCCTTTTAAAATCCAACATCGATAACGCGATTTCCGCTATAGTACAGTTCAATTGGAATCCAAAATCGATCTCGCATACATGAAGCCAGGTAGAAGAGATTTTTTCACACAATGTTCGAGATAACGCGGGGGAACTCTCATGAAAATTTCCACATCGAGTCCTTTCCGGAACTTAGTTACCCGGCCCAAAAAACGAAATTTTTTAGCATTCCTTTCACTTTTTGGTCATTTTGACTATGAAGGAGTGGTTTTTGACCATGGCCCTGAAAACTATTTTTAAACTACATGGAATTTGCTGAATTTTCTGACTTCTTTTTGCATCGTTTTCTTTGTAACGTTTTCTATTTAATGTGTTTTGAAATCGAGGATTAGTTTTTTTTTATTTTTTCATTAATTAGTCAACAGTATGACAAGTAAATTGCGGGGTAAAGTGATAACAAGTATGAATGAATGAGAATGTACCTTCGTATAGTCTGATACTCAATAATCTTATCTTGAACTTTTCCTCGTTATCCAATGGAAAATAATTCTACTCGACTTGTCGTTTGATATTGGAACCCTATCAGTGAAATTTCACAAATTATGTTATAATCTAAACAAAAAAGGAATACAATATTCTCACCTACTATGGATTGTGGTTCCAACAATATATTTGAATTTCCGTCTTAATATAAATTATGTAATTTTGGATTTTTGATTCTCAAAATCTTTTCAACGAGCGTTGTCTCCTCTTTGCGCTCCCATTTCGTTTTTATCGCCAAGAGAACATTCATGGTTGCAAACTTGAAGGATTGAAAATTATATTTGGTACAGATATTGGTTGGAAAAGGCTTCATATTCGAAAAGGACAGACAATATTTGTAAATCTAATGATGACAAATCCAATATTATTATGACAGAGCTCACTTTTATTATACAGTATGATTAAAGATCAGATCATAAATTCCTTGCTATAGTTTTCGAAATACAACTTTCCAAAGTTGGGTGATTTTTCCAAATGAGGTCATAAAATTCTGTACACTCTTAGGTCTATAAAAAAGAAACAGTTTCCCAAAATTTCAACTTCCAAACCATTCTGGAACATCGTCAAATGAGTTCTTGTAGAGAAGGGTTTGTGAAGGCAAAATATGATAAAATAGATATTTTGGAAAAAGAACGTTTGTGTTTATCTGGTTTCAATGTACAATAAATGGAAAATGTCAGTTCTGACAATTAGTTATTGAATTAATTCAAGAGCAATGTTGTTATTTTGCATTTTTTGAAAATAATTGATGAGAACATATTATTGAAGATAAATTCTAAGCATTTGAAAGAATTTAAATGTTTTTTCATGAAAATTCCAAATTTTCATGTCAAAGGCATACCCTCCTTTGCAATATTCGCCTGTATCTGGTAAGTTAATTACGCATTAGAAAACCGTTGGAAGTGATTTGTTACAAGAGTGATTTTATGAAGTTGAAATAAAAAAAAAATTGCTAAAAATTTGCAAATTTGAAAAAATCACCAAAGTTTGAAAAGCTCCATCTCAGAAACTATCAGGTCTACAGAAATTAAAAATTTATCAAAATTTGGCTAGTTTTATTTTGTTTAAAAAAGATATTAACCCTTATCGTCGAAAAACTACTCCTTCGTGCTCAAAACGACCAAAAACTAAAAAAGGGCTGAAAATTTCATTTTTGCGGCCGGGAAACTGAATTCCGGAGGCGCCTCGAATTCAAGAACTCAATCAAAGTACCCTTTCATCATCTAGAACATTGTGTGAAAAAATCGATACTTCCTGATTTCATCTACGTGAGAATGCACTATTTGACTGTACTACTAGTCTATGACCTATTTTCGAGTTATCGGGATGAATTTCAAATGTTTAACTCACCCCCTTTCCGTTTATGAATCTGGCCGTGGTGGTAAGTTATGTTCTGGGCCGCTCTGACGTGTTCGGGTGCGTTGGGGTGCGATAATTCTCTCCGGTGGACGTGGCTGTGGAATCGTAATTTGCATCTTATCAAGTTTTTTTTTGAGTGTGGCATAGTGGAAATGTTTCCATTTCATTTTCAGACTCGAAATTATGTTGTTCCTAAAAATTACTTTCCTGTTACACTTGGTTGCATAGAAATGGTTTCAACCATTTTGAGTATTGGTATTGTAATCGGTTTATATCACTTTTTTTTGTAGCTTGTTTTTATCAGAGAAAGATATATATATATATATATATATATATATATATATATGTTATATCTTTAAACGAGCAATAATTGTATATATTTTTGATCTCGGAAAAGGCTTTAACGATTTGAATCAAATCTTGTATGAATTTCAGGTTTTGCTTATTAAGTTCATCTAAGTATACAGTATTGGAAACTTTTTATCTGGGGTATAGATAGAAATCTACGGAACGCAATGATATGATGATACCGCGTAAATAAGACCACGTGGCAATACGACACACCGCACACAGCTCACGTCGATATCCCTTCCTCGAGCGATTAGAGGAGAAATTGTAATGCTCTCTCAACTTAGAGCAAGCTATTCTTTACGCTCTCATGAAACCATGCCCAAGATGAAAACTTTCCGATACTGTTTAGGCGTATTTCCTAAAAACGCTATTTTACACAAAAACAATTTGTCGTATGGCACCATCTCTCAAATTTTTTAGGTATTTCCATTGTATCTTTTGGATGTTAGCCTACTATCCGTGAGATGGCGCTATATATATACAAAAAAAACATTTCCTACCTGTCATATAGCACTATCGAGTAAATTTTTTGTGATACCTTCTTGAATTAGCAACGTATTTTAATGTAATTCAATGTTCGTACGACTTCCTCTTCCTGTCATTTCGTATACATCTGCAGTGTAGTAACGTACAGTGAAACCAGCCTTGCTTTAGACGTGAAAACGTGCTGCGCACTTGTCGGACAACGGATTATAGTCCGTAATATATCCAGTGATAAGGCACTCAATATGATCGAACGCGCAATTTAAAATCTATCGCACTGTACTGTAAAGAATTATCAGAATTCCTCTCTAAAAACATTTATTTTCAACACTTAAAAACAGAATACACTAGTTTATATACAATAATAACTGGGCTATAATAAAATTTCAACCGGCTCTTCCAAAACGTCAGTACTCCACCAGGCGGCGAGTGACACGTTCTTATATAGCTGCAAAGAGATTTTACCATCTTTTCCAGAATCCTCTACCTTCTTTCTATTCGTTTCTCAAACGGCTTATTTTCTCCGAAGCCTTAACACATCCGCAGGGCGCGCTGGTGTCTTTCACTCAAATAGCTTCTCCCCACCACTTTCATCTGGGCTAAGGACTATCAGGTCCGAGAAACATGTGCCCTGAGCAGACGAAATGGACCAACAATGACGGCCTCCAGCATTCGTCCGGCTAAGATTTGTGCCATCTCACTGCAATCTGGTATGATTTTCAAAATCAATAGCAGCGTGTCCATTATTCCATTAAGGACCTTTATGATAAGAACCACTATGGTTTAGGTTGAGTCTTCGGAGTTCAAAGAGAAAATCTTGGTATTCAATTATTTTTTCCACGTCTTTTTCAATGATATTAATATTACCTGGAGCAGAAAACTCTAGTCGAAAATCGCCCTACCTTATTATTATTATTATTATCCCCATAAACTAATGAATATTTTCCAGAGCACTCTATTCCGCGCTGAAAGGAAGGGCGGGACACTGCCATTCAATATTAGAAAATTTAATTGGTTGTGGTAATGTATAGAACATTTTCAAAGGTTTCGGCGCTTTTCATACGAACTACGAAGTCAAAGTGGATGACTGAAAGTTGTTGCAAAACCGCCAAGGGCTTTACAAATATTCGCGGTTTATACTGCGCATATATAACTGTTTATTCATGGATCATGACTTCATCGAGTATAACACAAAGCTAATTAGGAAATTGATTCACTGATCGTCAGTAGATAGTGTCATCATATATTAAAGGAGAATTCTGTGATGATTTTGAATAATTTCCTTGAATGATCCTACTGAAAATGAATGAAAATGAGACAGATATTTTCAGGGAGGACCAAACAGCAGTGCTCAGCCAGGATATCTACAGTTTCGGAAAGTTTTCATCTTGGGTATGGCGGTTTCATGAGAGCGTGAAGAATAGCTTGCTATATGTTGAGAAAGCATTACAATTTCTCCTCTGCTCGCTCGAGGAAGGGATATGGACGTGAGCTGCGTGCGGTGTGTCGCATTGCCACGTGGTCCATTAATGCGTCGAGTGGGGTTACAGGAGAGGCGCACATTTTATTAGACTATTTCACGAATAAAGTTTCTTCGTTATAAATACGAACATAAACAAATTATCAAAATCATAAATATTATAATGTTTTGCTCCATAATTTTATTTGAATTTACACCGAAGCTACTCATTTTAACAAATACAGCTATATTTGTTATTGATCGAACTGTCAAACGTATTCATTTCGTCATAGTTACGTCGTTGAAAATACCGAAGCTGATTCTCCAATCAGAAATGAAAGACAGCTGGTGTTATCTCTCAGAAAGACGACTTGGCGATTTGCAATTGACCAGATTATGTGAGAATTTTGAGTTGAGTGAAATAGTCACTTAAAGATCAGTAAAAGGTGAAATATAAATGAATTATACCAGGTTTACTCATAATGCTTATGAGGTAACATCTATGCAAAGTGTATCCTCATATTTTCCATTTATTTTCTTTTTTATGGAAAGTTTATTGATTTATTGATTTTTTTAATGTATTTTTAAATTATTGAAGGTGTTATATGTATACTCCCAAACATCAAATAACGGAAGACTGATTTTTGAATCTCACTCACAAAAAAAATCAAGAAACTGCATAGTCAACATGCTCAATCCACATCATTATTGAACAACACAAACTCAAAACGCTATTGAGTATGATCGAGCATAATTACGATACAAGAACATCGCATTTCTACCAGATGGTTGAAGGATTTATTCGATCAACTGAAAGATCAATTTTGTGGAGGAAATTCGATTCTTGACATGATCTGTTTGGGTATTCAACCATCCCCAATCTACGAAGGCGTAGAAAAGCCAACAACAAAATATTTTTCGAAACATTTGGAATTGCCACTTTGAACTGAAAATTGTCACTTTGAACTGACAATTGCCACTTTGAACTGCCAATTGTCACTTTAAACGGGCAATTGTTACTTTAAACTGGCAATTTTCACTTTAAACTGGCAATTGTCACTTTGACAATTGCCAGTTCAAAGTGACAATTGCCATTTCAAAGTGACAATTGCCAGTTCAAAGTGGCAATTGTCAGTACAAAGTGACAATTGTCAGTTCAGAGTGGCAATTCCAAATGTTTCGAAAAATATTTTGTTGTTGGCACTTCTACGCCTTCATACCAATCTAATATCTAAAAAAATTAAACAAATCGTGTCAAGGATTTATTCTACATGTAACACTCATAGTCATAATCTAATAACGGATTACATGCCTACCACGCCATAAGCTTTCGAATTGATAGCTAGTTTGTGCACATGGATAAATTTGAATTACCGTCCTCTAATGATATGAGTCTGTACACGAATATTCACGTAATATAGTGGGTCCTTACAAGTCATCATTGGATAAACTGTCATAGCAAGTGTGTATCGTCAAGTGGGAAACCCTATTAATCACATGACGGATGACCATATGGTCCCCGACAATGAAGGATTTCCTTTCCGAAATAGTGCATCCCGAGGCCCTGAATCTAGTAAATCTCATTGTGTTATGCACTCAATTCGTTTCCATGTCAATTTGAGAATCTCCTTCAGCTATATACCGGGTGGCCACGACGTGAGGTAAGCCCCCCAATTTTTCTATAGTTTTGAAGATATAGATTTCAAATTTGGTATGTCGCTATATTACTCGAATACGCATATTTTGATTCCATTACCGAAAATTCACCACTTCCGATATAACGGGAAGTGACCCAAACTTTATTTTTCAAATGACACCCTGTACAATTTTTCCCGTTATCCGAAAGAAAACGCAATTTGTGATAACACTGTTCTTCAAAATTGAAAATCGGTTGAAAAATGGCAGAGTTACAGCTGATAATTGGGCTTCGAATGTAGTTGCAGCTAATTTATGGCGAGTGTAGAAAAAATGCAACTGCGGCTTGCATTCTCTACAGTGAACGATACCCTCTCAGAGAACGCCAACCAAGTAGAAACTATTTCGCACGTTTGGAAAAGCAATCCAGGATAGAACCAGATGACAATGTACATGGTCAATTATTATTGATGAAGAGACGGAAACCAATGGTTTGGCTGTTGTTCATGTAGACTCTATCACTTCGACAAATCGATGAATTACCTACCAGTTGGACGAGAATCAGCTCGAAAAATTCTAAAATAAACATGGGTTTGAGCCGTATAAATTTCAGATACTTTACGAAAATGATCATGGAAGAAGGGTCCAATATTGCAATTGGCTACTTGAGAACCACATAAGGAACCAGAATATGACGAGAAACATTGTTATTAATGAAGTTGACCCGTAAAAATCTACCGTCAATGACTCATGACTCATCGTCCATACGTCTATCGACAATTCGACAATGACAATGGACATTTTATTTTGACAGCGAATTATTGACATGATGGTGTATTGAAATTTTGATAATGTTAAAAATAAAAATTTGACTGTTTTCTACATGGAACATTTGTAGGCTTGTTATTGTGATTGCCTATCTTCTGCAGTTTTTCTTTCAACAAATACTTTTTCTATTCAGGTTGTCTAATTGAAGGGTTTTACTTGCATTCGTGGTTCACTACAAATTTAGTTTTAGGATAAAGCACATACACTTTTGAAAAATGAAATGAAAAATAGAAATAAAAAACATTTCTGTCTCTGTCTCTGTCTCTGTCTCTGTCTCCGTCTCCGTCTCCGTCTCCGTCTCCGTCTCCGTCTCCGTCTCCGTCTCCGTCTCCGTCTCCGTCTCCGTCTCCGTCTCCGTCTCCGTCTCCGTCTCCGTCTCCGTCTCCGTCTCCGTCTCCGTCTCCGTCTCCGTCTCCGTCTCCGTCTCCGTCTCCGTCTCCGTCTCCGTCTCCGTCTCCGTCTCCGTCTCCGTCTCCGTCTCCGTCTCCGTCTCCGTCTCCGTCTCCGTCTCCGTCTCCGTCTCCGTCTCCGTCTCCGTCTCCGTCTCCGTCTCCGTCTCCGTCTCCGTCTCCGTCTCCGTCTCCGTCTCCGTCTCCGTCTCCGTCTCCGTCTCCGTCTCCGTCTCCGTCTCCGTCTCCGTCTCCGTCTCCGTCTCCGTCTCCGTCTCCGTCTCCGTCTCCGTCTCCGTCTCCGTCTCCGTCTCCGTCTCCGTCTCCGTCTCCGTCTCCGTCTCCGTCTCCGTCTCCGTCTCCGTCTCCGTCTCCGTCTCCGTCTCCGTCTCCGTCTCCGTCTCCGTCTCCGTCTCCGTCTCCGTCTCCGTCTCCGTCTCCGTCTCCGTCTCCGTCTCCGTCTCCGTCTCCGTCTCCGTCTCCGTCTCCGTCTCCGTCTCCGTCTCCGTCTCCGTCTCCGTCTCCGTCTCCGTCTCCGTCTCCGTCTCCGTCTCCGTCTCCGTCTCCGTCTCCGTCTCCGTCTCCGTCTCCGTCTCCGTCTCCGTCTCCGTCTCCGTCTCCGTCTCCGTCTCCGTCTCCGTCTCCGTCTCCGTCTCCGTCTCCGTCTCCGTCTCCGTCTCCGTCTCCGTCTCCGTCTCCGTCTCCGTCTCCGTCTCCGTCTCCGTCTCCGTCTCCGTCTCCGTCTCCGTCTCCGTCTCCGTCTCCGTCTCCGTCTCCGTCTCCGTCTCCGTCTCCGTCTCCGTCTCCGTCTCCGTCTCCGTCTCCGTCTCCGTCTCCGTCTCCGTCTCCGTCTCCGTCTCCGTCTCCGTCTCCGTCTCCGTCTCCGTCTCCGTCTCCGTCTCCGTCTCCGTCTCCGTCTCCGTCTCCGTCTCCGTCTCCGTCTCCGTCTCCGTCTCCGTCTCCGTCTCCGTCTCCGTCTCCGTCTCCGTCTCCGTCTCCGTCTCCGTCTCCGTCTCCGTCTCCGTCTCCGTCTCCGTCTCCGTCTCCGTCTCCGTCTCCGTCTCCGTCTCCGTCTCCGTCTCCGTCTCCGTCTCCGTCTCCGTCTCCGTCTCCGTCTCCGTCTCCGTCTCCGTCTCCGTCTCCGTCTCCGTCTCCGTCTCCGTCTCCGTCTCCGTCTCCGTCTCCGTCTCCGTCTCCGTCTCCGTCTCCGTCTCCGTCTCCGTCTCCGTCTCCGTCTCCGTCTCCGTCTCCGTCTCCGTCTCCGTCTCCGTCTCCGTCTCCGTCTCCGTCTCCGTCTCCGTCTCCGTCTCCGTCTCCGTCTCCGTCTCCGTCTCCGTCTCCGTCTCCGTCTCCGTCTCCGTCTCCGTCTCTGTCTATGTCTCTGTCTCTGTCTCCGTCTCCGTCTCCGTCTCCGCCTCCGTCTCCGTTTCCGTTTTTGTCTCCGTCCTCTCTCTCTCCCCCCCCCCTCTCTCTCTCTCTCTCTCTCTTCAAATAGTCACCTGGCTTAGCATTCTTCATAGCAATAATACCCAATTTTTTGTTTTTGATTCCATATCGACCCTGCGATCAATGCAACGTTATTTCAAATCAATTCCTATTATAGCCCAGTTGATTTGCCGATTAAATCAACCGAGATTCAAATATTATTGTTGAGATTTAATAGGATTATAGTATACGAACTAATACACGCGAATCGACAAACTCCTACTACATTTTGTTTCCCAGAATTGCTGATTGTTAACCGCAATGAAATTGAATTTCAGCTGCTGTTCGGCATATGCAATTTGGTTTTATACACATGATCATCGTGACGATTCCCAGCCAGTCAAATATTTGAGTTGCGTGGAAAAACTTTTGAATATTATGTGACATGAATACTGGGTGGGTAAACACACGGGTTATTTTCAAGCGGAATATCCAAGGTAAAAATCGAAATACTACTTTACATGACAATGGAACATTCAAATCATCAAGAAGAGGAAGACGAGCGATAAAGTTAGTAAACACTGAATGTCCACTAATCAAAGGATGATAATTAGTGGCAAAAATGGGAAGATACACAGGTCTTACAAAGTTTAATGAGGATGTTCGGTAAATACAACTCTTTGTGTTTTATCCATGTCTTGACTTGACATGGTCTTCCGCATCATGGCTTCGAATCGTATATTCATATGGTTCAAAATCATTCGAATAGTAAATCAGATAGTTCTCTCATATTCAATCATAATATATTCATCAAATTGCACTGAACGAAAAAATTATGCAAATATTTATTTGCTGGGCGGTTTCTTTGAAATGGATTCGGCCTTACCTAGCAAAAGATATAACTTTATAAGAACGACTCAAGTCATTGGTCATTGTCATTGGAATTTTCTTCAGTTGATCTCATTTACGATGTCCAGATACCCTAGTAAATGAACAATCTCAAAGTTAACATATCTACAGAAAAATCATCAAAAGAGTGCAAACCCTCATATTGGCTGAATCTTGTTTTCATATTGGGCCAATATGGATATATTTCAAAAGTAAAAATAATATTGAACCAATATGGGTGCATTATGGAAAAAAAGAATATTTCAATAATAATATTGGTGGAATATTGGCTCAACCTGTTCTGAATGTACATTGTTTCATAAAACATTGGGTCAATATTGGTTGAATAATTCGATAGAGCGATATTGCCTACATATTGTTTCCAGCATCCAGCTCCAATATTGCGATTTCAATATTCCTTTCATATCGATTTTAGAGATAAAAAACAATATTGTATATCCAAGTTTGATAGCATATTGGTGGAATATTATTTCATCAATATTAGAAAAATTATATTGACCCTATATTGACTGAGATTGTTACGAAAACCTAACGCCAATATTTGAAAGACAATTTTGTTTCAATATCACAAAATAAAATTTATCACCATCATTGATATTTGAATATTGGCCGAATATTCAATGGAATATTCAATGAATAATATTGAAATGACCTATGATCAAACTTGGGTAAGAAACCGCTAGGTGGCCCGACATATGGAACGACAGCTGAATCATAGTAATACACATTAAATAAGGCTTCTCAGAATGCGTTTACAAGTCAACCTACTCAGTGGTTAATTGAAGTAGAAATGTAATTGTAGAATATTTAAATTATTCTACGTTACCTGGAAATATTTCATCAATGTTCCCAAGGCTTTGAATATTTTACCAATATATACAAAATGATCTTGTGCCAATATCGCTAAATATTTTGAGGCAATATTGCTTTTACAAGATTTTACTAATATTATTTTTATAATGTCCAAGTAATATTGAACCAATATCGCTTGACATTTGAAGACTAATATTGCTTCAAGAATATTACACCAAAATATTTTCCACCAATATCGCCTAATGTTCACATTTTTTTTCTCGCCAATATTGTTATTTGAATAATTTGCCAATATTTTCACAATATTATCCCTATATGAGTTTGCTACTTGGGAAGTTCTAAACGTCAACCAGTTCAGATTTGAGCAACAAATGATGAGAACCTGTGAGCAATTTTCAAGATATCCATAACAATTCAATTAATTAAATCTTTATAACGTAAATGTCAAAACATAGAAAAACGAAAAACAATTTGAAGGAAAGGTCAAAAAGTTGCTGATCACGATAATAATAAAACCCTCGAGCTCAAAAGCTCTCGGGTTTTATTCAGAACATAAATCTCCGAATTCAACTCGATAAATTTTCAAACAAAATCGTTTTCGATGAAATTGAAAAATGTATTCGCTGATAAACGAGATCTTGTTATATTACCCCCGAAGAAGAATATTCCTTTTTTACAAAAATGAATATATTAAACTACAACATACTTGGAGTCGAGCCATCAATATTTCAATTGGAAGTATTACTGAATCCAATCCCGATAATTCATCATCTGGATTCCACTAAGCAGTATCGCTGTGAAAGTAGGTCTGGCAGATAAAACTCCAATAGTGATTTGATTTACATACAAAAGGGTTGGTGTACCGTTACGATTTTATCTAGGTTGAAGTATATGACATGTGCATATGTAATCTCATTTTATCATAGGGTGCATGAGTGTTTGTTAAATGTATGCAGATTCCGAGTTACATCATGTCGCTTTGTGGATTGAAGAATGTGATTTTTGTACGGATATTGGAGGTGATCTCGCATACAAAGAGGACGTAGATGATGTACATCTGAAGAGATTGATCCGAGACTTGATGGGAAAACTAAGATGGCGTTGAAAGCAGTGTGTATATGGAGTTTTTATAATTTTTACATGGAAATCGACCTCGTCTCCCTCCTCCATATGTCAATGTGTCTGTTTTGAAACTAATCCTGATAGAATAAAATAATGTTACCAATGTCCATAGCTTCTTACATGCTTATTGTAACTAGCTATCATTTGATAATAGCTGTGTTTCCTGTATTTTTCAATGTATCTCAAAGTTCTTCGAAAATTAACCTAATATTCCACAACGGCAGTTTTGAAAAATATTGTTCTGCTTGAAAAAAGAAACGTAGAAACTATACGTAACGTGTATCGATATTTGACAAATGATTGATATCCAACGTTGTTAAACTTGACGTTTTCAAGTCCTCTGCAAAAATATCAGTTAAATGTTACTGACATGCACATATTTTACATATTTCAAATTACATTTTTGGACGAACATGGGTAAAATTCACACTAATGTGATCATTTATCAAATAGTTGAAAATGTATGCCAAAGTCAGCTGTATTGAATCCCTACAAAAAAGTGATGATTTGATATTACTTTCTAGCATAAAAGGTTCATGGAAAGGAAAAAGATCTCTATCCAACCTGCTATAACTACCACTAGAGATGACTACTGAAACAAATTCATATCTAATATTTAAATCAACCTCATCTCATTTCTTATCATTTTAATATTTGTTTGAGTAGAACCCGGTCGTGGGGGGCTGTCAGAATCAACTTTAATCATTCAAAGAGTATATTAGATTTACTTTCAAAATTGTCACGACAACTATAAGTACGAAACAAGTTGTATTTTTTGATCTCTGTTGTTACTTTCTTTCCTAAAACCCATAAGCAAAACAACAATCGATGGAATAAATACACTGTGTTTCTTTCATGTCAAAATTCCCTGCTTTTGGTATCCTACTGAGAAAGCTGTGGCCTCAGTTCTTTGGGTTTCTTTTGCAGTAAGCATGAATAATTTTCCAAAGGTGGTCTTTCGAGGACATGCTCCTGCACACGATTCGTGATCGTGATGTAACATTACTAACTATTCTTTCAAATCCTCGAAAATACTACTTTCCTCATGTTTCGCAAGGTGTCATCTGATTAATCTCGACAACACATCCAATTTATATCAGTGACTCTTCAGTCATAATGAAAAAGCCCCACTTATTCAATGTTTTGTTACAGATCCACCTGAAATCTCAGTAGAAAGGCCCGTAGTTCACTCAGCGGAAGGATTTGAAGCTCAGCTCGTTTGTATTGTACATGGAGAGAGTCAACCAGAGGTGAGTATCACACTCGTTACATGTCTGTTACACTAAAATGGATCGTTATAATGAAAGAGTGCATTATGCTAGGAATGAAAACAAGCTTCATGAGTTTTTTTCGTGAAACGAATCATCTTCTTTGAGTGGGATACTGGTTTGAACTTTTCAGTATTCTCTTGTTCCTTTTTTAATGGAAGAACACAACGGATATAATGACAGTCCCAATCGGTATAGTCTATACCAACTCAATTGAGACACAGAACCAAGCGATCATATGATGTTATCAATATACAAATTGCCGCTGTCTGTCATATAAAAAGGGTGGGCCTCATGACAATCGAACGCTTTTGGTTGGCCGCTGTCGATTTCTGATTGGTGGGAGAGTTCAGAGAACGAACCGTCTTTGAGTTTTGCCGTTGTCGAATTACAATTAGTTTTAATTTCTTGAACCTATCACTTTTACCATATCTGGTCTAAACGGTTCGACCACTTCCAGTTGTCTCATAAAGTTCTCGTCATAGTCCTTATTTCATAGTCGCCAGTGTTCCTGGATAAATGATTTTTCAAAAGAAACTCATACGAAAACTATTAAGTAGTTCAAATTTCAGAATTTTTGTTAAATATGTAGGTGTAGGATCTGTACGATTGTTTGTTCTTTTAGTTTTGGTAGATTCATTAAGTGTTATAAGTACATTTTTTAAATAATTTTCCTCAACTCCTCCTTTCAATTTTTTTTCGTGGGAAATATTTCCATATTCCTTATTTGAATTTCTGTATATCGATTAAAAAATATTCTTAAGTTAGTATTGTTCCGAAAAAGACGTCGAATAAACGTCGAAATGTCGGCAATTTTTTTTAATTTTGACCACTTTTATTGTCCTAATTTCCGCAATCCAAATCTCCATTTCATTTAATGAACCTGAAAACTTGGCTTTATCACCTATCAACAATCTTAGAGTACTATATCAAAATAAAAATTCAATAATCGTTTTGTATTACGTAAAATCTCGTACAGATTTCTGTATATAAGATCTTATAGTGATTTTTTTCACATTCATTACTCTTTTGTATTTCATACACTGGAAAATTCCCATAGACATGCTCCCTGAGATTTTTTTTTGGGAGATACCACCACTACCCACCTTCAACTTCTAGTTTGAATTTAAATATGCTATTTTTGTTATTGTTAATAATTTCTTATCTGAAGTTCTAACGTAATTCCTCCTTATGTAAAAATAATAGAAAACCATAATCATATGATCATGGCATACCATTTAACTCAATTTAATCCTGAACTACATAGTTTTTCTCAACCACAATCTCCCATTTTCAGTTCTCATTATAAAATCGCTAACAACTTCTGTTCGCCTCTTTCTAAAACTCACTCGACTCTATCGTGATATAGCGAATTCCTCGTGGAATTTTTGCTAATATCCTCATCTCCTACGTTAATCTTAGTTTTTCGTTTTTCGCTTCAATTTTATGCACGGGAATACACGAGAGTGTTGGCGATAAAACTAATTAAAATAATTCGCAGTGCTTTTCTGACTGGCTTTTGAGGGAAGCGACCCATATATATGGCACATAAGTCCCTTGACAACTAGTTTGAATGATACAAGGTGATATGCTCACAGCTCAGAAGGGAACAAAAGATTCCAAACTGAATCAATGAAGTTTTATATCAATACCAAACTAGTTTAATCTTCGAAAATTAATATTTGGAACATTTGGTATGAATAGATATCAAGAAATAGAAGCTACCCAAAACACCGAAACTACGTCACTTTCACTCGACGCGCGTTTCGTCAACAAATTAGTTTCTATTCCTTCATTTTTGGTTCAATCTTCACTCCACACTACACAAAACAAGATACACTACACACTACACACTACACACTACACACTACACACTACACACTACACACTACACACTACACACTACACACTACACACTACACACTACACACTACACACTACACACTACACACTACACACTACACACTACACACTACACACTACACACTACACACTACACACTACACACTACACACTACACACTACACACTACACACTACACACTACACACTACACACTACACACTACACACTACACACTACACACTACACACTACACACTACACACTACACACTACACACTACACACTACACACTACACACTACACACTACACACTACACACTACACACTACACACTACACACTACACACTACACACTACACACTACACACTACACACTACACACTACACACTACACACTACACACTACACACTACACACTACACACTACACACTACACACTACACACTACACACTACACACTACACACTACACACTACACACTACACACTACACACTACACACTACACACTACACACTACACACTACACACTACACACTACACACTACACACTACACACTACACACTACACACTACACACTACACACTACACACTACACACTACACACTACACACTACACACTACACACTACACACTACACACTACACACTACACACTACACACTACACACTACACACTACACACTACACACTACACACTACACACTACACACTACACACTACACACTACACACTACACACTACACACTACACACTACACACTACACACTACACACTACACACTACACACTACACACTACACACTACACACTACACACTACACACTACACACTACACACTACACACTACACACTACACACTACACACTACACACTACACACTACACACTACACACTACACACTACACACTACACACTACACACTACACACTACACACTACACACTACACACTACACACTACACACTACACACTACACACTACACACTACACACTACACACTACACACTACACGCTACACACTCACTACACACTACACTACAAAATTTGAACAATAAATGTCAACAAAATTTAAACAGCATACATACCTGAATAAATGAAAGTGAAATAACAGTATTGGAAAGTATGGTGAACAGACAGACGATATTAGAAATTGTTGTGAACCGAATGTCCATTGATATTACTCATATGAAGTATGTGATATCTCTCAATCAAGGTAACATGTACGCCGTAAAGTGTTTCAATTTGTGTCTTTTCTCTGAAGATCCTATCAGTGGGACCTCAAATTTCAAACGGAAAATCACCTTGCTTATACTCTCAGTGTAACGCAAAACAAAATTCTTCCATAATTAATTCCTTCACAAAATCGTTTCAATCATCCACATGTATGTGCGGATTAGCGATGCCCTTTGTTAACGCGAAAGTGGAAATTCAAACGGTATTATCATCGGAGTTCCGAGTGCTCAAATTGAAAAAGGTTCCATTTGTCGGACTAAACTGGATATGACGTATCATAGGATTACTGACCAGCGTACTTTGTAGCATATTTTGCCGAGTAGGTTGACAGCATTATATCAGTGACACACGATACGATATGTTACTGTTTTGGGCTTTTTTGTTTATGTTTTGGTGGTTTCCACTGGCAAGCGATACCAGTGCGGTATGCATCAAGCTGAACATTCTATGTTTGCACATGGTTTGGTTGATACCCACATACATCCGTATGTGAATTATCATACGAATTCGTCGATGTGGAGAAATATTCATTTCCAGAGATGAATATTGGTGTAATTTTTTATTTTTGAGGGATGCCATCTTCGAAAAAAAATTACGAAATGATATGTCGACTGAAACTTTACAGCTTGAAGAGAAAATTGTTGACGGTCAGAATGCCTGATAGTGTTTTGGGATGTGACAAAGGTATTTGGTGTCATAGACTATTCAATGGACTTGAAGAGAAAATTGTTGACGGTCAGAATGCCTGATAGTGTTTTGGGATGTGACAAAGGTATTTGGTGTCATAGACTATTCAATGGACTTGAAGAGAAAATTGTTGACGGTCAGAATGCCTGATAGTGTTTTGGGATGTGACAAAGGTATTTGGTGTCGTAGACTATTCAATGGTTCAGTTATCCGAATAAAACAAAAAATAGAGAGGTAATGAAATATCTGTATAATAATTATTTCATAGTGATTTCAAGTAAGTTGCAATGAGTACTTCACAAGAAACCGCTTCAGGTCCAATTTCTTCAAAACATGAAAGTCAAGGAATTCATTCCCACAATAATACCTGGCATAATGACGATGGACACCGTACAATCCACTTTAGTTCATTGCGGTCACTTCTCTACCACGTTCATTCTTCGTCGTCTCATGACTTGATGAATCAGCTATTTTTAAAAAGTCTTCCTTGTATAGTATCGGAAAGTTTTCATCTTGGGTATAGTGGTTTTATGAGAGCGTGAAGAATATCTTGCTATGAGAGCATTACAATTTCTCCTCCACTCGCTCGAGGAAGGGATATCGACGTGAGCTGTTAATTCGTCGAGCGAGGTAACAGGAGAGGCGCGCAGTAGTGCGTCTCTCTTATTGATGTGGTATTATCATATTATTGCATTCCTTGTTCCTCGCGTAGATTTATGTCTATACCCCAGATGAAAAGTTTCCAATACTATATACAAAGCACCATAACATTATACGTAACGTTATATTATGAACCCTTTCGAATAACAAAACGTCAAATTTCGCACTATCAATAAACATTTTTCAATTGAATCGTTATGCAAGCCAATACTCGAGAACATTAGGTGAAACGGTGGTATGTTCACTACTATCTGAAATTGGATTGGGAGGGAACTAGTCATTTTTATGTGGAAATGTGTAAGCGGTTTGCCATTCGAACACAAATTGTATTCGTTTGGTGGATTTTCCTGTGCTATTCTCGAAAGTTATATTTTTCCTCTTTACGCTGCTTATTTCTTGAGAGTGGGCAAGAAAAGTGTTATGCGAAGTTTGAATACTGAAACATCATGATTTTGCAGATCTATTCTAGCAGCTTCTCACAGTAATCAAAGCCAAAAAAATGAAAATGATGAAACCCCGAATTCGTCTCAATTCACAACGAAACCAGCGTATCTGCATAATGAAACAGCTGAATTCACCGACAAATCTCTCTTGGTTTTCGGTGTCATAAAATATGCACACATACGTAGGTACTCGAAGCTTCGAACGATATCAGATTCGTTTGTAAGCGATAGCGGGAATTCGGAGCACGAGAGGTGAATGAAGGTCCTTTCCGCAACCACAAATGGTTTTTGAAACATCGATGAAAGGGACTGAGGTGTCTTGATGGGTTTCGAGGTTGTGTTGTGGTTACAGAGAACTCGAAGACAAATTAATATTTTAATTAGACGATATTTTGATGACGGTAATGGCATGAGAGTTTTTTTGTAAGAAAAAATGTACACTCTTCAACAAGGGATGAAAGTGGAATGGATATTTAATATTTTTAAGACCCAACATAAAATTCTTTTTACTGAAGGTTACCCATAATTTTGGAAAAATGTCTATATTGGAGAATATATAATATTTTTCTCCTTTATTGTATTTTCATTTCTAATGCACATTTCTATAACCAAATTATCTTTAATTTGTGAAGGAGAATGTGATCAACTACCTGTTGATGATATATTAATTAGCCAATTCTCGGTATCAAGTTGAACAATTATTGAGAATTTATGAATTAGATAGGGCTTCAGGAAAATTAACTACTCCCCTCTAAACACACCACTAGTTCTACCAGTTTAAAATTTTAAAAGTTGATATTACGGTGTGGTGTGATAAATGATTTGCAACACTGTAGATTTGTTTGTTTCGGTAATATGCCAAATGTTATATAATAGTATCCTTATAAAATGTTAGTACGAAAACTCTCACAGCAGCAGAGTTTGAGTGACGGAAAATATGAGAGAATTTTGAATGTTCTCCATTTGGAAGGAATATTCGAATCACTTATCGGCTTGATGATGACAGATTTTGGGACACGATTCCACTCAGTATGCCTTTTGGAGGACAGTATCGTCCATATATCCTCATGAAAATGATGCATGAATCGAAGAGTTGTCGTAGGTTCTTCATATTAAAAGATTATTATTATTATTATTATCTCCCGGTCTATCACTGTCACATCACCTACCCTATTACCTCTTATGCGCAACTCTATGAATAATCTAATTCAGCCCTGTTTACTTTACAGATTTATATTATACCTCAACATAAATAAAAAAACTTTGCCTTTACGGCCAATATTTATGACGGAAATATTTGAACCCCCAGGCCAGTGGTGCAGAAAATGTGGACCCCGATAAAAAAAAACAAAATGAAGAAAATCCGGCTACAGAATGCATGCGTCCGTACGTGGAAACTGTGGACCACAAGTTTTTGCACGTAACCGGAGTAAGTGTTTTTGTCAATGAAAAATTGCCCGCAGAGACGGATTGAATGACATTATCCCGGCTAGCTCGTGCAGGAGACAGATGATTAGTCTTTATGATTCATTTTAATTATGGATTTTCGTTGGAGACGAAAAAGGGCGCTTCATCGTGAGTAATTTGTTCCACTATAGGTTGATCCTGGTTGATTAATCACGATGGAACAATGGTGATGGGGCTGAATGATGGAATTGTTCTACCGGCTGAAGAGGAAGGAATGACTTTTTATTGAGTTCTAGGATTCGTCTCATTCAGGCTCTTTTTGGAAGGTCTGCTTCCTTTAAAATACCAGCGTTTGGGAAAACAAATCCGCTTGATTTAAGGAGACATGCACTGAGGAAAAATTTTACTAACCCCAGTTAGAAATCGAATCACGCCAGCAAGAAACTCTAATAGCATAGGGGACAAGCGAGTTCTCACTTGTGGTTATAAAGTCGACTTTGCTGATAACAACTCACTTGGGATTATTAGAAATTGTCGACTGACTTATATTCTCAAACTTTGCTACCGCTAGCGAGTGCACCTACTTATGACTACAAGGCAGTGAAATATTCTTGACAAAACATCAACTAGATTTCTTGTAGCAAATATAGACAAAAGACTGATTTTCAAAAAATGTCCATAATAAGAATTTATCTTCTGCTTGTATCGTAATTCGATAAATTTCAAAATAATTGGGTTGATCCGCAGTTGGAATCGCGTATTTTTCCTTAATTGAATCACATTCGCGTTATGGGATACATTTTAGGGCGCTCTTACCGACACAAAAATATTTCAATGCGCAATAAAAGAGCTCTGAGATGTGTTTGCAAGGTAAGGCCAAGCGAGTCATATAAGCAGTTATCAAGGATCATAAAAAACAGTGACATATCTAGAAATTTCAGTATATGTTAAACCTAATGTCCTGTTTTGTTCTAATAAACTACTTAGCAATTCTTCTCAGCCAGGCTGTTGGGCATTCCCAAAATGGGTTGGGGGCCCATTTGTGGTATCCTTTGCTTGTCTGCCTGTCTTCTCTTCTCTGTGGATTCCTGGATGTCTGGAATGACCAACATGAGATTGATATTTCACCGTTATTCAGGCTTTCCAATCAAGATCCCATCTGGATTGATTCCAGTGCCAATAATTATGCTTCACTATCCAAACAGATTACAATAATGGGTCTTTAACATCTTTTGTTGAGATATTCTCGGTCGCAATTACCTTCAGCGATTCTTCCCAGAGAGGTATTGAGATAGTTACAAATAGACGCTTATCCATAGTGAACATCTTCCAAACATTAGACTAAATTTTAAATCGGTTAGTAGCTTTGAATTTCACAAGGTTCATTTCAATCTAAATGAGCCACACTGTAGAAACATTTCTGTGAGTTAAGTTATCAACGGGTCATGATCTTCTCCATTGAAAAACTTGCAGCAGTCAGAATGAATGACACCCAGTTGAACTCCATTGTTGAGACTATTCTGTAAAAAAATCCCGAATAAACATATCGACGAGCCATCGTCTATTGTTCTTAGAAAATATAATAAGAAAATATTTCATAAACAATGTTTGGAATCAATAATTGTCAATATTTCCATATCAATAATGCACCAGGATGGAAAAATAACCTAGTCCCTCTCTGGCTGGTGAATGTGGCAGTTAAGAATTTTTACAGAGTACGGAAAGTTGCAATAGTCTCACGTACTTCTGTAATGTGAGTCATGCATCATCCATGCCTTGAAGTACATCCTAGGGAGCGCGTGACAGGAGAAATATTGTTTTCCAGAATTACAACGGTATTTACATCGAAAACGTAACACACCATTTTCTCACTTCACCAAGAACATTCGCTAGTTTCTAGTTCAGGAGAGGATTCGTGATTTTTCATTCGATGAGAAAAATGAAATGATATTTGGAAATAATGAACCAAGAGATCTGAAATGGTACACGGTTTTCTAGTTGATTGAAGTGTATTCGAAACTAAACTGACACAACAACTGAAAAATTGCTGATGGTTATCAAAATTCTGCTTATGTTATGTTCAGAAAACCTTGCGACCATTGCCGAATGGAACTTAGGAGTTTCTCAGCATTTTAGAAGGTTTAGGAATACAATCAAATGCCGAGAAACGATGACCAGACGATCTGGTTCAGAAGTTGAACAGCAATACAGTACGTTCATCTAACAGTGAAATAATTGAAAGGGTTCACTTTTATTGGTTCTGTAATGGAAAGTATAATCAGCATAAGACATTATGTGACTGTGAAAAAGTTTGAAATTGTCGATTTCACTATTTCATTTGAAGATCTCAGGGAATGAACCTGCAACGTCACTTTGGCAATAATTTTCAGGAGGGCGTTCTGACGTTTCAGTACAAATATGCCATGTGACAGTATAGCCCGACAGCTAAAAGCTGACATGGAAATTGCGATTTAAGGCAAAATGTCACTTTTTCTGAGATATTCATTTATTTGATACTCTCCGACACGAATTCTTAAACTCTTTTCACTTCCTGGAGTCTTTGCTACCGAGGAATGCTTTTTAAAAATTCGTGGTTCAACCATAGCGAAGGAAATTGTGGTTATGCCCATGCTATAAACGAACATCTTGCATAATAAGGAATGGTAGCATTAATTTTCATTAATCTCTAACTGGTATACTCCATCTACTGATGTGCTTTTATTTTACTTGGAAAGAGTTGTTTCAGTTGTTGAAATTGTACAATCTCCAGAAATGCCAACAGTTATTTTCTCGAAGTTTATATTTATCAACCGTATGTATCATTACGAAAAACTTAACGAAAACACAACCATAAAAGTCTTCTGTTTTTCTAATTAGGAACTTCCTTTGTTCCTTCGCACCATTTAACACGTATTTCCAACCCTTGCCTTGAATGTTTCGTCAATTGTTTTTCAATTGCCAACTGTTTCCTTGTTTAATTGCTCTTTGTAGCGAACTGCGTTTTGTTACCATTGTGACGGTATTTGAGGAATGCTAAAAAAACACGTGTGACGTACTTGCTACTGAAATGAATGAAAACGTTTCTTATGGCATACTGTAGATGATGAATGAAATATGTAATTGCCTTATCAACCATTCAAGGCAAAAGTTGTCTTCGAATTCCTATGAAAGCAATTTTTTTCATGATCTGGTTCCCACGAAAACAAAAATATCGTGAGAAAAGCATGTAGGAATTGGTATTCTTCTTGAACTTCTGCAGACTGAATGCCTCAAGGAACACCTCCAGAGGCAGTGAGTTCCAAAGTTTTGTCGTCGTTGGAAAATCAATTCCTGGAAAAGAGCATGTTCCCAATCTGACAGTATATGGATGTGTGGATTGAGCTAGACGAGCCAGTCTCGATGGGATCGCTAACGGTGGAACGATTGATGATAATTCTGAACATCATCGTGCTGAGTCACTTTCCACACTTACTTTGTAATATGCTAATGTGTTTAACAGGTTGAAAGTGTTTTTTTGTGACTATGACTCAACCATTCAAGCTGCAAAGAGAGTGTTGGTCGGTGTCCTTGAATCAGATTTGTCAACAGATGCCAGACTTATCAAAGGCCCCCGACCGTGTTTTTTTACCAGCTGCAGGCTGTTGTTAAACTTGAATGTTACTGTTTTACTTTCGAAATTATCTTATTTCATGTGTCTAATAGCTGCCAGATGTTAACAGTTGATGGGGCTACTTTTCGGAAAGCTAATGTTGAACATGATGTGCTAACTTGTACCATATTTCTCCAAGTGATAATTTTTTTTTTAATTGAGAATAATATTACTTGAATATTGAAAAGGGGAACATTCCATGAGAATTGAAAAATGAAAATTATGTTTTATTTGTAATATCTAACAGAAAACAACTACTTCCCGGTACAAGCCACGCTGGACATTGAACTACATCTGATAGATATTGTGAAAAGACTGTAACTGAAAAGAAAAGAGCCTTTCCATTTTCCATTTGTTGGATATTTGAAATAATGCTGATGATGGTTCTGAACAAGTTTTTTTTTTCGATTATATGGCGAAGAATTCTCTGGAAGGGTTTGTTTTCAATTTGTGGCGGTTTGTATTTTGTATTCTGGTGAAGGTAATGATAGAGCCGTCTAGTTTTCGATTCTATGCAGAAGGTGCAGGGTAAGCAATGGTTTGGATTCAATTCTAGCGGTTCGTACCTAACGGAAAAGATTTAATATGTTTGATTTTTGAGTAGTTTATGATGAACTCCTTTTATGAACCCGTTTTAGATTTCAATGAGTTTGTTGGTCAGTTAGTTAGTATACTTGGTGATGGTATAATACCCGAAACCAGTCGTTACAATAAAGAACCTAGGGGAAATTAGACAAATATTTATTATACAAGGGAAAAAAGTATTAAATTTTAGCTCGATTTTAGAGCGAGAGCAAAATTCTATTATTTTTTCCGTGAATGCTACACTATTTTTTTCTGTGACGGGGAAAACGACGATTTGATAGTGGAAAAAATCGAATGTCTACATCTTAAAACCTTTCGGTTCGCGATTTTTTTCACATTTTGTCTTATGAACAACAATTTCATCTACATATACAAACACGGTTCATAGCCGCATCGATAGGATTGCGGCTTACTACGCCATAGGTACGTGGTTCAAAGCGACAGTTAGGCATCTTTCGTTCAATTTTATCAGCTTTTTTTCGAACTTAGGAATAAAGGCCGGTCAGGTTAGTAGTGTGCAAACTGAGTGATGCAGGTAGGAGGTTGGGTTTAGAGCCCCGAGCTGAACATCCGATGCGTGCGAGATCAGTTTTTGCAAAAGCAGATATCTACTTTCACCTATGTGTATATCCGGGAAAAAAGTAATTTCATGGAGAGTCAAATTTTAGTACCTGTCAACAGAGATAAAATGTCAAACTTTTTTCCCGTCACAGAAAAAAGTGTTTTTCCATTCATTACATCATAAAGTGAGTATAAATTGAATCTCATCTGTACGGATTTTAGCAATTTACCAATGGAGAAAAATATCGGTATTACATCAAAGAATACCTGAAAAGCGTTCACTTGTTGATACTTTCATTTTTCCATCAACATATGTTGGATGTAGCTTGGCTAAAAAATGAGGCGATGAAAGCTTCGGGCTATAAGGATTTTAAACAGATTGTCATCGACAATGCGTGATTAGCGTAACCACACATTGTTTCATGAAAACCTTACATGAAATATGTAACACCCACGAGCTGTTTATGCATAGTCATGCATGTTAGCACAAATCGCATGGTTGATACCGAATTTATTATGCTACCATTCCATGACGAGGGGCTCTGACGATTTCAGTTGAGTGGAATATGGAGAACTGTGGCGTTGGATTACAAAGGATGAAACTCGAATGCATGGGACATACTCATAATGTACCTAGTTTAAGCCCTTACAGGGACATGTTTCAAACGAATGGACAAGACTGAATTTCGTCTCATGTTTTTTGATTAAATGACTACATTGTTTCTATGAACCGTCCCCAGCAGACCTCAAATACGTGTTATTCATATGACAGCCTTCAGTGTCTCAGTAGTATGTACTCAAAAAACACATTCGTGGCAGATCTGCTATAGCCGTCGTGAGCGCTCCGGCACGCCTGCTATAGCAGACGTTTCATATTGTGCCGAACCGTCCCCAGCAGACCTGAAATACGTGTTATTCATATGACAGCCTTCAACGTGTGTCCCAGTAGTATGTACTCAAAAAACACATTCGTGGCAGAGCTGCTATAGCCGTCATGAGCGCTCCGGCACGCCTGCTATAGCAGACATTTCATATTGTGCCGAACCGTCCCCAGCAGACCTGAAATACGTGTTATTCATATGACAGCCTTCAACGTGTGTCCCAGTAGTATGTACTCAAAAAACACATTCATGGCAGAGCTGCTATAGCCGTCATGAGCGCTCCGGCACGCCTGCTATAGCAGACATTTCATATTTCATATTGTGCCGAACCGTCCCCAGCAGACCTGAAATACGTGTTATTCATATGACAGCCTTCAACGTGTGTCCCAGTAGTATGTACTCAAAAAACACATTCGTGGCAGAGCTGCTATAGCCGTCATGAGCGCTCCGGCACGCCTACTATAGCAGACGTTTCATATTGTGCCGAACCGTCCCCAGCAGACCTGAAATACGTGTTATTCATATGACAGCCTTCAACGTGTGTCCCAGTAGTATGTACTCAAAAAACACATTCGTGGCAGAGCTGCTATAGCCGTCGTGAGCGCTCCGGCACGCCTGCTATAGCAGACGTTTCATATTGTGCCGAACCGTCCCCAGCAGACCTGAAATACGTGTTATTCATATGACAGCCTTCAACGTGTGTCCCAGTAGTATGTACTCAAAAAACACATTCGTGGCAGAGCTGCTATAGCCGTCGTGAGCGCTCCGGCACGCCTGCTATAGCAGACGTTTCATATTGTGCCGAACCGTCCCCAGCAGACCTGAAATACGTGTTATTCATATGACAGCCTTCAACGTGTGTCCCAGTAGTATGTACTCAAAAAACACATTCGTGGCAGAGCTGCTATAGCCGTCGTGAGCGCTCCGGCACGCCTGCTATAGCAGACGTTTCATATTGTGCCGAACCGTCCCCAGCAGACCTGAAATACGTGTTATTCATATGACAGCCTTCAACGTGTGTCCCAGTAGTATGTACTCAAAAAACACATTCGTGGCAGAGCTGCTATAGCCGTCGTGAGCGCTCCGGCACGCCTGCTATAGCAGACGTTTCAAATTGTGCCGAACCGTCCCCAGCAGACCTGAAATACGTGTTATTCATATGACAGCCTTCAACGTGTGTCCCAGTAGTATGTACTCAAAAAACACATTCGTGGCAGAGCTGCTATAGCCGTCGTGAGCGCTCCGGCACGCCTGCTATAGCAGACGTTTCATATTGTGCCGAACCGTCCCCAGCAGACCTGAAATACGTGTTATTCATATGACAGCCTTCAACGAGTGTCCCAGTAGTATGTACTCAAAAAACACATTCGTGGCAGACCTGCTATAGCCGTCATGAGCGCTCCGGCACGCCTACTATAGCAGACGTTTCATATTGTGCCGAACCGTCCCCAGCAGACCTCAAATACGTGTTATTCATATGACAGCCTTCAACGTGTGTCCCAGTAGTATGTACTCAAAAAACACATTCGTGGCAGAGCTGCTATAGCCGTCGTGAGCGCTCCGGCACGCCTGCTATAGCAAACGTTTCATATTGTGCCGAACCGTCCCCAGCAGACCTGAAATACGTGTTATTCATATGACAGCCTTCAACGTGTGTCCCAGTAGTATGTACTCAAAAAACACATTCGTGGCAGAGCTGCTATAGCCGTCATGAGCGCTCCGGCACGCCTGCTATAGCAGACGTTTCATATTGTGCCGAACCGTCCCCAGCAGACCTGAAATACGTGTTATTCATATGACAGCCTTCAACGTGTGTCCCAGTAGTATGTACTCAAAAAACACATTCGTGGCAGAGCTGCTATAGCCGTCATGAGCGCTCCGGCACGCCTGCTATAGCAGACGTTTCATATTGTGCCGAACCGTCCCCAGCAGACCTGAAATACGTGTTATTCATATGACAGCCTTCAACGAGTGTCCCAGTAGTATGTACTCAAAAAACACATTCGTGGCAGAGCTGCTATAGCCGTCATGAGCGCTCCGGCACGCCTGCTATAGCAGACGTTTCATATTGTGCCGAACCGTCCCCAGCAGAACTGAAATACGTGTTATTCATATGACAGCCTTCAACGTGTCACAGTAGACAGGGGAAAACTGTATTTTGATAACGTGAATATGTGTAAATTGACTGTCTGAAATGTTTTTTTTCTTTTTGTTTTTGAGTTTTTATTCCATGATCAGAGTGCTACAAATCACTATAATATTCTTCTGCTTCTGAGGAAAATATTTTGGAAAAATGTCTTTTCTAGTTTGAAAGTTGACATATTTACGTTTTTCTTGAAGTACCATCTTTTGCTATATTTTGTGGGATTGTTTTTTCGGTTGGAAATTAAGTCTTCTACTGTTTTTTCGTTTTTTTTTTGTGACGGTTGTCGCAAGTCCATCACAATTTTTTTGTGTAGTAGGACAGAACATCTGTTTTTTGTCAAAAAGTAGGAAACAAAAATTTTTATTTCATACAATTTGTCACATTTGGACAAAAATAAACTCGATTCTGTAAAAAAATGGGTGATGATTTTCGAACTCCTACTGTCCACGAATGCGTTAAAAACATTCCGGCAATAACTCAAGCACTAGGGAAATTATGAGTAATAATTTGATAGTATCAAATTACAGCGACAATTTTTTCACGTTGTTTTCTTAGATATTTGTTTAAATGAATGCCTAAGAAAGTTTGCCATTGAATAAGAAATCCCACTCGTAGACTTCGTTCACTCGTGAGATTTCTCTAGCAACAAAGATTCGTGCGTCTAGCTAAAATTATCAAAAGATTGTGTAATTTCTGTTGATAATTTTCTTCAATTCTCATCACGGACATTTCAGTATTTCTGGAGATTCAGAACTTCATGTAACCCTGTAAGGTATATCTCTCACACTATCAAGTAAACTCCTTTTATTCTTCATTATTGTATATTGTATGAAGGACACAAAATATTCATTTTCCTGTTTTCAAGTCACTAATTCACTTTATGAAAAAGGGATCATTAAGATGCTCATTCTTTGGCCCTATAAGTGAACAAATTCTCATCCGGTTTTCCCCACTCCAACTTCATTTCAATACAACATTTTCAGTAACAGGGTATATCTATTTTTAATGAATTGGGGATTACAGGTTTCTTGTCAAATTAATATTGAGAGAGTTCAGTCGATTCACTTTCCTTGGCTTTTGTATTCTGGAATGAATATGCTTTCATCCAGACGAATTTGGTGTTTTCAATATTAATGGGCTACATTTTCAAGTTTGTTAATAAGTTCCGCAGAAAGCGCTACCTAAATAAAGTTTGAATCAACGGATTCAATCTTCGGAAACGGAAGCAAATAATTCGTTGGACTATTCATCTGATAGGCAGCCTATGGATCTCATTTATAATATTGAATATACAGTGCCTTCATTTCAAAACTTCCCACCCCTATTACGTCTTGTTGCAGGGAGAATTTGTCGTAGACAAAAAACACGTCAATGTAGATATCGAGGGGGAAGTTTAAAACCAGTGCCAGTGGTATATTAGGTTTCACCCCCTCACCCCTAGCTACCCCCACTTAATAATTTTAAATGGCACCCCCTCACTTGTAATACATCATTTTAAAGATCTTAAAAATCCTCACTCAACCCCGTTTAGAAAACTGAAATTGGTTGATCCGTTCTCGTAAAAAGGGCAAAAAGAAAATTAATTATTATAACAAATAAAATAATAGCTATTGCAATTAAATAAATGTACTTTACTTTATTAGGTGTTCAAAATGTTCACCATTGTTAGCTAAGCAAAAGTACAATCGATTCTCGAATTCCTGTCGGACTTTTGTAAATGTTTCCTTATTAATTTGTCTGCATGTGTCAGTAATCCTGTGTCTTAGATCCTGAATGTCCTGCGGGGGAGTTTTGTATACCATTGTCTTCAAATAACCCCAGAGAAAGAAATCCAATGGAGTTAAATCCGGAGATCTTGCCGGCCATTCCAGAGCGCCTCTTCTGCCAATCCATTTGTCAGGATACCGTTGATCGAGCCACTGTCGGACATGCAATGCGTAGTGTGGCGGTGCGCCGTCCTGTTGAAAATGTAAATGTTGTTCATCCAAGAGCGGGTTGTCGTCTTCGTCAATTTGGCTTTCTAAGGACTGTGTTATCAGTGGATCGATTACATTTTCCAATAAGTTTAAATACAATTGACCAGTTAAATTTTCTTCAATAAAAATAGGGCCAATTATTTCGTTTCCCAGAATTCCAGCCCAGACGTTAAGTTTTTGTGGATATTGCGTATGATCCTCTCGAAACAAGTGTGGATTTTCATTATCCCAGTATCTACAGTTATGCTTATTTACAAAGCCATTAAGAAAAAAAGTTGATTCATCACTGAAGCAAATATTTTGTAGTAAATTCGGGTCATTTTGAATTCTCGCAGTCATTATTTCACAAAATTCAATTCTCCTATCATAGTCATCCTCACTGAGTTGCTGAAGAATACTCATTTTGTAAGGAAAGAACTTGTTTAGTTTTAAAACTTTGTGTATAGAACCAACTGAAATATTTACTACCTTAGCGACTTTCGAAATTGAAGTAGTAGGCTCAATGGCAAATTGGCCTAAAATCTCAATCTGTGCGGCTTCAGTAAGAACTCTCGGCTGCTTTACTGCTTTGTTGCACACAGAACCGGTCTCTTCAAATTTTTGAACAAGGTCTAGAACATATCGGTGACTCACATTTTGGCCTGCATGCCTTTCATTAAAAACCCGGGCTGTCCTACGAGCACACCTATTTTCAGCACCATAAATAAAAATAATTTCAGTTCTTTCTTGTAAAGTGTACACCATTACGATTTGTATTACTGTCAGTGCAACTGACACCACTTGACAAACAGTTTAAAATCAGGAATCACTAATTCTGATAAATGTTTTCACCATTTAATTTTAACTGACCCCAAGAAGAAACTGTGAGACCTTATCTCACTTTTAGCTAAACCAAAAAACTCTGTGTAAAAAATGAACAAACATACCGTTATTGAGTCAGTGGTAGCGGTTCCATAAATTCATTAATTTGTTTTGCATTTTGTTATAATTTATTTTCTTTTTGCCCTATTTTACGAGAACGGATCAACCAATTTCAGTTTTCTAAACGGGGTTGAGTGAGGATTTTTAAGATCTTTAAAATGATGTATTACAAGTGTGGGAGTGCCATTTAATTTTATTAAGTGGGGGTAGCTAGGGGTGAGGGGGTGACACCTAATATACCACTGGCACTGGTTTTAAACTTCCCCCTCGATATCTAAATTGACGTGTTTTTTCCCCACAGGAAATTTTCCCTGCTAAAAGAAATAATAGGGGTGGGAAGTTTTGAAATGAAGGCACTGTATATTAAGGAACATTATTGGATGAGATATTATGGTTTATAATGGTGAATTTATGTTTCACGAATAATATTCTTAGCATTCTTACTATTAAGTAAGTATTTTCAAAATTCCATACAATCACGGCGAATATATTGAAGGGTAATATAATAAGGGGTATGATTATTACCGATAATTTTTTGGAATATTAATAAATTGCAATCCCAAAGCTGAAAACAATTCAGTTGAGTTCAGAAATAAATGACAGATTTATGAGATAAATTCAATCACCAGTTGAATTTCATTAAACTATTTCACGAATAAAGTTTCTTCAATAATATAAATACGAACAATGTATGACAGTCATAAACAAATTATTAAAATCGTCAATATTATAATGTTTCGTTTCATAATTTCATTTGAATTTGCAGCGAAGCGACTCATTCTGACATATCCAGCTATATTTATTATTGATCGAACTGTCAAACGTATTCATTTCGTCATGGTTACGTCGCTGAAAATACCGAAGCTGATCCTCCAATCAGAATTGAAAGACAGCTGGTGTTATCGGGGGTAATACCACGAGTGGTCGCAATACTATCGATAGTTCTGTCAGAAATCAACGAGATCAAATTGCTTGGTAACACCACGAGTCCCGTAGCCAAAGCTCAAAGCTCAAAGCAATTTGATCGAGTTAAAGATTTCTGACAGAATTATCGATTGTATTGTGAGCACGAATCGTATTTATTGAGATAATTTCACGAACCAACCAAGTTATTATTTGAAATTTGATCGAGTAAACAAAGTGAATTCTTCAATAGTTGCAACTAATGAATAATAAACATGAAGTCTGTCAACCTGACGTTTATGTCATATTAGATTACAAGATGTATCATTGCTGTTTATATTTGTGGTTGACTTGACGACGTGGTCTTTCCGGATCGGAAAGAAAGGAAGCGAAAGGAAGCGTGTACTTTCGCGAAATCCCATTCTGATTGGTCCTCATATCGCAGGAGACGCGACTTTGATATAGTGAGTGAAATTGTCAGGGGTAATATAATAAGTGGTATGATTATTACCGATAATTTTTTGGAATATTAATGAATTGCAATCCCAAAGCTGAAAATACAACGAGTCCGTAGGACGAGTTGTATTTTCTTGCATTGGGATTGCCAATGAATTGATATTCCAAAAAATTATAGGTTTTTAATCATACCACGAATTGAATTTAGGACGACAATAAATCGATTTGAAATAAAGAAAAATCGTGTCCCCTGGTAATTGATGCTTTACTTCTAGCCGTATTCAACGGAATACTCTTTTCCACGACCTCATCTGTGATACCAATGGACATTTGTCCCCAACGATCGCTCATATTGATAAATAAAGATAACTAGTCAAAACACATAAATTTGACGTTTATAATTTAAATCATTTTCACTTGACAGATGGTAAAACAAAAACTAAGCAGGTTTATCACCGTGAAAATACAGCGACAAGCTATATTTTCACTGTAGTTCTGATTCTATTGGCTGAATTTCAAAATTTGAAATCCACTGATTGGTTGTTAAGCAAGGAAATATATTGTCACAATAATAGCATATATAGACCTAATCCACAATAGGTAATCCAAGGTAGCTGTGGCTGTTTGGCCGTCAGAAACTAGTTGACATCAATAATTAATGAAATTTGTGAAATTAGGCATCTATCCTGATAACGAATTCTTGATAACTATGAATTTAATTTAATTAGAAATGAAAAGTGATGAAGATTGAAGGGAAAAAATCGTGGAAATATTTGTTTTTGAGTTATTCATGTTTAATTTTAACTTTCAGCTTCGTTTTGATATAAAAACTTATTACTGAGTTAAAAAGAATACAAAAAGAATACAAAACGTTAGTTGATACCACTTGCAAAAACGCTGTAAAAAAATATTGAAGAACTTCTTTGCTGATAGAATTATTCATTCGTATTTTTGTCAAGTTCTTCAGTGAAAACTTTCTTGAAAGAATATTGACTCCAAACTTTTTCATTGGCTTGAGCGTAATTATAACGTCGTTTACAGTCAGTAAAGTTGCAGTTGGTGTACTTTCGGTGTTGAATTATACAGAAGTTGCAACAAACTAGTAATTAAAAGTTTCTGAATTCACAACAAGTTCACCGATGTAGTTTCACATTTTGCCATACAATCATTATTAAAAAAATATTAATAATTGCTCCTTCGAATTCAAGAAAGTGATGATTATTTGCTACAGGATTATTTTTGATTAGTGTTCTAGAGTAGAACGAAATGAATAAAATTTGCATTTTGCTTTTGTTTTTCGTTTCTTATAAGAAAAAATAGGTAATCATGATAAAGTTCGTGAAGTAGGACTTTTTTGTATAAGCGTGAAGAATGCTGAATGAGGCGGAGCAAAGTTTTTTCTCTGACAGTTATTTTAAGAAAAGAAAACCAATTTTCTGAGATTTTTAATTTTTCATTTTTCGAATTTCAAATTTTTGTCTTCGGACGTATCTTGACGTGCTGATTCCGAATCTCTGAACAAAAATGTCGAAAACTCATCTGAAATATTTGGCGGCCAAAAAACCATCTAAAAACTGATTTAGAGCTGACCAACTCGGGAACGGTTAAAGATAGACAAATTCTGCGAACGCCAATCGATTCAGAATGGCCAAATTAGTATATCTTGAATGTTTCGAGTCAATCAGAAAAAATTAAAAATTACTCGAAAAAAGTTGCAAGGGGTTTACCCCTAAAAATCATGAAAAATACTAAGTGGTCACATCAACTTGAAATTTGCACTGTAGACGTAAAATTTCATGCTCTTTCCGAAAATGTATGATGTTTATGTGCTCAGATATAAGATTTAGCCGTAAAAAGGGTGTTTAAGGAAGGAACACCAATTTTCTGAGATTTTTAATTTTTTATTTTTCGAATTTCAAATTTTTGTCTTCGGACGTATCTTGACGTGCTGATTCCGAATCTCTGAACAAAAATGTCGAAAACCCATCTGAAATATTTTTGGCGGCCAAAAAACCATCTAAAAACTGATTTAGAGCTGACCAACTCGGGAACGGTTAAAGATAGACAAATTCTGCGAACGCCAATCGATTCAGAATGGCCAAATTAGTATATCTTGAATGTTTCGAGTCAATCAGAAAAAATTAAAAATTACTCGAAAAAAGTTGCAAGGGGTTTACCCCTAAAAATCATGAAAAATACTAAGTGGTCACATCAACTTGAAATTTGCACTGTAGACGTAAAATTTCATGCTCTTTCCGAAAATGTATGATGTTTATGTGCTCAGATATAAGATTTAGCCGTAAAAAGGGTGTTTAAGGAAGGAACACCAATTTTCTGAGATTTTTAATTTTTTATTTTTCGAATTTCAAATTTTTGTCTTCGGACGTATCTTGACGTGCTGATTCCGAATCTCTGAACAAAAATGTCGAAAACCCATCTGAAATATTTTTGGCGGCCAAAAAACCATCTAAAAACTGATTTAGAGCTGACCAACTCGGGAACGGTTAAAGATAGACAAATTCTGCGAACGCCAATCGATTCAGAATGGCCAAATTAGTATATCTTGAATGTTTCGAGTCAATCAGAAAAAATTAAAAATTACTCGAAAAAAGTTGCAAGGGGTTTACCCCTAAAAATCATGAAAAATACTAAGTGGTCACATCAACTTGAAATTTGCACTGTAGACGTAAAATTTCATGCTCTTTCCGAAAATGTATGATGTTTATGTGCTCAGATATAAGATTTAGCCGTAAAAAGGGTGTTTAAGGAAGGAAAACCAATTTTCTGAGATTTTATTTTTCATTTTTCGAATTTCAAATTTTTGTCTTTGCATGTATCTTGACGTGCTGATTCCGAATCTTTGAACGAAAATGTCGAAAACTCATCTGAAATATTTTTGGCGGCAAAAAAACATCTAAAAACTGATTTAGAGCTGACCAACTCGAGAACCATTTGAGATAGATAAATTGTATATTTCGTGTCGATCGGAAAAAATTAAAAATTACTCGAAAAAAGTTGCAAAAATCATCAAATAATAAGTCGTCACAGCGACTTGAAATTTGCACTGTATGCATAAAATTTCATGCTCATTCCGAAAATGCATTATTTTTAATGTGCTCAGATATAAGATTTAGCCGGAAATGAATGTTTAAGGTAGAAAATCCAAGAATCTGAGATTTTTTAATATTAATTTTTCGAATTTTAAATTTCTATCTTCGAACGTAACTCGACACGCTGATTCTGAATCTTTGAACGAAAATATCGAAAACTAAATATTTTTGGCTTCAAAAAAATTATTTGAAAACTGATTCAGAACTGACCAACTCGAGAACGATCAGAGATAAACAAATTCTGCTAATCAATTCAGAATGGCTGAATTAGTATATACTGAGAATATAAACGAAAAAAATTATCGGACAAAAAAGTCGAATATATAATACGGCAGACGAAATCTTCTGTTTTCAATCACATGTACGTGATCAATATGATACAAGTCCGTACAAGTCGATAGATTTTAGGAAACTCGACCGGCTCAAACGATATAAGTGGACTTATACCATGCGGACCTGGCTGAAATTGCAAGTTGTTTGTCAATGGGCGTAGTTAACTCATTTTGACCAAATTTGGACTTATACCCTTTTGCCCCCCCAACCTAGAAATATGGAACAACAAGTTGAAAAAGCTGAAATAGGAGGTCCAAGATCATGGAAGTGTGATCCTGCTACTGTTATCGATTTTTTCTCCAAGTGTGTTCTCCAGCAGGAAAATTGAACAAATGGATGTCATCAGGTGTAATTCAATGTTCGTAGGGGGAAGTAGTTGTTTTCTGACAAATATTTGTCTCAACTTTTCCACTTTGTGGTATAGCGATGAGAGAAGGATTTCGGACTCCCTCAAAATTTTCTTTTCATTCATTTGAAACTCTTCGACACTCTTTTTGAATTGTGTTCGAATTATCTCCCTTTTACTTCGTTCTTTCACTTTCTTCTAGAGACCAGCGTTGAATATTAAAAGTGGCTTTGGAACGGCCCTGAATTTCTATCTCCGTGCAGAAGTTGAAAACACCGTGAAGCTACGTTTAGTAAAAGAAATATTAAAGTCAAGTGTTTGGGACATTTTCTGAAGTGTTTGGAGTTGGGAACCAACGCTAGATGTTTTGAAATTGCATCATCCTATGCAAGATTGAGTGGCTCTTGTATATTAGCGAATGTTTTATCTTACCTCCTTACCTAATGGAATGAAATTCCAAACCGAGTGATTCCGTACATTTTTTCTCTGTTTGTTTCGCAGATACCTGACCCATAGGCGTACACGCATACATTTTTACAAGAAATTGTTCATTTAAAAAAAAAACTCTAGAAAATGATAATTCCAACTATTACATAGGTGGATGTTGATTGAAACGTAAGTTCATTGTAAAACTATCAACTTTCTCTTAGGATCGTACAATAGCAATATCCAATAATTTGGCTCTCTTTATCTAGTCATCGCATGTTTTTTCGAGATATGCTTCCTTTGGGAGATTATGAGCTATAATTGATATTTTCAGATTTCCGCGCGAACAACTCGGGATATCATAAGATTTACCCCGACGCTCGACTAAAATCGCTGAGTCACCCTTGTTTTTGGTCAAAAATTCATAAACTCAACGGTATTTAAAAAAAAAAACTTCAGCAATTATCATACTGTGCGGACGTAAATAGTCACCCCCTATTATGTTTTGAATGGTTTGATATTTTTCGAATTTGGCACATTTCAATGCTACTTTTTACGATATCTGCCTTCTTTATGACGTCATCCGCACAAGCGTGACGTCATTGTCATTTGGAGGAAAAAATTGGAATAGGGACGTACATCACGTGGCACCTCGTTGTGTTGTGTATGAAGTTTTAATTTTTGCCTACCGTTAGGGAAGATAGGGGCATTTATATTTTAAAATTATTATTTTATCCTGTGCAAATACGTACGAAAATTAGTTGAAAATTATTTTGACAGTGTCGTAAATATCCATCTAATAATTGAAGTTCAGGTACTTCGATTTCAATTGCCAATGAATATCAGTTGATTTTCACTTGTACAATTATCTTTGTAGAGGTAAAGCTTCAACAAATTCCTCTTAGATGCTATGCCAACTACATATAGTTCACAATGGAAAATTGTGTTTCATTGAAAGATTCGAAACCTACCCAGAGGCTTTCGCTGCTGATTGAATTTTCCTGCAAAAATCCCAAGTAATAATCCAAATGAGAATATCTAATTAACAGTAACAAAGAACTTTCAGGCAATATCTAAATTAAATTCTTGCTCGTCACACCAGAACCTGCTTGTTTGAAGATTTCCATTTCATTTCAATTCATCACGAATATCCGTTTCCAGGATTATATTTCAAAACCTCGTTGCTGAGATTCAGAGAGAATGAATTTTAATGAATGGAATCAATCCAGGATATTCATAAAATCTGGAATTCTTCACAAAGCAGAAATTGAAAATATACAGTGTGGGCAATAATGTTCGCAATATATGGGAACACTTCTCATTATGAGTTACAACATAGTTATCTATAGGACAAGAATATAAAGCGATATTTTTGCAAGCGCGGAAAGTGTACAAAATAGTTATTTATGATACAAGTGTATTAATAATGACAGTCATAACTGGCATGTATTGGATAAAATAATGTTAACTCTCTTCTTTGTAAACGTCAGTTTCAACGGATGTGATACAAAATAAAAATATTCACACAATTTCGAATTCGAAAGCTCACAAAAAAACGTCCTGTGGATGCTATACGAAAATATCCCTATATATAGTTTCAGCCAAACATTAATCAGTATTATCGTTTTCAGTTCACAAACTCGTAGTACCTATAATGTACAAACTGAAGGATTTTCCGATTGAGATGATAACAAATGAAATACCGTCACATTCCGCATTCCTTCCACTCTCCGAAGCTCGTTGGATAGAGCAATAAATAATATCTCACATTATTATATTACATTAAAGTTTTATTCTTAATGGTCCTTTCGCGTGTGTGCTAGAAAAAGAAATACATTCCCCAGCGTGTATACCACGTGCCATATAAGTAAGTAAAAATGACCCAAATGGACATTTCCTGAGTAATAACTGTAATATATCAAAGCTGAAAAGTCGCTTATTAATTTAGTTCCACTGCAGCTCGTGAAGTAGTAATGGGGCATTTCGAAGTGCGCTAATAAAAAAAAAACTATATTGCTAATCCAGTACGATTGGTTTTTGTGACAAGAATCGATTGTAGCACCACCAAACTTGGTATGCTAGTAGTTGGAACCAAGTTGAACACGAAAAAAAATTGTTTGCCAAAATTCCAGGGGTGGATCATTTTTTTTTTTTTTCGTTTAAAAATATAAAAATAAATTTTTGCTGTAATCTTGGAAAGTATATGATTTATCGGAAAAACAACTCAACAGGGTGAAAAACAATTAAATTTTCCACAAAAATTGTTCCTGGTAATTTATTATGAAAGGCGCTCGTTTTCTCAGAAAACGTGATTGAACGCCGACATCAAATTTCAGGTTCATCCTTACCGCCTCTGAAAGGTCTGGCGTAGCCTTATATTTGATTAGTCGTAGCCTTGCTAGAAATGATCGGAAAAGGAAAAGTTTATATCGTTTCTGAAGACTCCTACCTTCTCATGCAAATATAATATGCGAGTATTTGAGTACCTAAAATGTGTTTTGTCGTACTTCACGGAGATGTTTGCAGATGATCCGCAAATCATGAATAATTTAGTAAATATGGAATTACTATACTGAAGCAGCAACCTATACCCTCTTTGACCTATATCTCTCAACCTATCGAAATCGTTTTCTGAAATAACAACAACAAAATATTATTATTTTTTTTAATGAAAAATTTTTTAGGTTCCACCACTGACTTTTTCGTTAACAATTTTTTTTCTGTCTGTCGTTACTGGATTAACTGGAAAAAGTGTAGAGCAACTGGTTAAGCAACACACACGCATTCCTGATGTCAACAACCAGAACCTCACTTAGTTTGACAGTTTATAAACACTTGAGTTCTAAAAATTGTAATCTAGTATATTTTATAAACATCTATCGTAGAAAAAATAGTATTTCCTACTCGAGATGAAATACGTGTTTTCATCTCTTGTTGAAGAATATACTATTTTCCACATCGGCCCAAATGAATAATTCACTTTCACAACTAGCTGTTACAAAATAAATCTCGATTAAGGTATTCCTGAAGTTTGGTCCCAAACGTTTGTTCTTTGCTTTGCGAATCCTTACTCCACCATCAAGCTGCTTAAGTCGGGATTCATTCATCATTCTTCCCGTGAATAATTCAGATTTCCCTCCATCAGAATTTGTTACAGCCGGTGATATTTTCGTGTTAGAAGAAATTCTCCCCCACTTTGACTCCTAATTCTGCGAAAAAAGGCAACGAATGTAAAAGTTCTTTACATAAATTAAATTTTCATTCCCTCAACCCATTCCTTTTTCTCGAAGACAAAAAAACTGACTGTGTAAATAAATAAAGCGTGAAAGTTCAATCTCCCCCAGCGAATTTAACTGTGTTTGCTGACGTTGATATATCGCGAAGCAGAGTATGCAACAGTGATCCTGTTTAACACGGTGGTATCCTCTTGGATAGGCCAGTTGATTCGTTCAAGCTTTCGGATGTATTTATCATTGTGCTGTGTGGTGGATTTGGACGACCTTTGTTGAGAAATTCGTCCAATATCATCCCCTAGCTTCATGATAAGTGTGTTCTAAAGATGGTCTTCTGAAATTAAGATGTCATAGAGATTTAGAAAATGAGGAAGGATCAGTGTGCTCTTCCTTTTGATTATATTCACGCCTTGTCCTCAATGATTTAACTGTGTAGTTTCCCAGTTTCCTGCCAAATGTACAACAATATTTAAAGCTCGCATGTACCCCTTCTCCCCTAAACCCGCCTTGTTGCTATGCGTCCAGCCATATTTACGTGTACCCATCGCGTCCGCGTTTGCTCGCAAAATTAATGATTATTGTGTAAGAAAAACGAAGGCAGAACAATGGACAATAAAATATCGCAAGAGATCTCACTCGTCTTCATCTAGTTCTTCAGCTTCAACGAAGCAGCCTAGAGTTCACAAAACCACGGGCGCCATCTTAACTCCAGCTTGTCACAAGAGACACAAGATGTCTCCGCAATAGAACAATGCAGATTTCTTCATTCGTATTGGTGGTTAAATTAATCCCGCAAGTTTTCGGTATTGCTTTGGTTGAGGGGCTGGAGTTCAGATGGCGCCCGTGGTTTAGTGAACACTAGGCTGCGGGCGGTGTCTTAGCTTCTGCCTTGACATGGAGAGTTTGTTCAACCATTTGTTGCAGACATTGGTTATTGTCTGCAGAGACCTACCCTATATGAAGGCAAGAACCCAGAAATCGATCTATAGGTGATCCAAATGTTTCAATGAACATTTCCATGCATCTAGAAATTGCGGGGACATCCTTGTAGGAACTCTGCACGGAAATTCATTAGATGTAATTCAACGTTCGTCGTGTTTTCTGATGGATTTTCGACCCAATTATGCCTATTGTGTAGGATTATGGCAATAATCGTCGTCCTGGTAGGACAGGACATCTTGTTTCTCTCTTGGCAAGCTTATTGTGAACAATGCAGATTTCTTCATCCGGATAAATATACATCAAACCACTGGATAACTACTTTTCTGAACCCACATATCTCCAATTTTTGCATCAATATTTTGTGGTTAACACAGTCCAGGACACAAAAAACCGCCACACCAACTCCCCTATCATTCATTTTCACGAAAACATTTTGTAGAAGGTTGAAATTGCATCATCTGTTCCATATCCTATTTTGAGGAAACGCTCAATGAATATTGCAACAAAAGTTCTTCAAAAAAGGTCCCCTGATATTTTCGTAACGTCTGGCCTACGGTGTCTGTTCCAATCTCAATCTCGTAGCCGAAAACGCGTAAACAGCGGCGTGAAAGAGCCCACTTCCGTTTTCAGCGTGGCGGGCGGAGAAAAAATTAATCATTCACTTTTGATGTAGGTCACTGGGCCTTATTGACGTGTCGGCTGCCGCTGAAAGCGGCTGTATGGGGTACGGAGTGGATTAACACTCAGTGAACGAATAACGAAATTATAAATTTATCAATAGTCGTAGGCCAGTAGAGATAGACATGGAAAAATCCAAAATTTAAAATAACCAGCGCGTCATCACAAAAGTCAAATTTCATCGTTGCGCCGCACATCTCAGGTGTGAGGGGATATATTTTTCAAGAGTCGTAGTAGGACAGGACATCTTGCTTTTTTCATGATAAGCTCATGGTGAGCAATTGCAGATTCCTTTACCTCCATATTCATCCCAACTTCAGAAAACTGCTCTTATTCCCTTTACATACAGTGAGCACGTAAAGGTTGGAACAAATTTATTAAAAGCTTGATATGGCCATTGGAGAAAAAAAGCTCAGACACGTCGATTTTATTTTTTAATTGCGCATTTTTTGATCTACTCATATTTTTGATGACGTCATCACTGTTCTAGTTATGACGTCATTATATTTTCTTTAAATGGCAATACCCTATTTTGATGATACCTTCAAAAAGAGCGTAGTATTCTGTGTATGACTATCCTATTTTTCTTATGTTACATAACCGTATGTTCGAGAAATAAAAGAGATTTCATTCATACTAATGTAATTTATAAAAATGACAACAGGACTAAATAAACCTACAAATTATTGAGTTAGGTGCTCAAATTGCATGCCATTTGTCTCTTGACAATATGCAAGGCGACGTTGAAACTCTTGCAAAATATTGGCAAAGGTATCAGCGTTAATTAACTGAATTTCGTTCCTAATTCTCTCTTTCAGTTCATCAATAGTATTAGGTCTGTTAACGTGGGTATCCCCACAAAAAAAATCTAGTGGGGTTAGATCAGGAGATCTAGTTGGCCACTCTAGAAAGCCTCGTCTGCAAAATTCATCTATTAGGAAACATGTTATCGAGGTATTCACGTACATGCGTAATGCGGTGGCGCTCTATCTTACTGGTACCATAGTGAATTGTCCGGTAGCTGAGGATTTTGATGATGTGGGTATAGAGCCGCAAGTGCGGAAATTATGTGATATTGCAGTTAATCTAAATATTTATCACCGTTTAATGAACCGTCAATAAAAGAAGGTCCCATAATTGTATTACCAACTATTCCCGCCCACACATTGGCTGTCTGTGGATACTGAGTGTGTCCTTCCATTTCCCAGTCGTCCCAGGGAAGTTTCGCATGCGAACAACTAAAAACAATCGCATTGTACACGTTACATCATGTAGTCAATGGTGCAATTAAAGGACTTGCAAGCTGTTAAGCGAACTCACCTATCCGGAAAGTCGTTTCAGGAAGCCAACAATGCTTTTCTCTCGCGGCTTCTGGAAGTTATGACGTTTCTGTGTAAACCCTATTTTTCCTTTCATTTCTCATGTGCCTAACATAAATAACGCTGCTGTTGTGTTGTTTCCTCTGTCAGTTTCCATTTTGATTAGAAGACTGATATCCAAATCCTCCGTTGTTTTGGACGGGTCAAAGTGTTCAAAATAGATTGGGAGTGAAAAGACAGAATGACAGGGTAATACTAGGGTATCTATGTGAATTCAATAAAAAATTTTTGCTTATGCATCTGCTTATACTTTTGATGGGAATTTAAAGGTGCGTATTCACTAGAGCATTCGTTCCGCATGAGCACTGAATGAGCACCGAACGAGCACCGAAGGGCTCTAAGTCAACACAACTGGACGGCGTTAGCAGTTACAGAGAAAACTTCAAAATGAGTTTCAGTTGAGAATTGATATTCCCATAAAATACAACTCCCATAGTTCCCAACGATAAATAAAAATTCTCCAAAGAAGATAGTAGAAGAAATGCTCACAATACGCGTTCGAAAAGTTTTGAGGAATTTCTGAGGAAACTGGAGATACGATCATCAGATTTAATTATGGGTCTTCTCAAAATTTTGACAACACTTATAATGAAACTTATTGTATCTTCGGCTCCTTTCGGAGTTCTCATTTCACAGGAGTAATGTAATATTTTATAATTTTTTCATTGCGACGAAGTGAAAAGAGCATGTTGTCGTTCATTGAATAACAATTGTGACCATTTATATATGGTACAATGAAACATGAAACATGAAACATGAAACATGAAACATGAAACATGAAACATGAAACATGAAACATGAAACATGAAACATGAAACATGAAACATGAAACATGAAACATGAAACATGAAACATGAAACATGAAACATGAAACATGAAACATGAAACATGAAACATGAAACACGAAACACGAAACACGAAACACGAAACACGAAACACGAAAAACGAAAAACGAAACACGAAACACGAAACACGAAACACGAAACACGAAACACGAAACACGAAACACGAAACACGAAACACGAAACACGACACACGACACACGACACACGACACACGACACACGACACACGACACACGACACACGACACACGACACACGACACACGACACACGACACACGACACACGAAACATGAAACATGAAACATGAAACTCGAAATTCGAAACACGAAACACGAAACACGAAACACGAAACAAGAAACATGAAACATGAAACATGAAACATGAAACATGAGACACGAAACACGAAACACGAAACACGAAACACGAAACACGAAACACGAAACACGAAACACGAAACATGAAACATGAAACTCGAAATACGAAACACGAAACACGAAACTTGAAACGTGAATCATGAAACATGAAACATGAAATGGGAAACATGATACATGAAATGGGAAACATTAAAGATGTAACATAAGACGGGAAAACTGAAACATAAGACGAGAAATATGAAATGGGAAACACGGAAAACATGAAACAGGAAACATGCTACGGAAAACATGAAACGGGAAACATAACATAAATAAAGAAATGTATCTTATTGATTTGTTATTCTAACGGTTGCCGAAAAAAAAAGCGTACGTCACAGTTTTTATAGACTCGCAGACTTTAGAATTTTGTCTACTCGTCCAAAAAAACAGTATTTTCCGGGCTTGTAACGTAAATTACTATTATTTAACATTTCAGAAATTTCTGAGTATTCTAGAAAGTTTCAATCTAGAAAACACGCGAGATGTGCATCGAATGGTAGCATCAAGGAAACGTTTGAAATTAAAACACGGCAAGTGTTGTCTCAATAAAATAACCCACACAATTACAATTACAACCCTTCGCCCTGTAAAATTTGCATTCATTATCATGCTATTACTATCATTCAAAGTCTTTATGAACTTGGACCAATACGACTTGACTGACTGTTATTCTAGATCTATTTCTTGTAGCTTCCACAAAAACTGGAATTGCAATCGAGGTTACAACATATGTATTCAATTCAGGAAGGAGCTACATGGTGCCCTTAATTAACTATATTCGATATTGGAGGTGACCTCAGAACATGCTATCAGACAGCTTAATTGATGTTACAGGCCTTGTGTCTGAAATCCAGTTTCATGTTACAACAAACAATTATTGTAGTTACTCAAGAACGAGTAGTGATTTAGATTGTATTGGTAATTTGATGTGTGCTCCTAACACTGAAAGCTGTTATCCAGTTAACAATGCATCACATTACGTGCATTTCATGCATCAAGCTGTGAGTATGTTGACATACATATTTCATCAGGAAAAATTCACCAAATGTCTGCTGTTATTGAATAAAAGCTACAAACATGAAGGGGGACCTCAAGGATCAGTTTCTGGGCCTGTCCTTATTTTATAGAATTAATTTCTGTTGAAAAAGTGATACGATCGACATCAGCCGAAATCTTTTTCATATTCTAAATTCATATAATAACTGGACTGTGTTCGGATTGAAAGTCATAACCAAGTTGAAAAGAGGTTTATGTATACTAAAAAGCAGAGTCATTCAACAAGAAATTTCAGGAAATCATCCTCACCACAAGAACTCACACCACAAGAACTCACACCACAAGAACTCACACCACAAGAACTCACACCACACCACACACACCACAAGAACTCATACACTGATTGTCACAAAATTGGATATTTTTTCAATTTCTAATTACATCTACCAATCCTAGAATGGCAAAGTGGAAACTCAGGCGAATATGGCGACAATGGCGGCTATAGCGCGGATCTGATTACGCCGGCGGCATCGTGAATCGTAGTGGATTTGAGGAGACGGTCAGGTGCCTCTTGTAGGCAAGTTCATTGGCTGCCTAGAGAACCAGCGTTAAAATATGACGTTTTAGAATAGTCAAGATAACGCTCATAGCTCAATAAATTAACAAAGAGAAAACTCATAGCGAATATCTACTTGTAACAATATTATATTCCAACTATAAGCAGTGATAAATCCCGTTATGATGATGAGAATTTTTATAACTAAACAATATTGTTGTGCCTACCGCCGATATATTTTTAGAGTGTATTTATGACAATAAATTACCTTCAACAACAGAATTAAAGTGTATTTCTAGTAGAGTACAATATAGCCAAAATAAATCACGTCACCCATTGTCCAAATATTTCCTTCCTATTCATTCAATGCGTCCATATAAGATTCAAACCATATTTCGTTTCGTCTGGTTGATTACGAAAACGATAACAGCAGCCAGCCTCCGTAATCTCTGGAAATGGAAACGAAATTCATTTAAAACTTCCATACAGCTATTGTCAGACTTATGCTAAGAGGGTTCCAGAGTTGATGAACAAGCTCGTGTGGTTTTATTTTGACATGTAATGTTTCAAACAGAACACATCCTCAACATAACGTTGAAGTTTTCATCGCCATACATAGTCGCGAAATAATATCCAAGTTGGAAGTTGCTAAACTTTCTTTTGTTCCGGTGAAACAGCACTGGATATTTAGTACTCCGAATCCATGATGAAGCAATTCGGTCCAATGGAGTCGACCACAGTGGCGGAGAGGAGTCTCATAAAAGTGATATTTGCTTATCATAAAACCTAATTGACATATTTTTACGTTGACAGCATTGTACCTTTCTTCAACTGTATAATTTGCATCATTCAATAATTGTTTTAATAATTATATCATAATTATAATAATCTTATACGCGCGAATACTCTCAGCAGTTGATCGTTGATGTATGAACGGATATATGAGCAAATGGGGTCAAAGAAGGGGGTCGCTGGTTGCAAAGAGGAACCTGGCAGATGTTTAACGCAGGACTCCGTCCAGTATGAACGGGACTTTTCGATGGCCGGAAGGCATTTGATGCCTTGCGGTGCCCGATCAAATAGTGAGATGCATTGAACAACTGATGGCGCTCTGGAGGACACCATGAGATCTGGTTAAGTCAGAGTCCAAACAGAGCAGGTAATCTTCAGACGGGGCGAATTTCAGGGAGACTCCCTCACCCCTCTTCTCTTCTGCATCTCAGTATTGCCATTGTCCGTTGCACTCAGGAGAACCCGTGGATACAACTGCGGCACCCCCAGCAGCCGGAGGTATAAGGTCACACTCATTTATTTTATATGGATGACCTGTATGCCTCTGGAGAAAGGGACCTACATCAGTCCTTAAGGGTGGTGCAAGAGTACACGCGTGCTGTCGGAATGGACGATGCGAGGGATACGGAGAGGATGCACCTACATCACGTTGATGCCGGAGAGACGTATATCGACTTGGGCAACGCCGCTACCAAGGGGTAAATACATTTAAAAACAGAAATATAACGTGAATCATAACATGTGCCATAGAGGATCAAGTTGCTTCTAACTCTAATGGATGCACCTGCTTTTTGCCTTTTGCCTCTGGGTGAAGTCTTCAGCTGTTATTTCAGTGATATTTCAACAACTATTTCATCAGGGCCAATCAACAGATTCACAAATAGATTTATATTGAAATGAACAAAGATCAGTTAATGAATATTAGCTCCGAGATTTTTTCTGATGTAATTTTTATTCTTTCCGCTCTTATTTTTCACTAGGTATTGCAAATGGAAACAAACATTAACCTCAAATCTCGATATTCCTTTTGTTCTGTGAGAACAGTAATTACGATTTGCGGTGTTGCCAATGATTGTTCTCCATCAAAGGAAAGATGCGGTCAGAGAATTTGAAAGTTACAAATAATATAAAAGGTAGCTTATATTTTTCAATGGCTTATATTAGCTTCGTGGATTATAGTGGGGGGTGTTTTCGATAAACGTGACGTCAGAGGTATATTTTCAAATGGAAAAATATATTGGTACCTACTATTAGTTGTTGAATGAACGTTTCAGAATAGAAACAAGCGATTAGAACCGAACAACTTTTGCAATAGATTTTTCGTAAATCTAAAGGTCCATTAAGGGCATTAAGACAGGTATAAATGAAGTGAGTTGAGATTGTATTGTTCGAAAGTAAACTACTGATAATGCCAACTTTGTTGGGATAACAAGTGTGTCTTCACCCTACTTACCACCGGCACGGCACTGATCAGACCACCGTTTTCATCAGGTAATATTTAGTTTCATTCCAGTGAAACAGAGCGTAGTTATTCCGATTTTTACGGTCATTATTCAATTTCGGTCGGTTGAATAATAAGCGTACTATTTCCCTTCCATTTATTTTCAATTCCTCTGAACGGAAAGCTAATCTATTTGCGTTGCGGAAAAACTCGATCGTATACAAAGAGGATATTGCGAGGGATGGGTATTTACTTTATGATTGACGTTTACCACTTTTTCGCGAATGCCGAAGCTTTCGGCCCGTCTGAGGGGATGTTAATGTTCGCGTCCGGAAAAGGAATACAAAAAAGTGCGTGTAGGGGTTTCGACAAAATCTGAGGATTGGTGAATTCGGTGATTTCTTTTCAGTGGCAGGATCATGTCAGGATTATAGCAATACGCATCGCAGATATCCAGAATTCCTTTTCTGTCAAAAACAGAAGAGGGAAAGTAAATTGATTAGTTTTTTATTTGTACAGTGTGTCTCAACGATTATATTACCGATGGATATATTTGCCCATGTCCATTTTGCAGTTAACTAAACGAAATATCGAAAAGTGTGTATGAATAATTTCATTATACTCGATTAGTACTACAAAAAGTTTCGAATGAAAATTTTTCATATTTCTAAAAAAATATTATAAAATTTGTTCTTTCTTCCTAAAATCACCAAAAACTCAAAGACCAAACACGATATAGGAAATTATTATATGAACTGTTTCATTGTCCATTAATGAGTCTACAAAAAGTTTCGATCTTCATTCCTTCAAAAACAGATTAGAAAACAGCTGATAAACTTATAGAAATTTGGAATTTATGATAAAATAATTCACAAACTCGCCAAAAATTCGAAAACAAACAAAATATCAGAGAATTTTATATAAACACTTCAATTACCTTCAAAGAGCTCTACAAAAAAGTTGGAAGAAATTTTTCCATTACTTCAAAAACAAACGAATAAACGGTTCCTCAACTTGGAAAATATAAAAAAAAACGAACAAAATGAACAGAAATATGTCAGTAACCTCATAACCCCCATTCCCTTATCGCTCACCCCAATTTTTCACATAAATACCCCCTATCAGACATGCATTGATCATAGTATTCACATTATTGGTGTCCAATTATAGTTTCAAACGGATTCAATAATAAAGACAGCAACGCATTGATCGTAGTATTCACATTATTGGTGTCCAATTATACTTTCAAACGGATACGCATTAATCGTAGTATTCACATTATTGGTGTCCAATTATAGTTTCAAACGGATTCGATGATATAGACAGATACACATTGATCTTAGTATTCACATTATTGGTTTCCAATTATAGTTTCAAACAGATACGCATTGATCGTAATATTCACATTATTGGTGTCCAATTATAGTTTCGAACGGATACGCATTGATCGTAGTATTCATATTATTGTTGTCCAATTATAGTTTCAAACAGATTCAATGATAAAGACAGATACGCATTGATCATAGTATTGAAATTATTGGTGACCAATTATAGTTTGCAATCATTTTTAAAATGAAGTAGTGGCATTTGAAATAAGAACTACACATTGAGATCGTAGTATTCAAATGATTACTAATTATAGTTTCAACCATTTCCAACAACTTCCAGGCTACCCTTCAGCTTCTAGGAAAGGATGTACGTGTACACGGGGGCTAGGATCGTCGATAGTTGAGCCGCCGGCAGGCCAAGTGTGGGCGCAAGGCGGATCCTAGCCTGAGGTAGTAAAGGAAAATGTATTATTTGTTTTCACAGCACAGCTTCGATTAGTGCAGTTTTGCAATTATTCTTCAATAGAACGGAATTTACTGTCCTTTTACCATTCACCCTTCTGCATCAATTGCCTTCGCCTTCCACATGTAATATCCCCCTGTGTATTAAAACGTTCGTCCTACTGATATATTTATACGGTGGTTACTGTAGCTCTCTCTTTTTGCAGGTTCTGTGGTACAGGGACACGATGCAACTCGACACGACAGAACAAAGAATAATGGAGTCGCGAGGATCACGACACACTCTAGTGATTCGCAAAGTGCACAAATCAGACTTCGGAAATTACACTTGCGTGGCAGATAATCAACTGGGAAAAACAAGGAAAAGCGTTCAATTAACCGGTAAGATATATTGCCGGCGTAGATAAAACAAGCGAACTGAATAAACAACGAAATCATTTCAATACCTACCTCTTGCGAGTGAGTGTGCTTTATCAGGTCGGATGTTTTGTTTTACTGGAGAGTTTCCTTGTTCAGCTGAGGCCCCTGCTCTTATGTGTACAGAGTGTCTCAAAAAGTATACCTACAATAAATAGAAACCTTCTTTATTTTTTATTTAAAAAAAATGATTCGTGATAAAAGTTGGTGAATATCAAGAAACTCGTAACAGGTGATAAAAAAGTTGAGTTGAGTCTTGGTTTGTAAAAAAATATTATTTTTCGTACCTTTATATTTTTTCAAATACAGAAAAAATGTTTTTATCTCATGAACCATCCAGATTAATTTATTCATGAACATTCAACAGTATTTGAAATCGACAGAAATTCATACCATAGAGAAATTATGTAAATGGAATCAATGTGTTCACGCAATTTTATTACATCCATCCCTTCATCTTCATCAATGTTTCCAAATTCTGTGACCTTATTCTCTACCCAAGTTGCATTTCTGTGAGGCTTCTGGCTTCTGGCAATAGCTTGGTTCAGAGTGACGTTGATCTCCAATTGGATATTTGAATTTGCACCTTTTGTGTATGTAGGAAAGGGCCGTCCCTGGATTCAAAGCTAGTGCACAACCAGAATCAGTGTTTCTTCATCAAACGTTTTACCGAAGCTGGTAATTCAAACTATTGTTTTCGTATTTACAACATTGACAGTCAAAGACTGACTAAATTCCAAACTAGAACCTATAGAGTATTTGATACGAGGAAGTTCGGTAAAATCCTACAATATCGCTCTTTCAATGCCTGGTATATATTTACAACTCGACCTCATCAATGATCATATCTCACCCAGTAATAACCAATTTGCGTGTCTGAACAAAATTATTAAATTTTTCCTCGTAGATTTGCACAGATTAAGCGCAATGCTACTACCCTTGATAATTTTTGTTCAACTTTCAGACGTTCGGGGATACACTTCGAAAATAGGCCCTGAAACTGATCCTTGTGGCATGCCTCAATTATAATAATAATACTTACTATTTCTAATAAAATCATTAGATATTCATGTCCAACTATTGATTTTGTTAACTTTATTCCGTTACAGGAAAGCCGAATCCAGCGAAATTCAGTAGCGCATCAAGGGGCAACTGGAAGGACAGCTACAACATAAGTTGGGCAGTAGAATCACTAAGCCCCATTCAAGAATACAAACTTCTCTTCAGGAGATTACCAGACAGCAGTACTGACGATGGTCATCCACAACCTCTTCACCATCAGAGTCAGAAGAAGTTCATTCCTGGAAAAGTGAGTCCAGTTTTGAACATTGTCTATAAGCACACGCCACTCCACCATTAGTTATAATAATATTGTTATGATACTGGAGTTTATGGCTACAGAAAGTACTGGGCAGTTATGACTCGTTTATTCACAGCACCAAAACAACAATATATTCCGATGAATAAATCAATGAACTCAAATATACTAATACAATTACTTCACTGGATTCTGATTGTTATTCATAAACTCCAATTCTTCAACTTCTGTAAACTTCTTCTTCAACGACTGTAAACTTCATCTTCAATGTCTGTAAATTTCATCATCAACGTCTGTAGACTTCATCTTCAACGTCTGTAAACTTCATCTTCAACGTCTGTAAACTTCATCTTCAACGTCTGTAAACTTCACCTTCACATTCTGTAAACTTGCCCGTGTGCTCGAATCTCATTTCTTATATGAGTAATCCAGTGAAAGCATCGAGAACTTCTGCCGCAATGAGAAGGCTTAGAATCGTCTATTTTAGAATACATCGTTTAATTCGAGAAGTTTGCGATACTTGCTTGTTCATATTAACAGAATTCTCGGAAATATATCTGCAACCGTTTGCCATGCAGTGGCACAGGGTAATCTGTGACATTATCCATTCTCGCAAAATCGATAAAAAATTCAAAGAAATGAATGTGTGATGATGAATAAGAAAAATATAACAGTAATATATCAAATATTATGTGCCCTAAAATTGGTACTTTCTTCAATGTCACCGGGTATTAGATCACATTCGTTACCTTCACTGGCACGAATTCATAGGACGCAACAAGGTTTTCCCTAGGGCAATTCCTCGTCCAATTTTCTCATCGTGAAAGTTGAACTAGAATATCACCACGTTTTCACTGCCGGCACCTCCATCCTGGCATCCTTTCATAATAGTTTTTGCCCTTATCTCACATCTTCAGCAAAAAGGCTCTTCTCCGTTGACAGGTAGGACGTAGAGGTGTCCAATCTATTTAAGACCCACAACTGTGTTACCTTATCATGTGAAATAGCTATTTGTATTACTAGGGAGGAAATTGCCATTTTTCCTCCCGCAGGACGCCCTGGCGCGAATTACAGAAACAATTTGATTATAATAGACAAGTTTCATCGTTTACAACTTACTTGAAATGAGGGGAGGAAAACTACAAGTTTCCTCCCTGGTTTGAGGGAGGAAACTGTGTACTTTCTGTAGGGGTAGGAGGAAATAAATCGTGTGTGGAATGAATCGTTTTCTGTGTAATTTTCTTTATTTACCATGGATTTTCATCAAGTAATAGCTGATTCAAACAAAAATACTGACGTGTATACTTAAAATATATCGAACAGGAGGAAAATCACGAGTCCTTGAACTTGGAGGAAAAAGCAGGCCCTTCCTTGGAAATAAGAATTGTGAATTGATAAAATTTTTCTTGTAGATTTTTATCGAAATATGCCCGTATCATTCATTACTATTCTCGTCAGCTGATTCTGTGCTGGGAAGTCGAAATATATTATGTTCTCTAAGACAACGGCCGATAGAATGGAACGGATGAAGGTTAGGAGTGATTGAAAGTCTGACATTGACTTAGGTAAGTGAAATGGGGTGTTTCGAGGGTCATTTGTTCGGCCAAGCATCTCCGGACGGGGATTAAATTCTGCGATAACCACTTCGAGGACAAAAAAGAGCTTGCCATTGATAGATAATGATGTTGAAGGAAGCCGAGGGTCCGATATTATCTTGCAGATGTATATACCTACGACTGAAGGCAGAGATTCAATTAAAAAACAAAGCAATTCGTTAAGAGGATGTTGTCGTGTTCAATTGGAAGCGATGAATTGAGGTCAAGACGCGCTATACCAGGTGTAGGAGGTATCACTTCCTGAGGAGAAGATCGCAAGAACATATTCAGGAATGATGGAAGTTACTGGATATTCAATAACAATGATACAGACGGAAGAATATAATAAACGATGTTATTTCATTCAGTCGACAAGAAATAGAAAATTGAGATCGAATGAAAGAAAAGATGGCGTCAGAAATAAACATATAACATGGTTATACCCGGCGGAGAGGAATGGTGATGGAGTCAAAATATTGAACCAGATATAAGTTCTTTTGTGAGATAGTTTGCTAACGATAGTCGCTGCACACCGATATTTATCCCTTTTTACTTTTATTCTATCAGAAACGTAGGCTTATTTTGGTACAAACCTGTCAGGCAAAAACTTCCTTATCTAATGCCACAACAGATATTGAATTATCTCTAACGAATACTTATACAATGGGTCATTTTGATGCATTGCCGGCTAAGAGAGATGTTTTTCAGTCCGCTCTGCACCTGGACACAATGGCCAGGTCATACTTGGGAGGAATGCTATTTACGAGCAGAATGTGGGTTATGATAATAATTAGCTCCGGATCGTATTGTTTCAGATTCGTTATCCAAAGTTATAGTCAGTCCAGGAGCAGTCAGAGCCAGAATAGAATTGGACGAAGTTTTTGTCGATGAAGTTTCTTTAGAACACCCGTAGAACTCCAATCAGAAGATGTTATATTGGGGACAACATTTTCTAAGGATGAATTATTAGCCTATGTTCGACAGCGAAAGAATCCAACATTTTTCTGGAAATGAGTTGCCGTTCCCTGAATTGCAGGTTGCAGTGAAAACCCTGATACCCAAATTGAGGAACGCTACAATGAAGGAGGACCAAGGGTTGGGCCAAGTTTCTTCATCTGCGCACTAGACCAACAACATCCGATAATTCGTAACTACAGATATGTTCATCATTGAACACAACATACATCAAAGATATTATCAAAAAATGGCGTATCGTTTCATACACTGAAAGATCATATGCCAATCCAGTGCTTTTGGTACCAAAAAAATCGGGAGAAACGCGTTTGGAAATTGATTTTCGTTTGAATAAACAGTCTGAAAAATTATGTTATTTAATTCCTTCTATAGATAAACTGTTCAAGAATTTGAATGAGTTTTGTTTATTTTTCTACTCTAGATGTGGCTTACGGCTACTTGAAGATTCCATTAACTGAGAAAGTCGAAGCCAAAACAGCATTGATAACTGCAGATGAGCGAGGTTAGTTTGAACGTATGAGTTTTGGGTTGACAAATGCCCCATTTCAATTTTGCAAATTAATAAATTTGATCTTGGCTCCTTTGAAAAATAAAATGCAATTTGTTATTTGGATGATAATTAGACTTGGAAATATTTCTGAAACTTTCAAAGAGCCGGTTGAACTGTTGAGTTTTCAGTATTTGGGTTATGTTCAGTCACAGAATGCTACGAGACCAGCAAAGGTAAAATGCAGAACAATCTAGGAATTTCCAACACCGAAATATGCTGCCGTAGTAAGAAGATTTATATTGGTGTAGAAGAAGAATATATGAATGCCGTCACTCATTCAAAAGAAAAGGAACGTCTGGAAACGAACTTTCCAGCCATCTTCCTTAGTAAAATGTGTGGGTCGTAATATTGGACCAACTCTTCATAGTGCGTTGTCCTCAGTGGTCTATAAACTGATACAATTACTTCACTGGATACTAATTTTTATTCATAAACTCCAATTCTTCAACTTCTGTAAACTTCTTCTTCAACGACTCTAAACTTCATTTTCAATGTCTGTAAACTTCATCATCAACGTCTGTAGACTGTTAGTTTGAACGTATGAGTTTTGGGTTGACAAATGCCCCATTTCAATTTTGCAAATTAATAAATTTGATCTTGGCTCCTTTGAAAAATAAAATGCAATTTGTTATTTGGATGATAATTAGACTTGGAAATATTTCTGAAACTTTCAAAGAGCCGGTTGAACTGTTGAGTTTTCAGTATTTGGGTTATGTTCTGTCACAGAATGCTACGAGACCAGCAAAGGTAAAATGCAGAACAATCTAGGAATTTCCAACACCGAAATATGCTGCCATAGTGAGAAGATTTATATTGGTGTAGAAGAAGAAGATATGAATGCCGTCACTCATTCAAAAGAAAAGGAACGTCTGGAAACGAACTTTCCAGCCATCTTCCTTAGTAAAATGTGTGGGTCGTAATATTGGACCAACTCTTCATAGTGCGTTGTCCTCAGTGGTCTATGGACTAATATATTTTTATCCTGAGGTTGATTAAAATGTTTAACCTCAATAAATTCAACATAATGGCAGCTTTGCCAACAACACAAAAGGCAGAACTACAATTCCCAATGAATTTATTATTTTCAGGAGAACAAAACGTATGCTGCAGTCGGCTACAGCGTAGGCTACGGTTACGGACGGCAGTTCATAGACAGAAGAACGGATTGGAGGGACGTAATTCTACCCGCGACTCCTTCTCAATCTCCCGGAGTTCAATCTATGAGCTACGTAATACGAGGATTAGAATCCGGGCAGAATTACGAGGCCAAAGTTCAGGCGAGGAACAAATTCGGCTGGAGTCCCGTTTCCGAAGCTTTCACGTTCCAGACGACTGACACAGGTCAGTATTCATCTATTATGGATGAGGTTTAACAATTTTTAATGATGGTAATACGATGAAGGAAAAAGTTGATGTGAAATCCGAACAATTTTTCACGATATGCAATATATATATATATATATATATATATATATATATATAGGAGAGAGGTAGTCTTTGCTGACTCGTTAAGATCAAGCTAGGGAAACTTGTTGGGTAAGCAGCATGCAGGAAGTATACTCTTATAACACTTTATTCCAATATTTCGACAAGTATTATTGTCATCATCAGGGAAAGCTACAATAATGTTAAAACTATAGTGAAAACAATTGACAACTGTGGATTCTAAACTACTTACGTGTTGATGAGATTGATTGCAATAGATGATATAAAAAGACGTGTACAGTAATTAAACATATTAAAAAACAAGTTATGAGATAATCTTAAAGGTAATCGTCACACATTATTAAAAACTCAGTTATGCATAAAATCTAGTTCTATTCAATTTTATTCAAATGGATATCATACCGATGTCACACCGGTTGATCGGAAAGCGTGGAAAAGAAAGAAAATTTATTTGAGGTTATGTATACAAACTGAAGTTTGTTAAGGTACGTTCCTGCATGGAACTCTACTAGAATCTGAAATTAGACAGATTGAACCACTCAGAACGAGAAAAGTGTACATCAAGCTTGGAACAAAAAGGTTCTTTTATATTTGTTGGATTCTTTGGCTAAGATTTTTGCAGTCTCAAAGTTCATATTGTGACCTTCTTTTTGTACATGATTACTGAGTGCACATCTCTCTGGGTGCAATCTACAATCACTCTTATGTGAACAAATTCTGTCCTTCAGCAACCTATTGGTTTGTCCTATATATTCATTTGAGCAATTGGAGCAAGGAATACAATAAACTACATGAGATTGATGAGTTAAAGGAGTTCTGTCCTTCACTTTTGCAATTTTAATATTATTGAAAGATTTGAAAATTCTAGTAAGTTTTGGAGTCATATTAGTTATATAAGGAAGAGATGCATAAAAAGTATTAACTACATGGTCCGCATTGTCACCAACTGCAACCTCCAAACCACCTGTATTATTAATATTATCTGAGGGAGCCTCCATTGTTGAGCTATATAGAATTTTTTTCAAAAGAGAATGAGGATATGAATTGTTTCGAAATAAATTGTACAAAATACCCAAGTTTTTATTCCAGAGGGTACTATCAGAGACGTTGAGGACTCGTTGTTTCATTTGCTTGACGAGGTTCACTTTGATAGATTCCTTGTGGTACGACAAGTAATTCATGTATCTACCAGAACTCATGGGTTTTCTGTACCAATCGATGAGAATACTATTGTTCTGTGTTCGTATGAATTTCATGTCCAAGAAAGGAACACTACGTTCAACGTTTTCACATTCCAACGTAAACTGTATGTAAGGGTCGTAACTGTTAAAGATGTCAACTATATCTGCAATACCCTCTGCAGGTAACGAGAGTATGATGTCATCAACATATTTCTTTATAAAAAATAAATTGAAGGGAAGAACACTGATAACTGTATCTAAAATGTCATCCATTACATAGCAAGCAAGAATGGGACTAATTTTTGCCCCCATTGGGGTACCGAAAGTTTGTTTATATATTTTATTATTGAATGAGAACACTGTATTATCAAAAAGGAATGTTATTAAATCAAAAAAGGTTTGTTTTTGGATTCTACAGATGGGGCCAACGCGGTGCCAGTTTTTATCAACTGCTCTAATGCATGCTTCTAAGTATACGTTACTAAATAATGAGACAACGTCTAGACTAGCTAGGACATAATTGTCCGGGAGTTGCACCTTGTTAAATCTTGTGGATATATATATACTGGAAGTAATCGGAAAAACTCGCTGTATCATAATATAAACTCATGAAGAGTTGCAAAATCATATAACTTAATGATAGAATCCCTCATTCATAGAAATATACTTCAGACGAAAAAAACATAGAATCACTACGTTTTGATAACGTTTTTCTGATATTTGAATCACGTTAAAAGTTTCCTGAAGACTTTTGAGTGTTTCTCGTAAGTTCGTAACCAGACGACATAAGGAACAGATTTTTATTACCTGCCATTCGTTATAAAATGGCTTTATACACCCGTCCTTCACGGGAGTGCAAGAGGTTAGATTACACTCTGTATGTATTCATCAGCTCAAACAGTGAAGGGTTCTCTTGAGCTCTTGTCGAATGTTAGATTGATTGTACATTGAGATCAAGGTCATCATCTAGTATAGGATGATGATCCTTGGTTATCACCTTATGTACTTCGCAAATCCATATTTCATCTTCTACCGGAGTTAAACTTTTATTTTTGGTTATTTCGACCATTTATGTTTGAAATGTGTTTCTAACAAAAATAATGAATTCACTTCGGCATAACATTCCGAATTTGTTTCGATCTCCTCATCTTCAGGTAATAAAAAGATTCACAATAAAATATGAATTCTTATAATATATATATATATATATATATAATCAAAATTCATAATAATAATCCACCAACATACATATATTATAGTATTTATTCAAAAAAAAATATCATATGAGATGATTTTTTCATATGATGAGCTCTAATCCCTTTTTTTATTTCATGGCATGGGCACAGATATGGGTTATCCTGACAGGCCTCAGTCTCCCAAACATACATACAATGGTGAGTATGAAGTTGTTTTATCAAAAATAAATAGAAATTGAGAGACTTCAAACGAAGCAGAATATGGTTTGATACATATGCCATACTAACATCCCAGCTAACTCAATTTCTAATTTATGTAAAACTTGTATTCCAAAGTTTCTCAGCTTGATTCAACTCTAATCAAATTTTTACACTGGAAAAGCTTGATGGGTAGTCGCGGCGGGAAAGTATGTATGGGTTTCAGTTCCAATGAAACAGGTGGAGAGAAAGGACAATTGTTAAAAATTGATAGCAAAAATCAAACAACTCGAGTAGTACTTCGTGTGAATTTAAACTGCATACATTGTGTGGCAGATGTTTTCGAAAGAATGCTTGAAAGGAAAACCTAGATAACGTCAATTCCATGTAGTCTATCACCATATAATTTTTCCAGAGAAACATACAGAATGTATAAACTTCTCCTCCTATTGACTAGATATTTTCATCAATTAGAACGAATGCCGTTGGGACTACGTACAACACCAGCACCCGATACTGAATTTTACTAATATTTCTTCATGTTCTCTTTTGTCCTGTTTAGTGTATACTGCGACCTATAAAATCTAGTGTGTCCTTTTCTGCTACCCAGCCTTGGAAAATTTTGAGATATCAGATGGCTTCAGGTTAGGTAGATTTTCCTCTTCTCATCTCCAAAGTACCCCTTATTTTCAAGGAAATGCGTTCTGTGATAATGTGGATTGAGGTTTAATATTGTTTAATATCCTGGTATACGTGTATATTTATGTTTATGTTGGTATATATAACTTTGTATTCTCAATTGTTTTAGAAATAAGGAAATTTATTTCTATAGGTGCATCATCGCTATGAAATCCCTACCTAAAATGAACCATAAAAAAATCTAACACAGTGTATAGGACCGAGTACTAGAAAAGTCGGTCATCATACAAAAATAGACCTGTAACTCCGAAACTACGTGAGACTGTCAAACGTTTCATTTTTTTTTTTTTTATTCAGGTGACCAAAATACGTAAGTTCATAAATTTTTTAGTAATTCTGGAGCTCACTGTAACTAAAGATTTACCGAAAGTGGTTCCTCTAATTAACACATAATGAGTAGAATTTTCAGTATAATAACAGAATAAAATCAATTGCTTTAATCATGTCTCCTCTTTATAGTGCCCAAACAAAAATATCCCAAACTCTCGACCAATCATTCGAAAGACACTTTTTTTCCAAATCAAGTCAATTTCACTTAGAGTTCCATCTCCGTTTGTCCGGATGTTCACGAGGCCCTCAATATTCGATGAATAAGTGGGATCATCAGACAACCGAATTCTCTATCAATATAAAACGTCTCTTTATTTGATTTTTTGTCGAACGACGACTCAGACAGATCGTCAATCTAAAAACACTTAAGGTGGCATTGGAACATACAATAAAAGAATGCATTGGAAAAACTGGGTCACAAGGCTTGACGTACGTAATTTCGTTTCAGTCTTTCAGCACTTCTCGACCATAGGCGTCCCAACGGGGTACGTCATTCATTCTGGATTTCTTCAACGTTAAGTTTATGAGTATAAATGGATGTCCAGTCAGTTGGCATCTTCTAGCTTACAAGTTTGTGATCATATTGATAATATCCTACAAATTGCTCCACACCGGGAAAAAAGGTCCAAATAGACTAGTGCACTTGACACTATTTCAATTATAGCAATACATTTTTTACTTGCGAGCTCTAAAGTGAAGTATTTGCTGCATAATCCAGTTACGACAAACAAACTTGAGCAACCTAAAAAATTTTTCATTTCAAAAAATATATAATTTTTATTGTTGTTATTTCAGAAAATATACCATTTATCAATAAACGATTTCGATAGATTGAGAGATAATTCAATTCTCCACAAGAATGATTTTAAGTAATACCTCATGAAATACGCTCGTTTTGTCAGAAAAGTAGTAGAAGGAGAGGAAAAAGTCGTTCCTGAAGACTTCTACTTCCTCATGCGAATATAACATGTGAGTATCTGAGTACCTGAAATGTGTTTTGTCCCACTTCACATAACCCTTCTACGATATTTACGTAAGATCCGAAAGTCATGGATATTTTAGTTGATATGAAATAATTAAGTATGCTGGAGCAGGAATCAGTATCCTCTTTGGACCATATGCAACGATTTAAGGCTACTGAGACAAGTCTCACTTGTAGATGCCAAGAAAAAACTGGTTTTTAATCCTGTCTCAGTTTTCAACTCACCCATAATCCCGGCAATTTCCTCTGTAAATGTTGAAAATAATCGCTCATACACATCCTACATAAAAAATGGAGTATGTGATTTCAAGCTTGAGGTTTGCACTTCACAATATTGTTATCAAACATATATGCAGGATATGAATAAGCGATTATTTTCAACATTTACTGAAGAGAATGCCGGTTTTACGGTTGAGTTGAAAATGAGGCAGGAGTAAAACAAAGTTTTTTTTTGGCATGTATAACTAGGACCTGTCACACTACTTTAGAATTATTGCATATAGTCTGAAGAGGGTATGGGTTGCTGCTTCAGTATAATAATTCCATATTCACTAAATTATTCATGATTTTCGGATCATCCGCAAACATCTCCGTGAAAAACACATTTTAGGTACACAAATTACTATGTTTATATGAGAAGGTAGGAGTCTTCAGAAACGATATAAACTTTTCCTTTTTCTTCTCCGATCATTTCCAGCAGAGTTATGACCAATCAAATATTCGGCTCCTCCAGAACTCCCAGAGGCGGGGGCGGGTAAGCGTGAACCTGAAAGTTGATTTCGGTGTTCATCACGTTTTATGAGAAAACGAGCGCATTTCATAAGATATTACTGGATATAATTTTTGTGGAGAATTGAGTTGTCTTTCATCATGTTGAGTTGTTTTTCCGATAAATCATATACTTTCCAAGATTACAGCAAAAATCTATTTATTTATTTTTAAACGAAAAAAAAATATGTTTCACCACTGGAATTTTGGTATACAATTTTTTTATTTTTTTCGTGTTTATCATGGTTCCAACTACTAGCATACCAATTTTGGTGGTGCTACAATCGATCCTCGTCTCAAAACCCAATCGTATACTGGATTATTTATGCATTTGAACAGAATTAATTATCCCTTGACAATTTAGTGAGTGCCGCCTTTGGCAAGTTCTTCCCTTCCCATTCGCTTCCAAGAGTGGTCTATACGTCGTAGATATGTAAGTTACAAGGTGTGGGGACATATCAGTATATTCTTTGAGGATTGTAACTGAATTGGATATTTTCACATGGATGAATTGGGAATTAGACAATGCCCCGAATAAAACTTCATCCATTCTTTGTAGTTCTTTCAACATATTCCTGAAAGGAAGCTCAGCAAATCTCGAGAGAAATGAAAAATGGAATGAGGTTAGGTGATATTTCCGTAGTGCACAAAGGGATTCTTCCGTCAAGTCCAATTCGGAATGGTCGCAGTTATCAGTACGTTTTCTATATCTGGTTTTGCAGGAATAGAAACTTCACAGATCGAATCCAATTCATTTTGGGTTAAACCTTCATTCGGATGAATTTTTCATTTCCGCATGAGTTACTAGATTAGTTTTCATTGTTGATGTCAGATGTGATTCAATTTTTCATCAAGCAGACGAATTGGTATGAATCCCAATAATAAAAATACTAATGATAATAGAAATATTTATACATAACGTACCTAATGTTATTCAAATATTTGTCATAAGTTCTATGATGTTGGGGCAGGACAACATCTGGCTGGTCAGCTAGGGTTTTTATGTAAAATTGGGAAAACTGAGAAAGATGCCTATACATAATCTATTACTTCACCCATTCCTTCAACGAATTCGCCTCCAATATTTCAGAATCGATGTGTCTCGACTGGCTCTGATAATTTACGGTTCATTACGGGCGTAATCCACTGACGCAACACTTCCTAATCACAATCAGAAACCGAATTATCGAATAATTGGAATACTTCGTCGATATCGAGGTTCGGTGCATCTTGACGATAATCAAGTTTTCCGAAATTTCCTTATCGAATTCAATTTGGCCCCAATATTGAGCGCTTAATGCACTTAGGCATATAGAATATAGTTAACATCATTATAGAAATTGACAGAACACTTGAGACGGTCGGAGTCCCTTAATAAATGATGGAAGCTGGAGAGTTCAAATACGAAATATGTTCTGAGTCGGTAAATATCGACCAGTGACTCTCTACTGAGGATTGAGGACTGAAAAACTAGAAACTAGAGAAACTAGATGTCCTGCCATACCATAATACAGGAATATATTTGGGTCAAATATCCATCAGAAAACAACTACTTTCCTGGCTAGTACCACGACGAACGTTGAATTACATCCAATGAATTTCCGTGCAGAGTTCCTACACAAGGCTATCTCCGCAATTGCCAGTTGCATGGAAAATGTTAATTGAAACATTTGGACCACCTATATAAATCGATTTCTGAGTTCTTGCCCTCATCAGTATAGGGTAGGTCTCTGCAGACAATAACTATAATGTCTGCAACAAATGGTCCAATTATCAATCCATGTCAAGGCAAAAGCTGAGACACCACCCGTAGATCGGTGTTAGTTGGGCTGAGGTTGAGATGGCGCTCTTAGTTTGGTTGCCTCTATGTTCATATAAACGTGTGTCCGAACTTGCTTCAATTTTGAATGTTCTGAAAAATTGTGAGTTCATTAAATGGCATAATTTGAAATGTTTATCCATTTGAAACTTTTTATTGGTTCAACATTTTAACAATTTTTAAAATGTCTTGAATTCATCGCTAATTTTTTTTTTGTTTGATGGATCCATGCGAAATTAGGTATCCCAATGGACTCTTTGAATGTCTACCTAATGAAAAAAATCAGTCCTATCAGTTGGAAGAATTTAAGTTTTGAAAAAGTGTTTTCATTTGAAGTGGGTCACACTGTTAGAAGATATATGGAGAGCAGTTTGGTGTTTTACTGCTATCATTCATGTGTTTCTCTTTCTTTGAATGTATCGTATTCAAAAAGTTATTATTATTATTGCAGATTTCTTTTCAAATACTCTCTCAATTCTCAATATGCGAAGTAAATGCCTTCAGAGCCGATAAATATTTGTTGTTGTCTGGTGTTTGAATTAGGATTTCTACTACACTCCATTTGTTAATTTCCACTCACTTGAGGTAAATACAGTCAGACAGATGAACATATTTCATTACCAACTCAGTTTTTACCCAATCATTTCTTAATTTTCATACGCTCCTTGCGATTAGTAATAATTCATGTTTTTTTTTACAGAGCAAGAAATTTCACAAGACATCCTAGGTATAGCGCTGGGTCGTGGCTCCACGTTCTCACTCTCATCGGAAATCCTGCCCTTTCTTCTAGCAATCTACATTATTTTCGGAATCTTTTCGTAAACATCAAAATAGATTTAAGAATTGTCTTAAAGCATATATATTTTCCATATAAAATGTAAACTATAAATATGTTCACTGATAGGATGCACACACCAAAATTTTGTTGCACACCATACGCATAACAGCATCAGAAATTTGGATGATTGTTTTTGCGACACAAAGGGTTTTTTGGAATCAGAAAATAATGATGACTTGATTCTTAAACAGAATTTCGAAATACAATTGAATAGAATACAGCGATACAAGGTCCACCATTTCGGAAACCTAGAACACAATATTTTATTTTCTTTCCGTTGTACCGGAAGTAGAGGACAACTTCCTTATTTCAAATGGATCTCCCTGTATTTCATTACATTTTTGAATTTATCAGCAGATTTCAGGCCCACTTTGTGTAATAATGCCCATAACCAATTTTTTGGGGATTTCGAGATATTAAATTTTTTTCTGAAAAATTTTGCAGTTAGAGTACTACTCCGAAAAAATCATAACTCATAGAAATGTGAAATTTCACAGAATCATCCACGAAGCATCACAGGTCCGTTGTATTTTCAAAAATATTTTACAGAGTGGTAAAAATTTCCACCTTAAACGAGAATACTGATGGAACACCAATATCCATGTTTTTTGTGGTATAAAGGGTACCCGAATTTTATGTTTATAATTTTATGAGATAATCGCTTATACATAGGAATGTGGTTGGTAAATCCATAAGGCGTGTTTTTGAACAATACCGTTCCAAGTTATCGTATCAGATGAATGTAGCCACTGCTCATGGTACTGCTTCCATTCGTTGGTTGAATGTTCGAAGATCAGTAACTTATTCACAATGGGCCATTTAAATTTCCTCCTCGCTCTCCAGACCTGACACCACTGGACTCCTCCATCTGGGAATATATCAAAAAAATGTTTATGCGGATCTTGTGAGTGATAAAGAAAATATTAAATGAAGGTTTCTGAGAGCGTTCAATAATTTGATTCGTGACTCCATACAGGAATTTACCTCTCTGGTAGTATAAATATTTCAATTCATTCATTTTCATTTCGAGTTACCTTTTATCAATGGTAGTGGAATTGCCAGAGTTGATATCACTTCATTTGTCTTCATTGCATTTTTGGTTCACATGATTCACATTTCAAATATTTTCCAACATCAAATATATCTTGCTAGGGGTGTATTTTAGGTATAGGGTATTCTTCCTGAATTTGATATCTTTTTTCCATAGTAAACAGTATATTGTATGTTTTGTATTTAATTGTGTTTTAGGTGGAAAATTTTGATTCTCCTGTGGATTATTTTTGAAAATTCGATGGCCCTGTTCATGACAATGCTTCAAGTTTGGTTTTGTGGAATTTCACTATCAACTATTGCTGTCTATGAGTTATGATTTTTTCGGATTAGTTTTGTAAGTGTCCATTTCTTCAGAAAAAAACAATATCTTGAAAACTAACATAGGTATTATTGTTACACAAAGTTGGCCTATAATCTGCTAGGAAATTCAAAAATGTAATGAAATCCATTTGAAATAAGGAGGTTGCCCTCTGCTTCCGGTAACAGAAATTGGAAATATTTGGAAATATTTCATTTAAGAAGACCATACTGTACTCAATTTAAAGTTCTTATATTGAATGGTTCTCCATATATTCCTATCGAACGCCCGTAGTGAAAGACCCTGTATAGATGAGATATACATAATTTAATATTATTCACTTAAAAATGTATCAACAATATTTTTTCTGGAAAAAAACTTGGTCGCTTTCGAATTCACTTCTTCAGATGTGATGATGTTATGCAATGTTTGCATAGATTGTGCACTATTTACCTTCCTGGGTGTTGTGAAAAATAATTTTATTTTTTCAAACCTAGCTATTTATGATACATTGATTTTAGCATTGCATTGATATATTATTTTCAGCTGAATGATGAGTGACTGTTTTGAATATATTGGCCGTATGTATAAGTACTACTATTTTGCTTCTATCTCATTGTTGAAATATGATAGTTCAAAGTTTCACTGTTCTCTATGCAATATAGCTTCGATCAACAGTTTCAAATGCAATTTTTTCATCACAATTTCCGTCCAATCAACAAAAAAATGTCAGCTTCTATTGTTACTGACATAAGAAAAATCTTAAGCCGCGTTTTTTTCAACTTCAACAGTAACAAAATATTGTCCCAACTTTTCCAGCGACAAAACTGAACTTGACTTTCCACACAGTAAAATTACACTCAAGCTTTTTATCGAAGTAAACTCAATATGTATAATTTCCTTGCATTTAGGCTTTTCATCTCAAGAAACAGCAAGAAAAAGGTACTCGTCCTACGGCCTCATAATTTTTTTAGATGAAGGTTTTTGCCAAACGACGAAATTATTATTGAAAAGTTTTTTTCTTCAACAAACGTTTGTCAGCTATCGTGTTGAAGTAAATCACAGTCATCTGACTAGTCTAAAAATCTTGATGACGTTGTTTCCATTGCTATCAATTCAAACTCCGAATGAGCTAATGAAAAAATAACTCAAGTATGAGTATAAAGTTCATATCAGAAACAATGGCAACCAATGTCATGTAACAGATTTTTTGGTGTGAGTCAGGAAACTGACGGCATGAATAAAAACTAATTGTGTAGTTTTTTCCAATGATAGCTCCAACCGTATTTGAAATTTTCCATTTTGCTTTTTTGTTTATCACCTACTATTGCTTTATTATCATCATATTTCAACAAGTTATCAAAAGAGTTGTGTATACTGCGAATTTAACAGAACAAAAATGAATAAATACTCATCTTTGAGCAGAATGTACAGGTCAGGTGAAAAAGTTTATTGGTTCCAAAATGTACTTGTTTCACTCAAATATCAGTTTATGTAAAGCCTTCATTTTGTCACAAAAGCAATCTATCTGTAGGTATCCATAGGTATAACTTTTGCAAGAATTTTTACAATGTATGACTTCAAAGGCCTCATTCCCACTGTGTAACATGTTTCAAAACCAATTTCAAGACAACTTTAATGTTTTATGAACATGTTATATATTGAGATGGGTGCTTACTTCGTTACTTACATAGATTCATATTTTGAACAATATAAATGTTACCATAATATTTGATCTCCTATTTTGTAGGTACATCGGCAAAATGTCGAAGGTTACATACAGTTGAAGCATTTTTTTAATTGGGAAATGAATTTGTTAAAACACCGTTATTTTTAAGAATTGCTTTACGCAATTCTCAAAATGGTCGGGAAATGTACGCTTAAAATGGTGTAGGAGTCAAACTTAGCTCGTCAGTGGATAATTTTGCGGTGTTTTAACTCCAATTCCTACAAAAATTTTCGTGAAAGGGTCCAAAATAGCCTACCGCTTCTTATGTATGTTTGATTCGTGAGTTTTTGTAGCACCAAAGATAGGGATTTTCAGAGGTTTCGTGAGAAATTTCAATTGATACATTTTAACGATAGTCATCTATTGGCTTTCTTGATATTAAACGAGATCAGGTATTTTCCAAAGTCCGGATTTGGATATGGAATTGATAAAGTTTTAATCGCCTTGCATTACAATCCGTATTCTTTGATATTATGACATATTTGAATAATACAACTGATTGAGTCACACTTTCTGAACTGTTTTATCAACTGAAACAAATTTCTTGATAGTGTGTTGCAAATGTTATTGAATGAATGTGAAATAATTAACCAGTGCATTGCTGATTTTTATTGTTATATCAAGAACAAATTTTCATTCGTATCAACAATTCCTTTTAAAAATATTCTTGATTCTATTATTTAAAACCGATATGCCAGATTATTACTAAAAAAATTTGGTGTTGTAAGGCAACAAAAGATTCTAATAATGACTCCCTCAATTTTTCGGGAGATCCTAAGCCCCATATTTATAAGAAAATCCTGCAATATATGTAAATATTCCGTTTTGGTACTACAAAAATTAATAATTTATAACCACCCATTGATTGTAAACCTGCCATTTATACGTACCTATATGCTAAACTGTAAATACAATATAACCCAATAGATGCTTCTAACATATTTCTACTTATCTATATACACAGTATTATTGTAAATATTTAAGTGTATTTTGAAACAACCAGAACATAAAGTAATTAAGAACTGCTCACTTTGAAATTGTGAAACATTTCAAAAGGGCTTTAAATGTGATGCAGATGATGGTTGTACGCCGCCATGTCTATTTAGGATACTTTTTATTAGTTTATTTTCATTGTATAAAGTTACTTGCTTTTGACTGTCGTATGATAGAGTAAAATATCATGACTTGGGAAATAATGATATTCAACATTTCTGACAGTGAATTCAAGTTTTTATATTAGAACACGGAGAATAAATATTTTCAAATAAAAGTTGCTATTGCGAAAGGGAAAAAGCACAGGAGAAAAAAAACCTAAATATGTACTTATATCAGGTGACTCGGAAACAATTAACCCCCTTGTATCTTATTTTTATTTTGTATAGATATTTCAAATTTGATACATCTATATGATGTCATGAATATACAATTTATCAAGTAACAGACCAAATATGACAATTCCGGTTTGACCAGAAATTTTTTTTAGTTCAGATGGAAAGTACTTTTTTTTTTTATTTCGATTTGGTGTAAAATTACCTTTCCAACGATATATCACAATCATATTTCCAATTTACAAACTGATATATTTGAGATTTCATAAAAAAATACTTACATCAATAAACTCAAAAAACAAAAATTGGGAAAATTGTTACGTCTTATACAAATCATACACACACATGCTATTGTTTCATATTCCATAGCACTTTCGTGTTACTGTTTTTTTTTTATAAAATCTCAATAATATCAGTAGTTTGTGAATTGGAAATATAATTGTGATATATCGTTGGAAAGGTAATTTTGTAGCAAGTCGTAATTTTCGACAAAAAGTGTCATACTTGATATGACACTTGCTAAATTGTACATTCATGGCATCAAATAGATGTACCAAAATTTGAAACATCCATACCTAATAACAACGAAGATACAGGGTGATAAATTGGTTCCGGGTCACCCGGTATAGTTATATCAATTTTCAAGTAATTTTTAAGTAATAAGTATCATGTATTTTCCTATAATATTATCAAATTGAAATAATCAGTGAATGGAACAATTATTGACCTTATCAGTAATGTAATTTCTTTATCGCCCAATGTCATTTTCGACCCCTTTGTATCTCAAAGATAGATAAATGTATCTCTATTACCTTATAAGCTACGTCATCGTGTACTATATGTTTTAGTCACTTTAAGTATGCTGGAACTGAATGAAAGTTATATTATAGTGCCCAAAATGGACTTTTTACTATACAGGAATTGGTTATAATATATGAGCGAGTACAATACCGGATGTGTGACATAGAGGAATTATAAAATTGAACTACTGGATAATAAACCATGTTTATATTGTAATATGTTTGTTTCATTTCCACTAACAGACCAAATATTTCAATTAGCCAGGTTTGAGAGGATAAGTAGGTAGAAGGAGTTACCTAATTTTTTGATCGCCCACCCTTAAGCAGCTTTAAAAAAATTGAGGTCTGCACAATTATTGATGATTTCGGAACAAACTAAGAGACAATTTATGCATCACAGTCATTATCACAGTCCTAATCATAGTCACTGTCTCATTCATAAAATAAAATTTACCTGTTCATTTTAGTACTCATGATTATGTTTTAGACTAAAATTTTATAAATGCTCTCACTAAAATCTACAGTTTCAATTTAATTTTATGATTGAGACAGTGACAGTGATTAGGACTATGCTATGACAATGGTGCATAAATTGAGCCTAAGAGGCCTAAAAACCCTGGTGTAGCAACTCATACCTGCAAAACTGTAGAATAAAACCCAAGACATTCGCAAACTTGATCAATGCGAAAACAAATAAATGAACTAGTGGTGTGCTTTCCGAATGTTCCGCAATATTTTCGTGTATCGCCACCACCGATTTTCTTTTCAGGGTAGTTTTAATTATTACTGATATCAATTTCAGAAAAACTGTATTCAATTTTTGTTGAAATACAACTAACAACTAATTAGAACTACCTATAATGCATTTTTTATAGTCTTCAAATTTAGGTACATGAAAAGTCACCTTTAGTAGTGTCAACGACTGAATCCTATAAGGACGCCATCTCTGGATCCAATTATAGAAGCACACCACTAATTCAATTGTTTTGTCTTCAAAATAATCTAAACAAAGTCGAATCGTCGAATCAGTCGAAACACCAAGGTTTTTAGACATATAAACAAACTTTGAAAATGTTCCTATTTTGCCATCTAGTGGTGGGTAGCTGAATCACAAACATTTCATTAATCTTCAATAAATTCATAGATGTGATGTGATGACATTGCTTGGACAGAAATAAAAAGTTACCCAATTCACATTAATTTTGATTGGATTCAATTGCAGGCAACATATGGATGGCGTTAGTGCTCTAGTCTCTAAGTCATGTCCTACTTTAACAAAATATGCAATTAGGCAATGGTTCAAGAAAATAGGTATAGATGTCGCACAATTTTCGTGGAATCAATGGTGGAATTCCGTGTACTATAGAATTCTAGTGTCTACAGAATAGGTAAGATTACTTCATGATTGAAATCATGGGATAGACAGGAACAAAGCTGTCGATAATGAAACTCTATGGTACATGAAATTCCACCCTAGAAACACAATCATTATTTATTTTAAAGAGACCGCGAACGGTGCGACATCTACATCCATTTGGTTAAACTGATTAAGAGTATATCAGGTATTTCTTGCATAGAAATCTAAGAATCTAGATTTCTTGTGATTTCGTGCTATATCAGTGGCGGTTTCGACCTAACCTTTTATTTTTGGACAAAATATTTAATTTATTGATATTCTCTGGTTTTTTTAGTTTCAGAATGAGTTAACTTGACTTGAAAAAGTGAAAAGTTCAAAACCAGGCGTATTTACTCAGTGCATCAATATACTGAATGCATCATCAATAGTAGGTACCTACCAAACACAAAGTTTATTTACATGATTTTCCAGTAGAAAATAAACATTACGCAAAATAAGAATATTTTTTGGTGCATGCATAAATGAAAGTCTGATAAACTCATTTCAGCTTCCGAAATATTAAGTAATCCATTAAAATTTTAATAGCACTGCAGAATTTGGCAGTTGATCACAAAACTTTTTCGAACCTAATTTATGATCGCCATCTAGCGGGAATGCATTTCGTAAATAGTTGTGAGAAGAAAAAAATAAAGGAAGAAAAAGGGGTTTTTGGTTATGTTTATAATTTTATCAATTTTGCCAATTTTGATGATTTAGTTAATTTATTGCTAGAATTGCTAGATGAAGATGAGCACATTTCAGTTTTACTCCGGAACAATCATGAAAATTTCCACAATATCGTTGTTTACAATATAGGTAAAATTTGAAACCTCAGAGCTGATTTTTCTCTACTAGTTTTGTAAGTTGCAGGTTTTGTTTCACGATTTATATGATGGATCATAAAAAAGTTTACAAGTATTGTTTAGTACCAGAATGTAAAAATACCTCGATGTCAGCACCAGATAAATTATTCATCAGTTTACCAATGAACCCGAAAATAAGAAAAGCTTGGCAGCGTGCAATGGGAAGAACTGATTTTGTGTCTGATAAAGGATCAAAATACTGTTGTGGAGATCATTTTGATGTGAGCAGTACTGTTTCGGGAAAAATGATCCATTCTCTTTCTAATTTCAATTCCAGATTGAGAGTGATATCGAAAATTATATGTACCTGAAAACTATGAAAACAGGAAAAATCAAAATAAAGTCAGGTGTATTACCCCATATTTTCAACGGTCAAAAAAAGCGTGCATCACAATGCCCACAACCAAGAAAATTCGTTGAAATGGATGAACAGCTCAATATGGTCCAGAGTTTAATTAATGACATTCCTCAGAATACAACTTGTCAAGAGACAGAGGCTACTCTGGAACCGAAATCTTCAGATCTTGGTATTCAAGTTAATTTGAAACCAAAATTTCGGTCTCGATCAACTCAGTGCCCCAATGTATGTTCTAAAGGGCTCAAGACACTCACACCTACAAAATATGCAATTGATCAGTGAGAAAGTGTTTTTACTGATTTCCTTGCTTCAACCAGTATTGCCACAAGTGTATCACATCTTAAGGTTCAAGTTTATCAGCAAATCTTATAGAGACATGGAATTACAAGGAATAAGTATGAAAACGAACATTCCATGTAATAGAAAAGAACCACATAAATTTTTCAAGTCAATCAGTGTATATCTGGACAACTAGATTCATAAATAAGTTGTATTGTTCACGAAAAATAAATCTCACAGGCAAATTTTTTGAAACTGTTCTTTCAGGGATAAAATATCTCACAAATCATTCATAAAAAGTCCAGTGTATCATAGATTGCTTTGAGATAACTGTCTAGAAGAGAAGTACCAATCCAATTCTTCAATCTTTCTTCTGGTCTGAATATAAACACCATGAAATATCTTATGTTGTGTACACCTGATTGATTGATTTCTTTTGTACTCACCTGATTGGAGAAAAAACTTCTGAACTGATGATAGGAGAAGGGTCAGGATCAGACTTGGAAGCCGAGGCTGAAGGCATGACTTACAGACAGAGAAAAAAAATTAGCCAGCTTGAGGATAATGTGTAATATCCAGAATGAGAATAAGAAAATTTTCTTTGATGAAACCTCATGACATTCATTCAAATATGAACAAACATCTGGATTTTATTGTTCAAATTTTTTGTGGTTTTAACAATAAAAATTGTTTGATTAAATAAAAATAAAAATTATTGAACATCAAACTTTGTTGTACATATCTGAAAAATGGGAGGGTTCATACATTTGACTAACTCTGTATAATAATACTATAGCTTCAATAATTTTCACAAAAGATTTTAACAAAAACACTATAATTGTTTCACTGTACAACACTTGAAGTGGAAAAGACTTACTGATATTCACAAAACCAAAAATCATTGATTTTCTGTAATATTCTGTCAGCAAATTCACTTTCATAATCTCAAAATTTGGTTATTAATAGTATAGTTCAAATCTCAAGATTTTGATGTGCCACTACAACTATTCCTTTTTTTGCAGTTGAACAAGCCTCTCAAATATTCCATTTGAAAATATTACAATCATCTTACAATTTTCAGACATTTCACCGTGTTTTAATGTTTTACTAAAATGTTGGAAAAATTGTCCACGTTATATACTATCAATCTATTTTATAAAAAAATCTATTTTCCTTATTTTCTCGTTTTTTTAATATTTTAGTAAAAAATAAACAATCGTCGAAAATTTAGCAAAAATCACATTTTGTCCAAGGATATATATTGTATTTATCACTCAATTGCAAGATTACCTACCTTGTTTTATTTTTAAATTATTCATTTGATTAGCAAATGACTGGGAGATCAACCCAGTTGAACTTCAAACATGTTTGCCCAACATATGTCATACATCAATACTTTTTTTTTTAGACATGGTCTTATACTCAAAATTACCTATGAAAATAACCCCAATGAAACAACAATCTACCAAAATACGTTTATTAAAATTTAGTCATTTAGAAGCAAATACGAAATTTTGAAATCATTTGACTTTGAGAACTCCGAGGGGAACATCTTATTAAACCTATGCAAGTGCTTCAACAGCTCCACCATCATAACTTTAGACACGCTGAATGAACTAACCAACGAATCGTCCTGCCACAGCTTGAGAGTCTGCTCATCACTTTCCACAAACTTGAAGAGAACCTTAGCAACCTCATGCCTCTTGGCCAAACCGGCCCCACTGAACAAAACCTGGAGGTTCTTCTCGAGAATCCACACCAGCAAAGAGTCCACTCGAACAGGGGAAGACTGGCACGTCAACACCACTTTGACAGAGCTGTGGAAGGAATACTTGAAGACGCTCTTGATGGTCTTGAAGACGTCCTGGAGACTAGACGTCGTAACGCAAGTATTGGTGCTTATAAATTTCACTGTGTTGAACCAAAGTCTGATCGTGGAGGGGTTGTGTTGAATCCCCAGCCACTGCAGACAGAACTTGCACACAGCAAGCTTCCCGGAGCACTTGAGGTTCGCCACGGTGTCTACATTGAGATGAACGAAGCACTGCGAGTAGAAAACGTCTGTTTCTTTCGGGTCCAAGCTGACGCCGTTCACCTGAGTGTGGCCGTGGCAGAACCAATCGCTGGCATCCGAATTCTCCGACGGCAGAGGCAGAACGCGATCGAACTTGATGCTGGAGGCTGTCAAGCTCTTTCCACAATTCACGCAGTGGACTGTATATCCAGTGTCTTTCGACAGAAGAGGTTTGTTGCTCATAGACTCCATGCTGGCCACTGTGTTTTGCAACAGCTCCGTCTTGAACCCCCCATTCCTTTCCTGGAAATTGTTTGTAGCAAATCTGAACGTGAGGAAGGCATCGTTGATTTTCATAGAAGACAGGCTATTCTGGATGATGCTGATATCACCGCATAAAATTTCGTCAGCGCCCTTTTCCGTGACTATTTGGATGGATTCCTTCTCGAGAACAACTTCAACAGATTCAGGTTCATTTATTAGGGAAACGAATGCGTTTACGCTCTGTAGACGCGGTCTTATTTCTAAAATTATGGTTTCGAAGATCCCACTTGAAGAAGACATTTCAACACTGTTTCAAAACACCTTCAGCTGTGAACCTTTTAAAAAGCTTGTCGTTTTCTCTGACCACGAAGGGAATTGTTGCTTTCTGATAGTATTCTGGAAGCAACTCGATATTGCTTATGACAGTAGAGAGCATGTGTGCTCTTTCGGCCAGTAATCCGGGAGCTTCGTGTCTCAGATAGCAAAAGTGAATGTGCAGGTGGAAAAAGGAAGGGTGGTAGTGGAGGTATATCCTCAGCTGGGAGCCATCTATTGAGTGCTTCGATTTTATTGCTTCCTGCAAAATAAAAATAAGGTAAGTTGAGGCAAGTGCACCCCCAATATTGATTAGTTACACTTGTTGTATTTGTCTATGTTACACAAAAGTTAAAATTTTCAAGTAACTTCCTGCTAGTTTGAGAAAAAAATTCAAAATGAAAATTTGTTTTCAAAGCTGAAATCGGCTTCCAATTCAGTGGGGTGCTTTCTGTAGTTCCTACTGATGGTTCTGTTGCCTACTTTCCAATTACACATGTGAAATATTCAATTATTTCACATGATGAAATGAAAGATTATCTACAAGGCTTTCCAAACTTTCCAGCAGATTTAATTTCACTCCATTTCTTTCAACATGAAGTATTTAAAAATAATGTTCAAAAGAATGATTTTCTGCTACTAAATTGGCAGCATAGGTTGGATTTGTTTTGCCGTTTACAAACGAATTCCTATTATTAGTTATATCTTTTTTTAAGGTTCTACCAATTTGTCCGATAAGAAACATTTGAAAAGAACCTCAAGTTAATTCATAACTTCAAAATAAAAATAGTTATCCGTAATAGAATTTCTGTGATAAGTAATACAACAATAACCATTACTCTGATAACTGAGATAACCTTATATATGACCCTCGAATAAAATATACTCATTGTTCTCCCATACTTACAATTCCTTTATCTCTGACATTTCTGAGCAAGGGTAGATGATCTGAAGTCAGATCTCGCAATGATCTGATATTACGCTTGTTCACTATTGCCAATAAATACAGAGTGTCAATATCTTCACCATTCCATTTCAAATCTGGAACCAACACAAACCCTTTTTCTGGATCTACATCTTCAAAGTATATTCTGTCTACTTCAGACTTGTGCTCCAATATATTGTAAACCCACTGCAAATGAAATAAAATTTGGTATTGAAAACTTTCAACTTGAAACTTGTGTTTTGTAAGTATAGGTATGGTAATTGTATGTACCTGCAAATGAGATTCTTCTCTACCTAAACCAGGTAAAACAATATCAGAATAAATTTTAGGAGTTTCATCTACCATATAACTTTTTTGTGCAGAATATTTGAGAATATGTTTCTCAGTGGCAGGATGTATAATAGTAGTTTTGAATGCTGAAATTTAAACAAAATAAGTACAGAATATCCATTAGTATTGATTCAATTTACTTACAACTTAAATTTCGAGTTGGGAAATACTTGTATTCACCATAAATATCGTTGTGGAAAGATTCTTTTAAATTACTTTCATCTGTGAAATAGTCACGACTGTCGTTGAAATTCTCCTCGGAAAAAGCAGTTTTTTCCAAGATCACAACAGCTTCTCCTTCTTTTCCTTCAAAGCCACCTCTGAGACAAATTGTTTTTCTAACTGTGTTGTTTAGAAGCACGTTTTTCAAATGGAAACTAGATAAATCGGTAATACTTCCATGTACGGTATCTAAAGTATTAACATCTTGTGTAGAATCGTCTAATTTTAATTTTTTGGGTTTTGGAGAGAGTTGCGTCCCTGAATCCACGGATGACATTTTTAATATGAGTCACAGAAACTTTGAAATTTCAGATATAATTTGTGAAATTAGTGACAACTTCTTCATCTTCTTATTATGCCCAGAAGGTGGAATGCCTTCTCCCTAGATGGCGCTCATAATTAAGGCGCCGATCAGTTTATTAGTAATCAACTGTCAAAATCGATATAAGGAACCATGGTTACGCTATGGTGAATAATCTTATTCTCATTCAAATTTGAAAAGATTATCGAAGATGTTGAAAGTTGATTCGATTAAGAGAAATAAATAAGTATTCATCTATGTAGGCATTGTCACTTTTGGCACCTCTTGGTTTTCTATTGGAAAGTAATCTAGATAGACTTAGTGTTTGATAATATATAGATGATGCATTCAGCATTGGGGCGATGAGTAAAACGATTAGTAAAGGAACTTTTGACTGATTTTACCATTTCGAATCATCTGATTTGTAACTATGAACAGTAAAGAAGATGACTCAATTCAATTTGTTATCAAAAATATCAATTATCAAGTTGAACACATTCAAAATGAATACACTAATGCTTATGGCAAGAAAAACTAGATATACTTTTGATCAGTTAAACCAATCAGTTATAGATGGCGTACCATTCTGCGCGACGGGCACGCCATCTATATTTATTTAACTGAACTGATAAAAAGTATTTTAGGTCTTGCGCTCCTTGTGGTTTTTTCCGGAACATTGAGTAATTTTGATAGTTTCAGGCAAATATTACACACCCTCTGAGAGCCATCGAACGCTGAAAGTTTGAACTGTGTGATGTAACGATTAATACATCTGTTCTGATTATGTAACTTTTTTAACCGTTTTTCAGAGAGAACTGGAGCACAAGCCTGTTCCCTTTTCTATGGAAAATACGGTTTTCTGTCACGTTGAGATTTTCACAGGAAGATCGGCCAGGCTAACTTTCTAAAAGGAAGAGGCCAAACAAAATAAGAAGAAGAAGCCTGTAAATGACAGATGACACTAAGATAACACATTGGTAAACAAATAAAATTTGGATTGCGTTTTTACCGTTTCTACAAAGTTTTATAATTCATAAAGAATTGAATCGTTAGGAATTTATCAGGCCAAAAATGTTGAAACACGTCAAAGATTTCTTCAGTTATTGGTATTTCAGATACCTACTTGTAACAGAATTATACATGGTGGAGAAATGGGAAAGAGTTATGTTTCGTATCCTTTTACACTGGGATGGGCTCTGACATAAGATTATCTGAAAGTTATTCAAAGTAAACAATGTGTATGAAAACATCAAGCTTATAGCCAGAATTTTTTTCTTAACCCTGCACAGATATTGTATTATTTATATTCTTATCGATTCTATATGTGTTCAACACATTCGCAGTGCTTGGAGGTTTCAAGATGTTGAAGAATGCCGTTTGGCAAAGTGACCAATACCCCCTTGTCGATGTTGGCTTAGCTAATTGAAATTATTTTATGCTGCCTTGTATGCTTCATGAAATCTTTCCAGATCAGTTGATTCAACATTAATCTTGCCCAAGAGAAGCCAAGATCAATATATTGTTAGAAATAAATCATTTTCAAGTTGGAAATATTGAGAATTTTATACCCTTGCATAGGACCAGCAGCCTCAGAATATCAAAACAAGCATACCTACATGTTGGCCAATTCAAAAGTGAGCTCAGTAAATTTATGCCCAATAATCCCCAATAATAATCTCTCCTTATCATTTTGTTAGTGAATAGCTTCATAAGTTAGTAGGTACATAAGACACAAATTGGAGACTGATATGACAATTACAGTTTTTTTTTAATGGCTTGATAATGATTGTTTTTTATTCTACTGTATTATTTCGGATGATTACATTTAATTTCTATTACTGTAAAGGAATGACAAGCTCTGGTTTGAACAGGGGTGGTGAAAATAATTCTTCACTGAACCAATCTGAGTGGGGAATGTGCAATTAAATTTCTAGACTAAGTATAGCCAAAAAAATATCGAAAGTCATTTAATTTCTTCCCTAGAATAGGTAGCAAGTGCATGAAAGAAATGAGCTTTGCAAAAAGGCCAAGTCCAACAGAATGCTTTCCTCAACTCAAAACCTGTTTCCCAATATCCTCAGAATTACTTCACTTGTTCAAGTACAAACATTTTATTATTCACAACTATAGGTAATTCCCGTTAAGATGGCCACGATGTCATGTTTGATAATGTATATCCGAAACTTCAAATTTCATTTCATCGCTATTGAACTCATTTTATTGGAAATTTTAACGTTTTCCTACACAACATATTCAAACATGACGTCATGCTCATCTGAACGTGAATAACCCAAGAATAACCTATACAATATACATACATTTCATATTTCATGATTCAAAAACGTTCACAAAGTCCTATGCGCATGCATTAGCCACCCATTGGCGAATAGCAAAATCTGAAATTTGCCAAGTTTAACTACAGGTTACCCTTTGTAGTAATACCGATCCATCTACTATACCAGTTAAGTAGGGCTTTCAGCCGCAAGGTTACGCTAACACAACAACTGAACAGAAAACTATTTTCATGGTCTTTCTGAATCGCACTTTGTGCAAAGTATTCGCCATCTACATTTATTTGGTTGAATTAATATAAAGTTCTTTGGTTTGCATGGATTCCACCGTTGTTTGATAATACAGAATTCTGTATTATCAAACAACGATTACACTCGATTTTTAGTATACGTTTGCCATTTTGGATTGACAAATTCCTTTGTCTTAAGTGCACTGAATCACACTAGATTCAAAATCTGGTGTAAATTACACTACACTTCGTAGCAACCGAAAGGACTCATTAAGTATAGGTCTTTCTTGTCGTAAGCGATAAAAGGTGGTGCTGGTGTGCTTTTGTTTAACTGTTTTCGTGTATCATTAATCGATTTTGGAAAAATAATTGAGTTCAATGATATTCTCCAGTGTTTGCATATTTTTAGAATCTGATAACTTGGAATGACGGAAAACGTCAAAAGTTCCAGTGTCCCCCCAATGCTAACTACAGCAAAGTTTCTTCGCATTTTTATTTATTTATTTTTCCAATAGCAAATGGAGAGTGCAAAAAGTGGCAATACAGTCAATGAAAATGTTTTATTACCTCTTTTCAACTTTCGACCATTGAAATTAAACTGAGAATAAAATTAAGCACTATTTGCATTCTGCGCATAGTGTTCGCCATCTATTAATATTCGGTTGAACTGATAAAAAGTATATTCGTCGCCATCTGATGGAAGATAGGAAAATCTGCCGAGTACTATAGGTAGGGCTACTAGTGCTTCCACTGACAATTTTTAATGGGCGAGTTTTGAAATTCATCGATGGATAATGCGCATTCATGCTGTCATTGTCATTTTCCATTAGTTGAATAAGGATGCAATGCTCATCGATGGATCCATCGAGGAATTTAAAAACTTACTCATTAGAACCATTGACAAAGAGCATAGCTATTAGTACACGATAGAACTAAACTTTAAGAATTCAAAAATGCAAAATCAAAATATATAAAATTAGGTGAAAATTAATTCAATATGTAAATATGAAAATATTCCGGTATTCGTCCTACCATTGACAAAGAATAAGCTCTGTGTCAATGGTCCTACTATTTAATAAAACCCTTACAAGTTTTATTCGACTTGCAAGAATTTTTATTTTCTCATCCAGATTGTGCTGGACGCACTTCAATCGTTCTTCCACTTCAATCAATGTGATGGACATGAATGGAAAGTTGGAAAGTAGCTAATAGTTATTTATGTATCAAGGGAGTTATGGATGGATGGATGTTAATTACAGAGGGCAACAGATTGCTCGGGGTAATCAACATCCAATAACGTGATATTCGAAAAAATTTATTCTTGATATTGAAGAGTGATATTGGAAATTCAAAACCGCCATAGGGAGTTATACTATACTAAGCAGTTAAGGATCTTTAACTCACTCTTATGCCTTTACGAAAACAAACCGATAATTGTCGAATTTTCCACTGAAATTATTTCCCAAAATGCAAGGCAAGAAGTCATTAATGTATTCAAATGGAGAAGAAATAATAATAACAAAATTAGTTAAAGGGGAGTATTTGGTAAATATTCGAAGTGCATTTTGCTAATTTGTTAAATTTTTGGGGAATCTTGACTGGCCGTAAAACAATACCTAAGAAACAAAATCATCCGAATTGGCAAATGTTATGAATTGTTCACAATTTTCTTCTCGTTGGTGCCGCTTTGATGAAAAAAAGTAGGCGAGTCTAGTGACTACATGCCAGATAAATTACAACCTAAAAACATTATTCATACATGCGAAATCATCGACTTCTAAATTGAAGTGTTTGAAACATATATCAGAATCAGAAAGTGAAGCGCATCCTTGAATTAGTAACAGTCTATTCAATTTCACGTTGTTACATCGAAAGATGCATTCGATTTCGAAGTATAAATGGAATGTCCCATTGGGCTAATTTCGAGTCACATTTTGCATCACATTTTGCATCACATTTTCATGTCTCCAACTGACCAACGGACACGGAATAGACGTTTATGCGATGATGATGCTAGTCACATTGCGATTCACTGATGTGATCTGAAACATGAATGTGAAGCCCACTACCATCTCTGAGACTATTCTATGTTGATTGGGTAGCCTATAGCCCAGCCCGCAAAGTGGAAAGCGACCCTGAGTGTGTGCCAATCATGAATTTTGCATATTTCTTCATAACATCCGGTAGATCGATGTTTGCTGTCATACTGATTTTTTTTTTAACTTGGGATATTTTGAGTACCTAGGTGTCATGTTCCGCTGGTTGTTATATACTGACGTTTAATTATTATCACTTCCCATAATTATCAGGATAAGATCCTCTAGTGTGAAGAATACCAATTCTCGACCATGTAGTAGGTACCCATATTTGTTTCCTGCCCATATAAGTTTCCCTCATATCATTTCCTTGAAGTCAGAATAATTGTAGATTCAAATTCAGTTGAAGATGATTGAGATAACATATCTAATTAGAAAACATAATCAAGAAATACATAATTGCATCACACGCGAATCGTATTCTGAATTGGGTAGTGACACCGAACAGAGCATGGGAAAAATGGCATTTGCCTTTATAGAGAGAAGTTATTTACCATAAACATGCATTCCGTGTTATGTTACTATGTAACGTGTTTACACTTATGGAAGTGCATCTCATAAATTTTTATCATTATAGTTATGGGGTTCTCATCGGGTACTTTCAATTTTGAATACTGCGACTGCAAAATCTTGCTGAAGTTTCCCATTGAATAAATTATATTTTAAATGCGACTTTTCATAAAATGGTATCAGAACGATATTCATGGCGGTTCGGTTTTATTATAAGAGGATAATTGCGGCTGACCAGGTTCCTGTAAGGAGATGGAAATAGTCGGAATTGATTAATTTTTGCTGTCCAATTAGTTTCTCTAAATGTTCAACAATACCAAGAGAATAATTGAAGTTCCTGATAAAGTTCAAAAGAATTTCGGAAAAGTAACGAATGAAAACGAAGAATTTCTGGTATTCGAACAAATGAATATTTGGAACCTTCGGTGTGAATACAATTCAAGAAGCAGAAGCTACCCAAAACACCAAAAATACGCAACTTTCACTGGGAGCGCGTTTCGCCAATAAAGAATGTATCTTCAGGAGTGTAACAATCAGCATTGTTGAAGTTAATATACAGCATCGGAAACTTTTCATCTGGGGTATAGACAGAAATCTACGCGAGCAACAAGGAACGCATCACATAATGAGCGCATTTCTACGTAATTTTCACATAAACCACTTGAAAATGTCATGAGTCCAGTGGCGTCACCAAAATCTATTTAAAAAAATCGCTAGTATGTTTTTTGGATTTTTGACCTTGAAAGTAGGCCTTGAAATTTTTATTTTTATTTCGAATTTATGGCATTCAATTAGAACTATTGAAGCTCTATCTATTGAAAAAAAAAGCTTCTGAATCGGATAATAAATAACAGTTTTAGAGAGGTGGCCCGACCCGCTTTCAAATGGGTCACTCTGTATATGCCAGGATACTTCTGCCTGAAAATCAACGAATTGAACAAACTGTGAATCAAACAAGACCTTGCTATCAAAATATTTATTCCTAACTAACGAAATATGAAAATTATGTACAATGTGTTCTTAAAATTACTTACATAGCTATCGTACTTGTCGTTTTCTATTGTATTTAGTGGTAAATTATTTCAGTCAATTTTACACCATCACTACTTTGTTCTGAGTGTTGTAATAGACTAAGTTATGTTTTCTGAAAACAATTCACTACTCCTGCTTCGGTACAGTTGTTGAACCTGATCGATCGATCAGAAACTAAAATATCACTCACAGTTTGCCTTTGATTCTGTAACTTTACAATTTGTTTTTTATCAGTTTATTGAAATAATGAAATCAAGTCGGTTGCTTCAAAATAAAACATTTTCATCAAGACCATTCTTGAATACGCATTCAATTAATGCATTTGTTGCCTCGAGAAAAACAGAATGAGCAGTAGCTCTGTTTTTGGTTACAACGTTTCAACCTCTACGAACCATCATCAAATTCCAATCATTTTCGAAGAGGTCAAACATTCTTTTACAGTTTTTTCTACAAGTTAGGTATGGGAACATGAACATATATACATTTTTCCCGAATATCATGATTTCGTTGATATGACAGGTGACAGAGTAAATGTCACTCAGTACATCATTCCAGGATGCATGGCGTTCCCTCTCTGGAAGTAGACGTTGGGGTTACTGCTTAGGGTGGGCTCCAAGGTTGTGTAGACATTTCCATCGTCTGGACGAAGAAAAACCCCACCTGAAAAAAAAAAATTCGTTGAATGGTTTACTCTAGCAACAAAATAGTTATTTTTCATACGAGTGTAAAAAGTGGCATTAGTGGCAATAAAATCACTTTTAACAAATGTATCATACAATTTTTTTTGTACAACAGCTACTGCTAGTAAGAAAAAAAAATAATATCCATAAGGATTACAAGGCTCCAACTATAATAAATCCCAACGCACTTTATTTAATGAATGTCATTATTATAAGGGCCATGTAGCTCTGATTTTTTATCTGTTGGTCCGAGAGTGCTAGGAATCGCACGTTAAAAGGTCAGACCTCGTCCTTGGCTCGCACAAGTTTCGACTTTTGAGGGCTGACGTTCGTAAGGGGACGGCAGCTGGTTAACGAAAAAAAAAATTAACAATGAAATTGATAAAACGAACCGTTTTTGAGTGATCAGTTGACTCTATTACCCTAAAAAACGACACAAGCGTGATCGCGCTTATGGCCTCTTAAGCATTTTTTGATGTTTGTATAAAAGCTTCAAATTGTTTACTTTTATGACGACCTTTATTCGTCTTGAGGTAATTGACAGGACTACCTGTTTTCTTAATTGGCCATACCTAAGTACGGTAATGGAAATAGACTTTGAAGAAAAAGGTAAGGTTTTTATTTATGCTAAAAATGTAATTAAAGTTAAATTTAGTGTTCTGATTTTTGAAATTTAAATTAATTTCTGAAGAGTGAAAGCGTCGACCTAAAAAGGTCACCGAAAGATTAAAGGCTAGGCCCGGCGCTGGAGAAACGTCGTGATCCTAGTAACAATCCAGACAATGGAAGTCTGCAATAAAAGTAATATATTTTGTGATGTCCGATGTTTTGTTATTTGTTGACTGGATTATGCTGTTCTTTCAAAAACTACTTCTGGTTATTAGACTCGATGGATTTTCTATGGAATCTGCACTGCATATTTTTTAATTCTGTTTTTTTGTTATAACTTACATTCATTTTTCATTTTATTTCTGAGAAACTTGGCTTATGAATGGTACCAATGAACAAGTTTAGGCGTCCTGATAATTACCATATCAAGAAATGGTTGAGAGTTATGTTTCTCTAATTCTATGGTGAACTGAATTTATCAATGAAAAAAATGTATTATTTTTAGATCATGCGTGATACCTATATTTCATTCCAAAATGAAACATCTTGTGAGAATGTCAACGGCATAGTTGACATGTCTCAGTTACATTCAATGTCATATTTTGCATTGAATCGTCATATTTTCCGGTTCACCCGGTATATCCTTCCATCAGATCCCCATGGGGTACCGACAGATAGGTTTATTCAAGACTCAAACGCGATATCTGCATATATCAGACCCTACCTTGTATACATATTTGTATGCTACATAAATGGTAGTTTCGATTTATTATAGGTGTAGAATGAACCTATATTATTATTATTAACAGTTACTCGTTCGGAAACTGGTTGAAAAGGTATCAAATCCGCTATTCGAAGGAACGACTCATACGTGAACTTAATGGGATTTCGCATATTAGGAGAGTTACTTAGATGATAGATGTGAGAACTATGGAGGAAGCGCAGGTATAGAAGATTCCTATTAGGAATTGTAGAAAAAACTAATGTTTCAGAAATTGCAATTAAATTTTCGATTATAAAACTGTAAATATTAATTATCGTCTTATATCTTTAAACGAGCAATTTTTGTATATACTTTCGATCTTGGAAACGATTTAATAAAATTTTGTATGTAGCTCAGGTTTTGCTTATTAAGTTCATCTATCTAGGCGTCTTTCCTTAAAAAATGGTATTTCACAGACACAAAAAATTGTCATATATGACGCCATCTTAATTTTTGAGGTACTGGCATTGTGGCTTGTTAGCCTAGTCTTCGTGAGATGGCGCTATATGACACGCAAACAAATCAATATTAGATATTTCCTGAAAGTACGCGATCTTACTCAAAAAACATTTCTCATCTGCTCTCACGCTAATAACAGTCCTAATAAAGTCATATAGCGCTATATCGTAAATTTTTGTGATAGGTACCTAAATTATTGCTATTGTCAGCAATTCATGAGTCATTTCTTAGTTCATATTGAACACCAAAAAACAAGTTAGGTACTACTTTCCACATACTGCTACTCATTTTTTCAAACTGTTGATGTGAACGAAACCGTCGAAACCAGTGACACTTTTTTGTTTGTAGTTTGAAACACTACATACAGTCCTGATTTTTGTTCAAAAATATAAACAGGATCTAATACGTAAAATGTTGCAATGAATGTTTATACCTTCTTATTGCACTTTCGACATTTTCATTGATGTATTTAATCAATTATTCATATTTTCGAACAAAAATCAAAATGCAATGCCCATGACAGGTTTATGTCATGATAATTTTTGAATTACATTTTCCCTATCTAATTTATTTAATGGATTTTCAAAGAAAAGTAGAGATAATTTAAAAAAACAACTATCTGATTGAAAATGCGAATTTTTAATTTCAGATTTTTCCTTTTCAGTTAGTCTTTTCACAATATCTATCAGATATAGTTCAATGTCCAGCGTGTCTTTACCAGGGAGAGTAGTTGTTTTCTGTTAGATATTAAAAAAAATCACATTTTTCCCTTTTCAGTTTTCATAGAGAATGTTCCTTTTCAACTACAGTCATAATTCAGTAATGACAGCACCCGAGCAAAAAGTGAAGAATGAATTGTAGCTCTCTGAAACTCGGCACATGACATCTCGACATCATGTATTTTGCTAAACAATTTTTTCTCGTTTTTATCATGGTTCCAACAACTAGCATACCAAGTTTGGTGGTGCTACAATGGATTCTTGTCTCAAAACCCAATCGTACTGGATTATCAATTAATTTTCCTTTCTTTTTCTGACAACTTCACACTAATCTTGAACATCGAGCATTCAGCAAACTCTGACTCGTAAAACTTCCTCATCCGATCGCCATCAGTTTGAACTCTCGTCTCCACCTTAGCAGGAAGACCAGTTCTTCATGACGATGGCAATTCAACAATTACACTCGCCAATTAAAAAACGTCATGAAATGCAGTCCTGCTTGCATATGGTTATGTTATAACGGTGCAGTTCTTTGGGTCAGCGGTCACCACCATGGCAATTAGTTCCATGCTAAATTCTTATTATATCGATTGTCAATACTCGGTGGGAGTGCGGCCGCAGTCAATTATTTTCAGGAATTTCGATTATTTATAGCTCGGCATACTTAGGGATATATCAAGAGTGGGGGGCAAAAGGGTATACATATGTCCAAATTTGGTCAAAATGAGTTCACTACGCCCATTGACAAAGTTGTTTACTCTCATATGGTCACATTGATATAGCTTCATATACACGGTAACATGAGAAATAATTTGGTATAAGTCCCAACTTGCAATTTCAGACAGGTCCGCATGGTATGAGTCCACTTATATCGTTTATGCAGGTGGAATTTCCTAAAATCTATCGACTTCTAGGGGCTTGTATCATTTTTTTCACGTACATGTGATTGAAAACAGAAGGTTTCGTCTGCCGTATTGTATATTCGACTTTTTTGTCCATTGATTTATTTCGTTGAAATTCTCAGTATATACTGATTTGGCCATTCTGAATCCATTAGCGTTCGCAGAATTTTTTTATCTATAACAGCTCTAAATCAATTCATTTTTCGAATTTAAAATGTTTGTCCTCGAACGTATTTTGACGTGCTGATTTCCAAAATTTTAACAAAAATGTCGAAAACTCATCAGAAATATTCCTGGCGCCAAAAAACCATCTAAAAACTGATTTAGAGCTGACCAACTCGAGAACGGTTAGAGATAGACAAATTCTGCGAACGCCAATCGATTCAGAATGGTCGAATTAGTATATATGTGAATTTCGAGTCAATCGAAAAAATTGAAAGTTACTCAAAAAAGTTGCAAGGGGTTCACCCCTAAAAATCATGAAAAATAGAAAATCGTCACATCGATTTGAAATTTGCACTGTATACGTAAAATTTCATGCTCATTCCGAAAATGTATGAGTTTTATGTTCTCAGATACAAGATTTAGCCGAAAAAAGGTGTTTATGGTAAAAAATGCAATTTTCGGAGATTTTATATTTTTCATTTTCTGAATTCAAATTTCTGTCTCGACAGTATAGAAAACTCATCAGAAATATTTTTGGCGACAAAATACCATCTAAAAACTGATTTAGAGCTGAGCAACTCGAGAACGGTTAGAGATAGACAAATTCTGCGAACGCCAATCGATTCAGAATGGTCGAATTAGTATGTATTGTGAATTTCGAGTCAATTGACAAAAATTAAAAATCACTCGAAAAAGTTGCAAGGGGTTTACCCCTAAAATTCATGAAAAATACAAAGTCGTCACATCCACTTGAAATTTGCACTGTATACGTAAAATTTCATGCTCATTCCGAAAATGTATGATTTTTATGTGCTCAAATATAAGATTTAGCCGGAAAAGGGTGTTTAAGGTAGAAAATCCAATTTTCTTAGATTTTTCATTCAGGTTTTCGAATTTGAAATTTTTGTCCTCGAGCGTATTTTGACATGCTGAATTCGAATCTTTGAACGAAACTGTCGAAAACTCATCAGAAATATTTTTGGCGCCAAAAAACCATCTCGAAACTGATTTATAGCTGACCAACTCGAGAACGGTTAGAGATAGACAAATTCTGCGACCGCCAATCGATTCAGAATGGTCGAAAATGGTCAAATGTTTGAACAGAAAAAATTATTGGACAAGAAAGTCGAATATATAATACGGCAGAAGAAACCTTCTGTTTTCAATCGCATATACGTGATCAAAATGATACAAGTTCGTATAAGTCGATAGATTTTAGGAAATTCGACCGGCTCAAACGATATAAGTTTGTGGAATGGATGATTCGGATTGTAGTTTTCTTTACAAAAATTGAGATTCGTTCTAGTATTGTAAAAAAATCTGTTCATTGAAATCTCACCGCAATATTTCAGACTCTTTTATACAAATGAGTACCTGAAGTCCAAGAGTCCGTCATAAAATTACTGTAATGCTCACGCTAATTGGCAATCAAATTAATGGAGTTAATTAATCAAGGTCTAGTGGAACGACGATGTACCGAGGAAAACATTCAGTGAGACGGATCTCGTTCAATTCGACACATGTTGAAGTAGTTACAAGAAAAAAATAATGGGATGGACATTTCACAATACAGGATGTTTCTCAATTGGATAGAAATATTTCAAGGGCGTAGGTATTCCTGGGCTCAAAATAAGCCTTTTTTTCATAAACATGTGTCCGCAACCGCTGTATTTTTGAGATAGAGTGTTGAAATTTTACAAAAATTATAATGATACGCCACTGTTTTTTTTTAAATGAATATTATATTTACGATTGTCCTCTATCTACTCATGAAAATGATTCCTTGACTTTTTTTCGAACGGCGAACAGTTTTCAATCTAAAAAACAAAATGCATTTCATTGAGACTAACAAAAATCGCATAGGTGACAAAAACGTTTAGCAAGAGTAAATGAAGAAAAATTTTTTTTTTTGAAGGCTTCCTACAACAAGCCAACATTCAAAATGGTCTCCAACTAAACAGTAATTTTCCTTAACACTCCACGCGAGATTCAAATTAGTCTGATGACTGTCATTTCACGCTAAGATTTTTGCACAGCTCCACATATTTATTGGTGCACAAAAAATGTAACTTTCAGAAAATTGATGCATCTCGCTAGAGAACACTTTCCTAACCAAATATTTACGTTGTCGCGGTTTCCATTTCATTTCACACGCTGAACAAAAATTCGCTACACTAGTTTCGCTTTTAATGACCCTGATATTGGATCTGGTCGGTTGGATCACCAATTTATTCTTGATTGTTCTATAGTTTTGGCATTTAAATCGTGTAAACTGATAAATAGAGAGGTATAAAAACTTCACGCAAAAACGTATACTGCAATAATGCTCTCTATTTTCATCCTCAGACCGAGTTATAAACCTAAGTTACACCACCTTCCTAAATACTGAGTGATTACAAGAAAACGTAGGGAATGTGATTAATCACACAATAATTTGAATTATTTGTTGAAATCCCCTTCTCTCCACACTATCACGCAAAGTTGAAAATTCGAGGAAAATAACTGTCAGAAAAAAACCACATTCCCCTAGGGACATTCAATTCTCAAGTGACAATACGATAAGCTAAGTAAATCCATTAATAGACCCTTTACATTGATTAATAATAATAACTACCATTTCCAGGCAGCTACTAATTATATTCAAAAAGAATATACTTACCTCTAATATCTACATCAATAAAATTACATCAAAGATCAAAATGTGGATTAATTGTACTTCTAAGGAATAACGGTAACATTCTAATTTTTGTTCGAAAATATGAATAGGATATTCATAAATCTGTTGTGAAATCTGCGGCTGAAAGACAAACTTTAGTCGCTATTTTCCATCGTTCAAGATAAGCTCTTGGAAAGTATTCATGTTGAAGAAGGGAACATTCTCCATGAGAATTGAAAAATGAGATTTTTTTCTAATATTTAACAGAAAACAATTACTTCCCCGGCTAAAGCCACGCCGGACATTCAACTGCATCTGATAGATATTATGAAAAGACTAATTGAAAAGAAAGAATCTAAAAGTGAACATTCTTCTTTCCATTCAGATAGTTGATTTTTTTAATTATCTCTAGTTTTCATGAAAATTTGATTTTGATTTTTGTAGTTGTTTTCTGTTAGATATTCAAAAAAATTTTCATTTTTCAATTTTCATGGAGAATGTTCTCCTTTTCAAAATAACATTCTGATTCTGATAAAATGAATTCAACAATGATGAATTATTCAAAGCAAATTGGTCTTGAGTAGTCAGTTTGAATTTTTAAGTTTAATAATTTCTTATATTATATCGGTGGTAATTTCGAGTAAATCTGATGACTTTAAATTTTTGGACATTTTTTTAAGGTATACATACCCCTTTGATGTTTTTTCGGATGAAAATTCATTTTGTGCCGATCGACTCGAAAATCACAGAATACACTAATTTCGGCATACTGAATCGATTGGTGTTTGCAGAATTGCTCTATCTCGATTCGGCCGTCGGATAAAAATGTTATCTAGAGGTTGCAGGTGCCATTTTTCGCCAAAACATTTTCTAATTTTTTTCTTTATTATATTCGTTAAACTCAATATTTTTTCTATACGCTGACCGAATTTAAAATCGATTACCAGTCAAATAGAGATTTGGTGGGCTTTTTACGAACATGTGCACTTTGAGTTGGACCGATTTTTAAATTTATTATTTTTCATTTTCATGTTGAATTGATGGCGTAGAATACGGGAAAAATATTGAAAAAATTCTAGAATTTTCGGAAGTATTTTTCGTTGGCGGTTTTATGTGCTAAGGTACAAGATCCTAGTGCACCTTTTACATTTTTCGCATTTTGCGACCATAACGAGACATATTTATTAAATACATAGGTATAAAGAAAGAAAGCTAAGAAAATTTCCTACAAGATGATGTTATCGTTCGCGTGCCTCACAGTTCGCTTGTAGGTGTTATCTATAAATAACATCCGGCTGACGAAAAAAAAAAAAATCTCTGTAATTGATAAATTGTATGGTCAGCCCCCCCAGACTGAAATCCTGGCTGCGCCACTGTCCGGTTTGACCAATATATACCTTAGGACAAGTTCCACAATTGAGTTTATATATTCCTGATTTCTTCGAAATTTCAAGTTATATCTTTATTGTTTTTGGTTAACGTTCTCAAGGAATAACTTCTATCAACTGGTTGAAAATATATGATTTATAAGGGTGTTTCCATTTCAAATGGGTATGAATATTTTCTGTACTGTCCAACATTGTTGATTGTTCACATACATCAAGGCTGTAGATATTTTCGAATTCTTGATTTTCAAAATAAGTCATGAGTTTTAGTAAATATTTCTCAGACCTTGTGTTAGTTCTACAGCATTAGTTCTACCCATGCAAAATAAATTACAAAAATACAACCTGACAATAAAAGCAACTACATATGTTTTTGGCACGTACTATCAATGCTAATAATTTTTTGTATTATTCGCACTCAGTTCGCAAGATTACTCATGATCTTTCAGTACTCTCAAACATTAGGAACGAAAGAAACTTCAAAAAATGTGTTATTATTATTTTCATTATCATGACAGTACCCACCTGCTTTCACTATGGCTCAACCATCTTTAAGATTCATCTTCTCCCAATTTGTAGTGTGTAATTCAGTTTTTAAAATGATCTCACAAGAAATCAAGCGGGGTTAGGTCCGGTGACAAACACTGCAACTGCCATGGCCTCTCTTGTTATAACATTCTTTTTTTGACCATGTAGTAAAAATATTATCATTGTTTTCAAATGTTCTACCACAGTAAAAATATATTTTTCAACAAACTGCTACTTGACACAACTAAACTATCAAGCTGAATCGGACTTGTTTGAACATCGGTATTTGACAGATATAATTGTAATTTTTTTCCTAAGGCTTGCAGGTGGAAATGGTGAATGTTTTGTTGTCTTGTAGTACTTGTGTAGCTTCCAGTGACATATTTTGTGATCCCAATGGGTTTATGGGGTTTTGCACTCCCTCTGGTTGGTTCTTCGTCATCGCATAACTTTCTCCATACTCTCCTCTGCTTTCTTATAAATATTTTGTTGTATTTTGATAATAGCTTTATAGTTTTTTCCTCATTTTTCATGAATTCCATGATCCACAAATTCACGTTTATCTCAGTGTGTCTGTTTTTTAAAGGGCTGTTGTGACATCAGATTATTCTGACCTCTTGAAGATTTTCCGCGATTTTCTTTTCATTATAGGTACTAGGTGTCTTAGGTTTCATATTACTGAACATTTTCAGAATTTAAAGAATCTCCCGGTACTTTGGTTTATCACATATTGGTATTGGTATTGGTATTGGTAGGTATGGATGGTGACCTATGCGTTGCGACCTGATTAGATCTATTGTGCCCTATCTTCTTCTGCTATCACAAGGTGTTCTAGTTTACAGCAGCCCTTGAAGCCTCAATTCCTTCAGGAATTTTAGGATTTTGAGGGGGTCTACTCGTAGTATTTCTCCCACAGTCAGCAGGTATGATCCCAGTATATTCAATCTTTTATGATGTACATCGTAATACTCCATCAATATATGGTGGGGTTTCTGGATGTTCCCTACAGAATCTGAGTCTGCAATGCCACGTCAGAAATCCCGTGATTGTCTTTAGACTAGTTTTTCTGAGGTTAATCAGTGTCTACGATCTTGCTCGGTTGAAATTGCCGAGGAGACCTTTGGCCTGCCTCAGCCCTGGAAGTCTTAGCCATTATGTTTCTCTCAGTGCTTCTTCAGCTTTTTTTAGTTCTTCTCGGAAGTAAGATTTTCCAAGTCCGCAGAATGGTTCCGGCCCGATCAATGGCGTTGATGCGCCTTTTCGTGCCAGGGTGTCTGCTTGTTCATTGCCCTCCACTCCGACATGCTCCGGTACCCAGAGGGTCACCTTGTTGTTCCTGCCTAGATCATTAAGTTTGTCTAGGCATTCCCAAACCATCTTCGGGTTGATGTTAGAAGAGCTCAACGCTTTGATGGCTGCTTGACTATCGGATAGGATCACGATTTCCTTGTTCCGGTACTTCCTGTTGAGGTTGAACTGAATGCACCTTTCTATGGCGTCAATTTCTGCTTGAAAAATGCTGGGGAACTGGCCCATGGGTTCCGAGTATTTGGTGCGAGTCCCAAAGACTCACACATGTTTATCACATATCCCAATAGGTATATTTTTACCGGATTAGAATACTGTAGGATTCCAAGTTGATAATTGAAATAAAGTTTGTAAATTTAACTCAATTGTTCCAATGTGGATTCTATAACATTATTTCAACCCTAGAAGAAAATTCAATGTAATATGTAATATAAAAACAAATATAAGTGTTTCTAATTGAAAGATATTGGCGCAGTATGTATACCTCTGAAGACATTTGAAGTGCCCCTTGCGTATTTCCGCGAAAAATGAAGAGCCTCACCACAGTCTTCCACAGCAGAACGAACTATCTAGTACCCGAAAATCGTCTTGGAAAGAGCAGTAACAAACTAAAGCGACAAAAGTCGATCATGCATAACAATGGGCATGCATATGTTACAGACCTGGTAGGTACCGTGTGGAGTAGTACCCAGGAGGGCAGTGGTACTGATAGAGACGTGTATAACTTGGCGGTGCAGGTGGATACATGACCAGATCTGAAATATATACAGCATTGTGCAGACTATGTACATGTGATATTGTGATACAAATGAGTGATAATATGAGGAGGACTTTTCGGGATTTCACCCTTGCACAGTCTGAAAATGAAAAAATGTAAAATCAAGAAAATCTATACCAGTGCAGAAGGTTGAAATCCCAAAAAGACCATGTCATGAAAAGAATTTCATCTACAAAATTAAACTTCAATCAATCAATGATATGATTATATATATGATGCAGTTTTTTCGTACTATTTATACAGGATGATTCACAAAATGAATGATTATATGGGTAGAATGACTACATGATTACGAATGTCTGCTGAACTACTTTTTCGTATAATTTTCGGGATTTTGTTTAACTCATGGTATTATGAAATGAAGGGATCATTTATATCAGGAAAACTGTGGAATTATCTAATAAAATGAGTGACAAGATGGATGATATGATACGAGTACGAGGTACGAGTCAGATTATTTTTGATAAAATTTCCTTATATTTCTTAACTTCAACTGTCCGACCTACATCTATGACATCTAAGGGTAAATTGACCATATTCACCGTCGCCATATTGTAACTAACTAGCCATTGTTATCGACGGTTAAAAATATAATGTAGCAGCCCAGCATGGTATAGAAGCAGGCAAAATGATGTGGATAGTCAGTTTCAAAGTAACCGTTCACTGCTTTTTTTTAACAGCATATGACGATAACATCAAAATCATCACGATAACGAATCAAATTATATTTTCTTCAAAACTTAAACTAAAACCAAACAACAAATATAAATAATATTAATTACTTTTCTTGATTTTTCATGCAAACTCATCAATGGCATTATCAAAATTCAGCTTTAATAACATGTCACTGTCAATATTCAAAATTGATAAGCAATTCAATGTATTCTCTACCATGGAAGTCCTAAGGTAGTTTTTTACTATTTTTAATGTTGAGAATGACCTTTCACCACTGGCGTTACTAATCATCTGGGATAGGAACATTCTTTTGTATTGTAGCGGCCAAGGCACCGCTGACTTGACTCTTGATTAGTGAATGTTATTATTTTCACAAAAACAGTATCCTAGTCCTTTTGATGCGGTGCCGGCGGTCGCTAATTGCGCGCTTGCTTCAAAAGGCGACGAGTTAAGAGGCGGCTTCTAAAAAGCAAGAAGCAATATAATATACTTGTCGCCTCGTCGGCGACGAGTATATTGCTCCTTGCTTTACTGCCTCTTAAAATTCACCGCCGGGGACTGATAGTGCCATTTTTGAAGGGTTCGAATTGAAAAAAGAACAATCTGACAATAATTATTTCATGTATAGGTATTTTTTATATTGAGCGTGGAAGGTTGCTATGAACCCAAGTGCACAATCTCCAAAAAATGTACAATAACACCAGTTATTATTTTCTTTTCCGTGGTTGCCGCGATAAGTCTCAACAGTTTCCATTTGTTATCAGCTATGCTAATAAAATAAACTGTAACCTGAAAAACAGTAGTTTTATCCGTTTGATGGCCGTGACACTTTCTAAATGATAAACATCAATGCAGTAATATGTCTCGGCTTTCACTCCATGCACTTATTTATAAATGATTAAACTGAATGGAAGCACATTCAATTTTCATAAACATTAATAATAAATGATGCGAGCGCTAGATTTTTCAATGATCGGGAACAAGGCTTCGTAATTTGATTATACTGTATGAATATTAAAATGTGCACGCTCTATTTGGTCTCGTAACCAATGTTGTTACAAGAAATTTCCAGTACTTGTTGAATATGTATCGCCTGAAGCGGTTGTTTGGTGTTGAAAAAATAATCCTTGTTGGGACTTTACTCTCTTGACATAGTTTTTGACTAGCATGATGGATATCTCTAGAGACGGGCAATAGATCCTAGACAATCAATAATCCATCAGAAAACAACCAGTTTCCTGGCTAATACCACTACGAACGTTGAATAACATTCGATGAATTTTTGTACAGAGTTTCTACAAGGCTTTCTCTTCAATTGCTTGTTGTAAGAGATAGTATGAGATTTTTGTCGTGGTCCTATCTCTGACTCAAACTAAAGCTCTAGCGACTATGTATTTCTCCTAAATTATCTGGCAGACAAGCTTTTTTGTCAGATACCGTGTTACGCTTTCTCAAAAACTATCCTAATTGTACACAGGAGTCCCTTAACACCGTATGCCAATTATATTGGATAAAATTGTTGTAGCTCTTGGACTTCGTGGTCCAAATCAGACTGACTAATTTAAGAAGTTATTTCCGTCCGAACGGTTCAAAAGGAAATTCAAAGAGGCTGTCTATATCCAAGCTAATTCAGTCAGCCCAGCGCCAGCGTTGAGAACAAAAACGTTTGGAAACCGATCTTTGTTGGTTATTATATTAAAAATGTGCAGGAAGCAGGTAGAAAAACTGAAAACCAGTAATCAAGCATTACAGAATTCAATAGTAATTAATATTATCGTGGGTGTCAAATGATTGTGTCTTTAGAATCTTGTCAGTACTCACCTAAAGACGACTGCGGATAAAATATGGTTAAAATACTAACAATACTAATTATAAGACGATGTTCGAAATAAATCCACAAATTTTTTGCTATTCATGTTATTTCGCGCCGTCATGTATTTTGTTGAAGACTGCCAGATGCTATCATAGTCATATACCACTTTCCAAATCTTTGATCTCGTGAGAAGAGCAGAGTTTCTCGTTTTCAGTTTATTCGGTGGAAAGTAAATCCACATTAATTTTTAAGGTCGTACCAAAAAAGTGGGACAACAAAAGTGAATGGGTTATAGTTTAGGAATAGCAAATAACATGAAATAATTATTATTAATGTTTTTGCATTATTTTCCGTTGGATACGAACAATCGTCAAAGCATTAAGGTTAATCGACAAATTGAGCACTCTGATGTCGATATGCTCGAATATACCACAAACTGAATCGATATTGAATGTGCCAGATTCACTCTAGAAATCGAGCTATATATATGTATGTATAATTGGGCATTCGTTTAATGATGTGATCATAATGAAGTTCAAGTTGAAAGTTTTCATTTTGCACTTTTGATACAAACATATATGTGACACGTTAACTTACATAGGGAAATAAAATACAACTCAAACTGAAAGATAATAAGACATCTTTAGAAGATATACATTGATTATTTTTCGAAATGTTATGTTTTTTTCTTTTCCTCCTACCCCTACAGAAAGTACACACTTTCCTCCCTCAAACCAGGTAGGAAACTCATGCTTTTCCTCCCCTTCATTTCAAGTAAGTTGTAAACGATGAAACTTGTGAATCTATTATAATCAAATTGTTTCCGTAATTTCTAGAACATCTTATATATCCTGTATTCTGGTAAAAATCAAACATGAATGTTACTTCTACTTCAGTTCTTTAATAGCTATTTGTGTATTTAGAGCGCAAAGTGATTGATTGTCGCTCGACAAAAAGATTAATCTTTGGAGAGCAACAATGACACTTTGTGCTCGAAATACACACATTATTTTTTCTACAAGCTCAGCTCTTAGAAAAAAAATAATCGATACCTCATTCAAATAGGCACATAACATTACTTATAAGAAAATCACTCAATAGCAATCCGAAATGTATAAGCTACCTAAATGTCCAATAACTCAAATCACTAACAAGAAAAAAGTAAAATAACGCTCTTAAAAAAAAAGTTGCAATTGCCAGGAGCTGAACCCGGGACCTTCGGATTACAAGCTCAAGACGCTAGCTTTGTCCTGCGGGAGGTAAAGTGGCATTTTCCTCCCTAGTAATAAAAATAGCTATTTCCTCTGCGGTAAATGTTGAAATATTTTGTTCCTGCATATTCGCGGCAGTATTCATTTTTTTCAACATAATTGATTACATATTATAATATTATAATAATTTGGTAACTTGCTAGCCAATTCTATATTGCATCAGGAGACGTAAATGAAAATAATTGTGAAGAATTATAGATTGAAAAAAATCTGTTCAATTTTCTTCTGTATTTAGTTCGTAAAAACAAATTCGTTTTGTCTCTGATAACTCGATCATCTCTATATATATAAAAATCTTCTGTGCATACATACGAAAGAGAACTCCTTCTAAAAGGCTGGATCGAGTATGATGACATTTTTTTGTGTGGATTTGGAAATGCTTTGAAATCACAATTCGGTCCACTACAAAATGTTTTTTTGGGTAATTTTTCATTTATAAGTTGAAATCTGCTGCCAGCGCCTTCGCCACCGACTTCGCCATAAAATGAGTAACATTGACTTCGCTATAAAATTGATAACGAGTTAGTCGGTGAAACAGAAACATACACATCGATATGCAGAAAAATGTCCTGGGACCGCTTAATATTCTATAGAAAATTGCAGAAGAGTTAGCAATCCGTCATTTTTTCAAAGTTACTTCCAAGACCAATGCTCTTCTGGAATATCATAAATCGTTCCATCGTCCTTTGTCTGGTTCAGTATCCATACCCCTTGTTTTCAGTCTGATTATTTTCCTAATATATCTTACCCAGGGCTATTTTTTTCAATAAGCCGCAAAGATCCCAAGGTGAACATCATCCAAATATTAAAAAAAAATCAACCTTCATCTAATTTTCCCTGGTTCTCACGATATCCTCAATCCTCCGATTATTGCAGGATATAACTTTGCACGTAAACATGAAGATGCAAAAATTATTCAATTCATAAACGTGTCTAGAATTACAAACCAAACAAACGCATTACACTTCCGCTATAACAGTGAACGGAGAGGCAATTGAGTCGTCAACTCATCGACATTACTGTAAGTACCAGACATGAGCTTGGTTTCTATATCTTGACGGACATTTCTGGCCTTTTGGAAACACATTCATTCATTTGAAAGTTCACGTTGCTTGTCCATGAATTGCAAACTTTGCAAATTTCCAGAACTGGAATGAGCAATATCCTCTTGGGGATAACGTCGTTAAATCGCACATTAAATAATAATAATAATAATAATACAAATTTCATAATGCAGTTGCTCAGATGCCTTGTGGTACCCGTTCAAACAGTGAGATGCATTGGACAACTAATTGAGGTCCGGAGGACTCGCTTCACCATAAGATCTGGTCAAGTTAGAGTCCAAACAGAGCAGGTTATCTGCAGAAGGGACTGTTTCAGGAAAACTCCCTCAGTCCTCTTATTTTCTGCATCCTCCTATTGCTATAGTACCCCTTGCACTCAGTAAAAACTCTTGGATACAACTGGGACACCCCCAGCAACCAGAGGCAAAAAGTCCCCACTTATGAATGATCAACATCAGTCCAAGGGCGTCAATATGGAGGGTAATGGGGGTAACTAGCCCCTTCCCAAGAATAGTTATATACTAGTATTTTCAGTATTTTAAAATTAAATTTAAGCCTTTACCCCCCACCAAGAAAAAAAATTGGCGACGCCCTTGCATCAGTCCTTATCTTGCCATCGGAATAGAATTTGGGATCAATAAATAATGTGCCACAGATCATCTCAAAACAGGACTATACGTGGAATACGGAGATGATGTCCAGCACGTAGATAGAGGCATTCTGATGATTTTGATGCTGGAGAGACGCATAATTACCTAGAAGTGGAACAATGCCGTTCCCAAGAGGTAACGAGAATTGAGAATTCTTTCCGCGTCCAGTATCAGCATAACCTCTGACAGATCTGGTCATCAGAACTGACAGGAAAAAACAACGTTGCTGCAACTAATATGATGGCCGATCCGATCCTACTCTACTCCTTTGGAGTAGTGAAAACTCATCCTTATAGAAACTTGTATCCTAAACCGTCCGTTCCACGCTTATACTTCCCAAGACTACAGAGAGGCTGTAGATTTAGGAGCTAGGAATATCTAGATAACATTATGGTACTTGATGGAATTTGTACAGTAATCAAGAGTTCAGTTTCCCTTCTCTGTTTGATCTGTGACCATGACAAAACAGGGGTCGGAGCATTTCTTTTTGAGGCAGACGGAGACTGAAGTACTCTTCAAGAATCTCGAAACCTTGGCTTATATATCCTAAAACTTTCCCGTTCCTTTCCTCAGGTCAAGTGGCTTGAAGTCGGAGACCAAGGGATTCATAATGGCCTGCTAGCATGGTGTCTTCAAACTTCGAAAACCTGGACTATAAACTCTACCGTAGTCGCGTGATGGATATAGAGGTCCCGGACATGAGGTGCACAAGTAATTTATGGTTCATTCATTGTGGTAGTTATGAATTTGAAATCCAATCTTATGTAGCGTCCCACACAATGTATAAAACGGCACTAATCAATTGCTGAGTGTAGCTAGAGAAATTCGCAGGTGTTCCGCATTTTTTCCATACCGTATGGATTGGCTTGTAGAAATTTTTCTCTACTCCATTCAAGCCGTGTAAACACGAGGCATGCGTTTTATCGTGTTGAGTTGGTTTATGCAAAGAATTTGATTTGTGTGCCCTGATTTAAATTCCGGTGCGCATTAGCGCATATTTTAGTAATAAAGCCTTCATGCTTGAAATAATTTTCTTCTAATCTCCGTATTTTTATCAATAATAGCTAAAGTGTTAAAATCACGCAACCTCTTTGCTCCGATACGTGTATAGCCATTATCTTGTTCTACGTATACTTTAATAACACTGTGTTGGAATTTTTATCCGCATCAGTTGTTTCGTAACAAGTGTACGCGGATTAACAAAGGAAATATTCAGGGTGTGAAGGAAAATATGATGAAAGTATGCAAAGTGTTCAAAGTTTTTCTTCGCAAGTTCCGTTCATGAAAAGCTCAAGTATTGTGCCCTCCCCTGATAATAGACGAGTACACGAAATTTTCAGAATATTTTTAATGGATTCTACAGCTTATGAACACTCTGAAACATGAAAAAAAAAATATTTAAAGTTCATAAATTCAAATGGCTTCCTTTCAGCGCTATTGTGACGTACTATCCCGAGCCACCAATCCCACTGTTGACAGCGTCAATTAATTTAGCAATGTTGCCATAATTATGTTATTTATATCCACAAAACACAAATGCTGAAACGAAGAAATTTTGAGATCTGTGGTAATGCACTAATGCGCATGCTCAAATCGGTCTCGTATTGAAGGGTGGTCCTTTTTTTCAGTTTGAGTTATATTTATTCTATCATTCTGTGGTTGTTTATTTTCTATTAAGAAGTTGCTCTGTTATTTTTTGTATTAGATTTTTCAAAATGCCTCTTAAAGTTCGTGTCGTGCCCAAGTGTTTGAACAATAGTGGAAATAGCAATGTAGTGTTTATTTCTATTCCTAATATTATTCCTTATATTATGATTATATACTTTACTTTGGTTAAAAAGTTGTCAAATTCAGAAGACGAGGTGACATATCACATAATAACCATATCACATAATAACCATGGTCCCCTCTTCTTCTAGATGTGAAGCGATATTAGGTGAAGTTTTCACTGTTACCAAAGTTGGTTAACGAACGTGTAAGCAAACTGCCTATGATTGTCGTTCTGTGATTACCATTGAATTCATGAGATAGGCAGAGACAAAACTGTCACAATAATTCACAACATTAAAACTATCGAGTTCTTTGTTTATATTCAAACATATTGTTTTATGACAGATCCAATGTTTTCACTGTGGTTTTCACACCTTTCAAATTCGCCATCATCGTTTGACATTGGGAATAGTGTCTTCTGTCACTTCTCTATGGTTTTATGTTCTCTGTTTAGTTTTAGAAGCTTGGCAACGTTGCCGTTAACGTTAGAATCAACCCGATTACGCCTATTGGCTGCTAGGGCACGTACGTCACCAAGAGTGCCAATATTAGTAGCCTCAAAATTTGCTATTTTTCAGAACGAAATTAGACCAGCTGTAATTGAAATTTTACTCAAACAATATTTTCTGGGTACATTTATTATGTGAATTCGTTATTATATGTTTGAGATTGGTAGACAATATTTCAGTTTGAGTGAGTTCCATTGCCTAAATAAATAAGAATCACGTTCTGAGACTCACTTGAAAACGAGACGATTCATTGATTGAATGGAGTACATTTATATTAGTAGCCTGGATTCCAGCAGCTTATCAGAATTTAAAACCTGACTTATATTTCTGAACTCATATGAAATAGTGAATTTTTGAGATTGGGGGCTCACAGTGATTCAAACTTTCACATTCTGTTATTACAATATCAAAATTGTATAATTTGCCCTGTAGCTAATATTTCCGTTGCCTATGGCAAAACCCTATTGAATCCATCTTCTTCGCGTTCAGTATTAAACTTTTGGCAGAAAATCATTAAGTGATATTTTTAAACACTTTACATTTTTCATTCGATACAGAATCTTATCAGTCAGAAATTATAATTGACGTATCATTTGCACACATTGTTAAGAGTATTCCAATGTTTGACTACTCCAAGTCATTCATATACAGTACAAGTAGTGTGGGTCCCAATATCGACCCTTGAGTTACTCTCAATTCGGAGCCGTATGACAAAAAATATGTTCTAATATGCATGTTAACGAGACACCTGGTATACCATAACGGAACAATAAAAAAATATTAGTATGATCAATGCAGCCGAATGCCCTGCTGAGAACAGATAATATCTCACCAGGGCACTCGCCTGCCTCAATGGGTTTCACAATGTATTGCTGTAGTAGATAATTTTCCATTCAGGAATCCATGTTGGTTCATTGTGAAAATATTGCGTTCATCAGAAAATTATAGAAGTCTATTTAGAAAGGCATATGGAATCGTTACTGGCATTTTTTTATGTTCTGGTTTCCACAAAAAAGATATTCCTTTAATGTACAGAAAACATCGTAAGAAATGAGGGAAGGTAGGAAGAATCTGTCGCAGGGAACACCTCCTGAGACAGTGAGTTCTAAAGCTTTGTCGTTCATAGAACGAGTCCAGGGAAAGATATCTTCGGCATGGCTTCGAAATTATGACAAATGGTTGTGAGGATTGAGCTTGACGGGTCAGTATCGATGGGTCAGTCTCGACGGTGGAATGACTGATGATATTTCGGAAGAGCATTGTTCCAGAGGAGTGAGCGAAGTATCACTGACGAGACGAATGACCTTTGGACAGAATTTAAAAGTTTCAATGTTTGTTTGGAAGTTGCACTGCATATATGGGAACAGTATTTCAGGACAGTTTGGATTTGTGCCTAATAAATCATAATCAGTTGACGGGAAGTGGAATATTTCTTGGCACGAAACACGAAACCAAGTTTTTGAGAGGAACTTCTGGCAATGAACTTCTCATCCCAGTTAACACAAACATCCTTGTGATGTCGCATTCATAGCACTGAATGTTACGAAAGCGATACTTAATAATACGTCGCTGTTACCGCCAAGGTATACCAAATGGGATGAATGTTCATAATGCGCTTCTCATTTCGGTTGATTTGAGTCTAATTTGCATGAAAATTTGTGAATGTCTATGACCTATCGAGCACATTCATAACTGAATCAAACATTTCAGTGGATTAAAATTTCAATCTCATGTCTCAAAGGTGCAGAAGTGATTCTCATTTGTTTGAATAAAAAAATCGTATCGATCAGAATAAACATGAGTGAAAAATCTTAATCTTCAGGCTTCATTAAACAATTTTAGATTACCAGAAAGTTCCATTTATTCCAATTATCTGCCCTTAGTTTACTACAACGATTCCAGATGAACATATATTTTTGAATCACATACCTAATTTTGCAAGAAGCGCATAAAGTAAACTTCATCTTCTCAGTAAACATGTGGTTGCAGATAATAATAATAACAGGACTTTATTCATCATCTTGGATGTTGTACAAATAAACGTTCAACACGAATTATGAATGGGCGGGATTCAGCTATTGAAGCTGCTTTTAAACCCAAACTTGACGAACACACTTAATTCTACAAAATATAACATTAATATGTAAATGTATAAATATATATAAAATATTAATTAAAAAAATAGAAAAAATATGAAGTATATATATACGTATGAAAATAATGAGAAATATAATAATGAAATATTCAAAGCCTTTATTGGAACAAACAAGGGGAACATTCTCCATGAAAATTGAAAAATTAAAAATGAAATATGTGATTTCAAGCTCGAGGTTTGCATTTCACAATGGTGTTATTATATATATTTATGCAGGATATGAATAAGCGATTATTTTCAACATTTAGTGAAGAGAATGCCGATTTTATAGGAAAGTTGAAGATGAGGCAGGAGTAAAACAAACTTTTTTTTTGGCATGTATAAGTGGGACCTGTCACACTACTTTAAAGTTGTTGCATATAGTCCAACGGGGGTATGGGTTGCTGCTTCATTATAGTAATTCCATATTACTAAATTATTCATGATTTTTGGATCATCCGCAAACATCTCCGTCAAGTGCGACAAAACACATTTTAGGTTCTCAAATACTCACATATTATATTTGCATGAGAAGATAGGAGTCTTCAGAAACGATATGAACTTTTCCTTTTCCTTCTTCGATAATTTTTAGCAGAGTTATGATCAATCAAATATTCGGCTCCGCCAGAACTTTCGGCGGCGTGTAAGGGTGAACGTTTTCTGAGAAAACGAGCGCATTTCATAAGAAATTACTAGGAATAATTTTTGTGGAGAATTGAATTGTTCTTCACCCTGTTGAGTTGTTTTTCCAATAAATCATATACTTTCCAAGATTACAGCAAAAATCTATTTATATATTTTTAAACGAAAAAAAAAATATGTTCCACCCCTGGAATTTTGGTAAACATTTTTTTTTCGTGTTTTCATTGTTCTAACTACTAGCATACCAAGTTTGGTGGTGCTACAATCGATTCTTGTCTCAAAACCCAATCGTACTAGATTAAGGTAAATCATCATTTTCCCGAAGCTAGTCCACTGCAAATCAGCCAGTTATCGATGCTATCAGTTCTCGATTTCCCAATAGAGCCAACACCCGATACAATTTTACTCTCGTGGCCGAGATAGAGATCCAGTTACGGGATCCCCGTTCTCTGCATTCATATCCTAGATTCGTGGCCACGCTGCCTCCAATATGGACCGGCGTAGATGCCCAAGACGGCTTATAAGGTTAACAATCTCGGCGGCGGCAGTCAGCTGATGGTATAAGTGAGTAATTAACGATTGCTTCGAGTAAATACCGGAAGGCCCGTTCCGGCTCTTACTCGTACAATTCGTTGTTATGATCGTGTCGTATAGCAGGATTGTCGAATGTTACAGGGCCGTAACGTTGTATAACCGTGGGTCGCGCGGTCAAACCGACACTATAGAATCATTAGGTGAGGGGTGCCTCAGGGTCCAGCCCTTGGGCCGTATTGATTTCATTTTCTGGCATGGGGGCCGAGTGATACCTCATTCGAAAGGTCTTACAATTCCTTATACGTCCCCAAAATTTAAAACAAAAATATGCATTCAAAACAAAATGGCAGTACATGTTAACTTTTGAACGGATTGGAATTCTGTTTTGAATTTTTTTTTGGTTGAATGGTAGTTCATAATCTTTTCATTGACAACAAACAATTGTCCATTTTTTCCAAAATGGCGTCGGTCCACCATTTTGATTTTTTCGTTGAAATGGCTTTGGGGGTCGAGTGATACATCGTTTGTACATTGTATTTTAATTCTTTATAAGTACGAGTTGTGATAAGGAAATTTCTCATTAATACATTTACACAGGTACCATATCATAATGACCAATTGATGGATTGTTCTAATGTGAGGAATTCCTTTTAATTAAGTGATGTTATTACAACTGATTTCCCCTATTACCTGGGTCGATATTATTATTATTCATTTTGCTTCATTATCTGTTTGTTGATAATAAATCACAGAAAACTTTTGTGGAAGGGTACCTTAGAAAATTTGATAATTTTTCTAGAACTAAATTATCCGAAGGATCCTCATAGCAGAGCTCTAACATTATTTTTTCTTTCGACGGTAGTGATAGAGAAAGTATTGAAAAATGGCGGACGCAGCTCCAGCCGGTGGATGAGGGGGATTTCGAGGCGGTTTCGGTGGTGGTGGTAGAGGCGGAGGCCAAGGGGGACCCAGAGGTCGGGGCCGTGGGCGCGGTAGAGGTCGTGGTCGCGGAAAGGAAGACCAGAAATAATGGGTGCCTGTAACAAAACTGGGACGCCTGGTGAAAGATGTCAAAATCCGTTCTTTGGAGGAAATCTAACTCTGCTCTCTTCCAATCAAAGAGTTTGAAATCATTGATTTTTTTCATTGGGGCAGATCTGAATGATAAAGATCCTGCCTGTACAGAAACAGACTCGTGCTGGACAACATACCCGTTTCAAGACTTTTGTTGCCATTGGTGACAGCAAAGGTCACATTGGATTGGGAGTGAAATGCAGCAAACAAGTTCCTACAGCAATCAGAGGTGCCATCATCCTGGCTAAGCTTTCTGTGGTACTTGTTCGTACAGGTTACTGGGGTAACAAGATTGGTCAGCTTCACACAGTACCTTGCAAAGTCACTGGTAAATGTGGTTCTGTCACTGTACGTCTCATCTCAGCTCCTCGTGGTACTGGTACCCAAGAAACTACTCCAGATGGCAGGTATTGAGGACTGCTATACATCTGCCAGGGGCTCTACTGGTGCACTTGGTAACTTTGCAAAGGCAACATATGCTGCCATTGCTAAAACTTATGCATATTTGACGCCTGATTTGTGGAAGGAGATGCCACTAAGCAAGACTCCTTACCAAGAGTTTGCAGAATACCTGTCTAAGAACCACCGTCCTGAAACTGGCCCAGCTCGAACTGAAACCGTTTAGATTGGTATTAACTACCATTCAGCCAAAAAAAATTCAACACAGAATTCCAATTCGTTCAAAAGTTAACAGGGGTGGGATTGCTCTAAGAGAGTGCTTACATTAAGTACAGCCATTTTGTTTTGGATGGATATTTTTGTTTGAAATTTTGAACACGTATAAAGAATTGTAAGACGTTTTGAATGAGGTATTAAAGATAGACATTCGTTTTGTTGTCAAAAAGTAGCTTATGAACTGCCATTTCAACCAAAAAAAAAATGTAATTTTCGACTTTTTCCAAATTTATATTCATTAAAAGTTTATTTCATCAGGTGAAATATCATTATTAAAAGTTATTAAGGTTGGACAGTTTTCATTAAAATGCACTCTGAATAAATTTACCTACCTAATAGTATCGAATTTCATGGCAAAATTTTTAAAGAATTTGATTCATTTGTTCTGGCTATTACCAAAATCTGGTCAATTTTTTCAATTGCATCAATGTAATGAAAATTCGTTAGTATTTTGAATTTCAAAAAACCATCTGAAAAACATTTCATCAAGGTAGTTTCACTGTACGTACTATAAAAAAATCTACGATAAGTGATATAATCAAACTAATTACTATGATTACGAGACTTCATCAATTTCTTCGAGCAATAAGTATCAAATTAGTAAGTATGTACTATATTTAATTCCATTTGTAGACTTTTTCAGTGTTCATCACACATGGATGAATGCAACGTATGTGTTTTGCAATTGAAATGCATATTTATTCTCGTTTATGGCTTCGTTAGTGTTGAATCTGAGCTTGTTAATTTTTATCTGGAATGATGAACTGGATGATTCCAAGATTGGATTTATCTCGGCTATTGAACAACAGCAAATTGAAACGAATTCTTAGTTACAGTTTTTTGAAAAAACCTTGTATTTTTTAAAATTTCCGAAATCTAGATCAAATTCAGATATTTTCTTTAGGGTGGAGTGGGATAAGTGTAATGACGTGGTTAGTGTAACCACCACCATTTTTTTTATAGAAGCAAAAATGTGTTTGCTTCTTCAGTAAATGTTGAAAATAATCGCTCATACAAATCCTACATAAAAAATTAATTATGTGAGGTTTGCACTTCACAATAGTGTTATTGAACATACAGTGTGACACATTTAAACTTATAAACTTATAAAACTTACATTTTTTCAGTTAGGTTTATAAAATCGATCTATTTTATGTCGTCAAGAGATGGCGCAACCGACGCGATTTGTCCAAGCTCGAGCATGTGGCAACGTGGCTACTAGGCAGTCATTAGTACATAAAGTGGCTAACAGATAGCAGTAGCACAGAGAGTTTTGTTGTTGTGCAGTTTTCCACCTAACAATTGGGCAATTGGGAATTCAGTGACCCTATGTGTGGGTCAAACGAAGGCCCTCAAGGATTAAATGACCCAATCTGAAATATTATACTACCGCCATCTATTCGGCAATTTCTATACTAAAGCTTCGTTCCCATGTTGCTATATGCTCGAACGTGTCACAAATCGCTTTGATTGCGCTATCTCTTGACGAGATAAAACAGATCAAATTTATAAATAAATGAGACTTCGCGTTTTTGTATATTAGTAACAATTGAAATGTAAAGATATTGTGTTCGATCGAAAATAAATACATCGGCGCGCAAAATAATATATTTTGCTACAATTAATAAATATAATGACAGAAATTATTTATATTTGCAAAAACACTTTTTACCCGAACGGCGACTCATAATATGAGCCTCAAACTGAGCAATTTAAAATTCCACTCTGTCCCTTGAAAAGTTATAAAGTTGCAACCAGCTGCAAATTAATTGCCGGCAGAAAATCCGCAACGAGATCCATATTTTGTAATCGATCTGATAGATACATATCAATTTTTCACGGCTTTCGCACCAGTCGTACCTATAAAGCAATTTACACGTGTTATTATTTGACGAAAGCAGTACTAGGTACTAGCTGGAATTCCGTACAAGAACTAAATGACACAATATCCAGTTCCCTGTATGATTTATCTGTGGAGATTAGATGTTTGTGGTGTATAAGTACTGTAATGGAGTCAGTGGTAACAATAAATAAACGTTGATAAAAGACAAAATGCTATGTTACCCACTCTGAAATGGCACTGTTATATATAACAGTATATAAATTGACCGTAGCAGAACAAAACAGATAGGAATTATGATGTGAGTCAAACCGTACCCATAAATAAAGTTGGGAATTATATTTAGTGACTGCGGGCTTTTTCTTCGAGGCTCGGTTTTATAGATGAAACACAGGAATGTATACTCAGGAAATTGATTTTGGTATAAAAATATAAAAGTTACCAGTCATCCCAATTTGGAAAAAATCCGAAATGCTACTAATTTAGAAATACTCTCTTTAGGAATATGCGAATCATACAGTGTGTTGACATAAGTAAAACTTTCTATTTTTTGTTGATAGACACAAAAGTCCATAGAAAGTTCTCAATATTCCTCAATCAGTTTTTGATGATCAAATGTTGAAATTTCTAAGCTGTATACGAGTAAAAAAATTAAAATTTGTTGAGAGTAAAGTACTTTTCCTCCTACCCCTATAAAAAGTACACACTTTCCTCCCTCAAATCAGGGAGGAAACTCATACTTTTCCTCCCTAGGGAGAAAAAGTAGTTTTCCTCCTTAGGAAGGAAAAACGATTGACAATTCTTTCAAAATAGGCACATAATATTGCCTGTGAAAAAATGCACACTGAATCCCAATTCCAAATGGAAAAGCTATCCAAATATCTCTAACAAAAGAAAAAAGGAAAATAACTTGCTTGAAAAAAAAAAAAATTACCGATTGCCGCGATCAAACCCAATCAGATACCTTCAGTTTACTAGTCGCTTACCAATACGCCATCAGAGTAATTTAGATGGGTATGAATAATTTTGTACTTTCCATCATGCAAGTATAGGTCCGTTTTAAATAAAAGCAGTTGAGATACGTTCTTAATATTAGGTGTGCCTCAGGGTACCGTACTTGACCCTATACTTTTTATATTATACATCAACGACCTCGATCAGCTTCCTTTAACAGGACATATCACGATGTGCGCTGATGATACCTCGCTTGTTATTTCTAACTAATCAGAGCAGGCCATGACAGATATGTGTAGTGAAGTATTGATCCGTCTCAATAACTGGTTTTCAGCTAGTAATCTGTACCTGAACGCTGACAAAACGAAAGCGTTAAGATTTCATTATGCACAAAAAACGTATGAGGACATATCTTTCATAACTAATGGAGAGAGTCCAGTAATTTTAACCAACTTGGGTCATACCACATTATTGGGTCTGCAGATAGACAGAAATCTGAATTGGAAAGAACACTGTCAATACTTCGTTTCTAATTTGAATTCAATTTATTTTCAGTTGAGAAATCTGCGACGTCTTCTGAATATTGATCAATTGTTGCAGCTTTACTACGCTCAGGTTGAAAGTAGGCTCCACTGAAGATGTTTTTATTGCTCAAAAACGAGCGTTACGCTCTATGTGCCTAGGACACAGGACAGAGCAGCTTCATGACGGTGGTGCTAGGAAGAAGGAGAAGCCAAAAGCTCCTTCTGACGAAATGAACCAGAAGCTCAACTGCCTTCAAATAAACCTCTTATATTTTAAAGAACTTAGGAGTGTGCTCAGAAGGAGGTTTACTGAAAGAAATGATCACATAGGCTACTCCAAGAGCCCTGGATATTTGGAGGTCTCACGAGGACTCAAAATAAAATGGTATAAATTAATCTATTGCACTTTTCACGAGAAACCACGAGCAGCCACGAGCAGCCAAATTGCTCTCACCTTCACCTTCCAGAGTTCATCTTTGGAGATTTGGCAACCGTGGAATTGCCAACTAAACCAGGTAAGAGGCAATGCGCTTGGAATGAAAACAATGTGAAGGATCACCCGTCACTTTTTTTGAAATCGTTGATAAATGAGGGACTCTCAGCCATTATGCCCACATACAATCTACCAAACATATTTGAAAGTTCTCGATGTTCCATCGTATCACGCGATGAACTGCCTACTCCGAAAGCTCACAAAGTGAAGATCATGAAAAATTATAATTATGCGAGAAGTACAAGAAGCAATTCTTGACAATAAGAAATTCTGTCATAATTGCAAAAGAATATGTCATGAAGCTATCGATTGTGAAATAAAAATGAAGAAAAGAACTGAAGAAAGTTGCAGGTTAAGTTAACCAAGAACATGACTCAGAGGATATCAAGAACACAGGTATATATTCTGTGTCAAGAATGTTATGGATTGAGTTGTTGTAGTTTCGCAATGAGTGGTGCCTTGACAGTAGATACACCTCGAACATGAGTGCTTCAATTGAAAATTTTGAAAATATGAAACCATTATGCTTCCATACAACAAAAAATATTATTTTGAAAGTTTTCAATGTGCCATGTGAAACTTGATACTTCATAGTGCTCGTCATCTTCCTGATCTCAGAACTAAGAAATTTGAAGAATTGTTTTTATTTGATTTGAGAGTATTAGAAGCTAACAAATCTACAACAGAAGTAGAAAAGATGAGTTGCAAGAAATTCCAGAAACAAATGAAAGTTCGGAAGGTTTTTCATAAAAAAAACTGATAAGAGAACAGGGAAAGTTGGAAGACCAAATTGTTGGAAACATTTCATCAACCGTTGAAAATATTTCCGATGAATGCTTTGCTGCTACAGAACTCGTTCCTAAGTGAAAAAATTAGTAGTTTCAATAATCAAAACTACTAATTTTTTTCGCACCACACTGTGTAAGATGATCGAAAAACAGGTGAAGAAAACCACATATATCGCAATAATGCCAACAACCGTATGTTCCTATAAAACCATTTGAATATTCAGTATATGTATCTTGATACAAGGTTTACATCATCGAATAGCCTGTCCAAACGGTTGTTTGAAGATTAGGAATAGTAATTTCTGTTCATTAGCCTGAACATAATAATAGCTGATACAGAACACATTTAAGATACTGAATCGTGAGAACGGGAGGATTATGGATGTGTTGCAAGTGGAGCGTTCAAGGAGTATACTGAGGAAGGTATGGTGAGATCCAATGAAAATTATCTACCCCTTATCTTTCTTTCTTTCTTTGTTTATTTAACATCTGATGTTCAGGAAAAAAAACCCGTCTAAAATATATTCATGCGTATTTATATACGGTAAAACTTTCTCCCCTTTTTTAATTTTGTATATCCGACCTAACATACATTCCTAAACAGTTAATGTATTGCTTTAGAAAAAACAAATTGGGAATTATGGGTGAAAGTTATATTGAATATGAATACGCAAAAAGATGTCCCTCTGCATATGAGTTTTGACGAGTGTTTGCAATTTTCCTGAATATAAACTCATGAAAAGTTAATAATGGTATGGATAGTTTTCATTGGAATGCATTGTTAATTGAAGTTGTTCGAGGGAGTGGAGAGAATGCAGATATTTAATCAATTTTACGAATACGTTATATTATGGACTAAATACGTATTGTGTAATTATTGTCATTGATTGTCAGAACTATGGAAATGTATAGGTACACAAGGAAGAAAGAAAAATACCTCAGGCTGGAGGCAGTGTTTTCAAAAAGTCCAGTCCTCTTTGCTTGAAATGAGAAAATTATGACATTGGACATATAATATGAGTGGGAGTGAAGGCAGTCTTTTCAAAAAGTCCTGTCCTCATTGGCTCATTGTCAATATAAGCCTGCTCGATTTTTTCCAGGTCTAATAAACTTTCAATTGTTTTGAGGCCTATAGTTTCGAATGCATTCTTCATAAGTAATGACACCATTTGAATGAGTGGTTCAAAGTTTGTTTTTCTTGACTGATTGCATACAACAATTCTCACTCTAAACTCTTTATTACACAACAAAGTAAATAAGTACCTTGTCGCTGTTATGTTATAAATTAACATCCACTTTTTTCCCAGCGAGATTTCTTACGAAACAATTACGGTATTGTTTTGAAGTTTCTCGCACATTCATTAAAAGCGAAACAAAACATTTATTGGGTCGCGGCCAAGATAAAACTCATTATTCAATTATTTTAATATCTTTTACTTTTTGTTTACTAATACAGCGTGTGCTTTTTTACATCGGAACAGTTCGACCATGAAAAATGCTTTATTGACTCTTTGGATCATAAATGCAAGTGAACGGAATTACAGAATTGAATATTTTAGTCGGGTGATGTTTCACTTGAATATGGAAATTCATATTGAATTATACAGAGTGACCCATTTGAAAGCGGGCCACCTCTCTAAAACTGTTATTTATTATCCGATTCAGAAGATTTTTTTTTCAATAGATAGAGCATCAAAAGTTCTAGTTAAGTGCCATAAATTCGAAATAAAAATAAAAATTTCAAGGCCTACTTCGAATTTTTTTCAAGATCAAAAATCAAAAAAACATAGGTTCTAGCGATTTTTCTAAATACAATTTGAAGACGCCCATAGATTCACAACATTTTCAATTTGGATTGAAATTTGGAAATTATGTCAAAAAATCAACCCACCATTTCAATTTCAGAACTTTTATCAGAATTCTGTTTACACCGCTGAATTCAGAATATTTCGAAATATGTTTGCTGAGAATTTCATCAAAATCTGTTAATAAATAAACAAATTATAAAATGATAAAATAATTTTTTTCTAAAATTCCACCAAACAACATTCTTTTCAAATTTTATTATTTTATAATTTTTTCATTTATGAATAGATTTCGATGGAATTCTGGCCAAATATATTTCGAAATATTCTGAATCAAGTGGTGTAGTCAGAATTTTGATAACATTTCTGAAATTGAAGTTTTGGGTTGATTAATTGACATAATTTTATTCCCATATAACTTTTTTATTGATGGACGCATTCCTACGTAATTTTCACATACACCATTTGAAAATGTCGTGAATCCAGTGTTGTCGTCAAATTCTATTTGAAAAAATCGCTAGTATGTTTTTTGGATTTTTGACCTTGAAAAAAATTCTAAGTAGGCCTTGAAATTTTTATATTCATTTCGAATTTATTGCTCTCAACTACAACTATTGAGGCTCTATCTATTGAAAAAAAAAACTTCTGAATTGGTTAATAAATAACAATTTTAGAGAGGTGGCCCACTTTTAAATGGGTCACTCTGTATATCAAATAAAAAGTAATAGTTTAAAACTAAATAACTAAAAATAATACAATTACTCAAATTATATTATATTCTCATATTTTTAATTTTTCTTTAGCAAGAGCTCGAGAGAGCTTTTTCAAGCATCTCATGCTTTTTTTACATTTGATTTATTACTATTGTTTTTTTATGGCTAAAAAATTTTGAATCAATCTGACCATAATCACAAAACACTGTCTAGTTCCACAAATGGTATCAAATTTCACAAATAGGTACCTGCTGAACCTTTTTATTCCAAATTTAAAATTTGTGATTTTTCTCGACTGTCAAACTTAATTTATAGTTTCCTTTGCCTCTAAAATACAGGGTGCTGTTTTGTTGTGGTTGAATAAAACGTTTTCATATTCAACTAATATTATTCAACGCTACTACAATAATGATCGTCATTATGATCCTTATAACTTAAATATCTATTATGATATAAATTATTTTCTTTAGTTCTTCAGGTTTACACATAAACATAGAAATTCGTCAGATAAGCCATGAATATAATAATTACCAATGTCCTTACATACTAACAATAAAAAACGAATACACATACAGATTGAAAAGCATTTTTAAAACTACTAGGATATAATAAAGATATTTTGAAGCTGAATTAGCAAAGACATATATAATTTTATCCTCGTTTTATTTCTCCATTTTTATAGGGTTCATCTTCTTCACTTTGTGCCAATAATGTGAATAAAACCCTTTGAAAAATGTTGATTTTTATTTGAAAATATGAACAAGACATTCATAAAGTCAGTTGTGGAATCATCTGCGGCTGGAAGACAAAGTTTAGTCACTATTTTCCATCGTTCAAGATACTCTATTGGGAGGAAATATCCTCCATTAAAATGCAGAAAACAACAACTTTCCCGGCTAAAGCCAAGCTGGACATTGAACTACATTTGATGTACTCGCGCGACTCATTCAACAAACTTCACATTCATACAAAGAAGTCCTACTGTTCGAACTCAAATCACGGATTACTATTTTATCGATTCAAAAGTTAAAGGCATAGAATTATAATATATATATATAATTTCTATGGTTAAAGGTAACATTTTCATTTGAAAAAGTGGCAAAGAATTCTACTTATGGCATTTTAAGACATGAATTAAATTTCGATTTGAAGAAAAGTGACATGTTCATTTGAATGAAATAACTATTTATATACTCAAGACATCGCCTCTGCTTGTAGGTCAAGTTCGAGGTGAAACATCTGTCCGAGTGGAATCATGATAGTTTAGAGGCTATACAATTATTATCGACGATACAGAAACACTCGTAATTGTGTGGTCAGATAGACCAGAATTCAATGGCTAATATTATTTTACAACCAGACTGTATTTACTGTCATAAAACGGATGCCAGTTTAAGTGGAATATGATTTATCATTCGCTTTGTTATTTGATAATCGCTAACAACAATGAAAACGTTTTTTACGATTTTTTGCTCATCCGAACTTCAGCGCTGGTTTTTTTGTACGTATTATGTCTTTGAGTCGTTGAGTATTCTTGTTAACGATATCTTACTGGCAAAAAATCGGTACTTGCTTCAGTGATGAATACACTTTTTATTTCAGTGGTAATAAATGTAGGGTGGGGTGGGGGGGCAATAGGGGATTAGTCCAAATTTGTTCAAAATGTGTTAACAACGCCCATTGACTCTCATATGGCCAAAATGATATAGCTTCATCTACACGGTAACATAAGAAATAATTTGGTATACGACCCAACTTGCAATTTCAGACAGGTCCGCATGGTATAAGTACACTTATATCGTTTGAGAGTGTCGAGTTCCTAAAATCTATCGACTTGTACGGACCTGTATCATTATGATCTCTCACGTACATGTGATTGAAAACAGAAGGTTTCGTCTGCCGTATTATATATTCGACTTTTTTGTCCTGTAATTTTTTTAGTTAAAATTCTCAGTATATACTGATTCGACCATTCTGAATCGATTGGCAACCGCAGAATTTGTTTATCTCTAACCGTTCTCGAGTTGGCCAACTCTAAATCAGTTTTTAGATGTTTTTTTGCCGCCAAAAATATTTTTGATGAGTTTTCGACAATTTCGTTCAATGATTCGGAATCAGCACTTCAAAATACGTTCGAGAACGGAAATTTTAAATTCGAAAAATTGAAAATGAAAAATCTCAGAAAACCTTAAAAACCCTTTCCGGCTAAATCTCATATCTGAGCACATAAAATATTAAAAGTGAGACAAATTCTGCGAATGCCAATCGATTCAGAATGGTCGAATCAGTATATATTGTAAATTTGAAATCAATCGAAAGAAATTAAAAATCACTCGAAAAAGTTGCAAGGGGTTCCCCTAAAAATCATGAAAAATACCAAGTCGTCACATCGACTTGAAATTCACACTGTATACATAAAATTTCATGCTCATTCCAAAAATATATGATTTTTATATGCTCAGATATAAGATTTAGCCGGAAAAAGGTTTTTAAGGTAAAAAATAAAATTTTCTGAGAGTTTTTATTTTTCATTTTTCGAATTTCAAATATTTGTCCTCGAACGTATTTTGACGTGCTGATTCCGAATCTCAAAACAAAAATGTCGAAAACTCATCAGAAATGTTTTTGGCGGCAAAAAAACCATCTAAAAACTTATTTAGAGCTGACCAACTCAAGAATGGTTAGAGATAGACAAATTCTGCGAACGCCAATCGATTCAGAATGGTCGAATTAGTATGTATTGTGATTTTCGAGTAAATCGAAAAAATTAAAAATTACTCGAAAAAGTTGCAAGGGGTTCACCCCTAAAAATCATGAAAAATACCAAGTCGTCACATCGACTTGAAATTCGCACTGTATACATAAAATTTCATGCTCATTCCAAAAATGTATAATTTTCATATGCTAAGATATAAGATTTAGCCGGAAAAGGTTTTTAAGGTAAAAAATAAAATTTTCTGAGAGTTTTTATTTTTCATTTTTCGAATTTCAAATTTTTGTCCTCGAACGTATTTTGACGTGCTGATTCCGAATCTCAAAACAAAAATGTCGAAAACTCATCAGAAATGTTTTTGGCGGCAAAAAAACCATCTAAAAACTGATTTAGAGCTGACCAACTCGAGAATGGTTAGAGATAGACAAATTCTGCGAACGCCAATCAATTCAGAATGGTCGAATTAGTATATGTTGTGGATTTAGAGTCAACCGAAAAAAATTGAAAATTACTCAAAAAAGTCAAAAAATCATGAAAAATACCAAGTCGTCACGTCGACTTGAAATTCGCACTGTATACATAAAATTTCATGCTCATTCCAAAAATGTATGATTTTTAAATGCTTATATATAAGATTTAGCCGGAAAAAGGTGTTTAAGGTAAAAAATCCAAATTTCTGAGATTTTTTACTTTTTATTTTTCGAATTTAAAATTTTTGTCCTCAAACCTATTATGACGTGCTGATTCCAAATGTTTTAACAAAAATGTCGAAAACTCATCAGAAATATTCCTGGCGCCAAAAAACCATCAAAAAACTGATTTAGAGCTGACCAACTCGAGAACGGTTAGAGATAGACAAATTCTGCGAACGCCAATCGATTCAGAATGGTCGAATTAGTATGTATTGTGATTTTCGAGTAAATCGAAAAAAATTGAAAATTACTCAAAAAGTTGCAAGTTCACCTCTAAAAATCATGAAAAATACCAAGTCGTCACATCGACTTGAAATTCGCACTGTATACATAAAATTTCATGCTCATTTCAAAAATGTATAATTTTCATATGCTAAGATATAAGATTTAGCCGGAAAAGGTTTTTAAAGTAAAAAATAAAATTTTCTGAGAGTTTTTATTTTTAATTTTCGAATATCAAATTTTTGTTCTCGAACGTATTTTGACTTGCTGAATTCGAATCTTAAAACAAAAATGTTAAAAACTCAAATTAATTCAAAAAATTTTGTGAAAAATTATTATTTGCTCGAAAACTACCTACATCAAAATATTTCGAACTCGCAGCTAACGGGATACAAATCTTTTAAAAAAGAATACGAGTATAATAAGAATAAAGAGAAAAACGTTCATTCGTTACTGAACATATTAACGTCCATACAACGAAAATACGAATCAGTTTATTACTGAAATGAAAAAACTAGATGAACTTTGCAACAACAAAGACGAATTTCTGGAGGTTCATTTATTCTTTTTTTTTTTGGTAACAGGCCAATGTGGGTATTTTCTGGGCAAGATATGATATTAAAGTCTCGTATTCGATTCAATAGAGCGAAAGATTCGAAAAATTAAAAAAAATTGTAAAAAAGTCAAAGTGACAGTAGAAAGTCTAAATTTAGAGCAAAGGTATGAAATTGTAAACTGAGCCACTTTTTCATTTAGCATTTTTCGAAATTTCTCAAAAAAACTTGATTTTTTGAGGATTTTTGAAAAAAATGTCAACTTTGATAGGTTTAGAGTAGCACATGACAAAACAAAAGAGGCTGTTTTTTATTAATTTTTTAAGCACAAAATAACTGCGGAGTCAAATTTTCATTATATTTGTTAATAAAAAAAACTTCCATATGTGGCGAACTTCATGTGTGACACTGTATATAAAGTTCAGAGATATAATATTTGAGAACAGCTGCAAACAACTCATAGTAAACTATCGGACTATTTCAGTTATTAGAAACTTCTCGAAAAACCTCTCAAGGCAAGACTTACTGTCTCGATGAATACCAAATAATATCGAAAGATCATCATATTATCCATCGGAATATAGATTTCTATCGATACAAGAAACTGAAATTCAGTCTAGCGCCTGTTCAACGATTTTATCGCCCTCGCGCTAAAGTTCTACTTTACGCCCGCAAATCCGGGCGATAAAGTGCTACTTTACGCCCGGTCATGCATAAGCATCTTTCAATACGTCACACACAAACTAATCAATTAACGGAATCAAAAAAAACTACTTCAGTCAACCGTTCCTAACTAGGCGTCTCACTCGATATAGCTTCGACCAAAAAACAAGACCCGAAGATGGATCAAACCGCCAAAAAATCGATCTCGAGAAGCAGTCATTCAAACTTCAAACACAATACCTCCCGAGAGACACCATCGTTCCCGTCACTTGTTTTTCTCGAAGGGCGGTGCATTGACCACGGAATTCGAGACATGACCGCTAATGAGCTGATTTAATGAAAAAGCAAACATGTAACCGCCGAATCGACATGACGAAGCTTCAACTTATTCGTTATGCCGTACAATCACCCATCTTTTTATGCGAACTCGTGCTCTTCAATTCTTTGCAATTCATCGTCGAACAGCATCCGGTCACACTCGGATGAAGATGCATAAAAGATTTCGAATAAACGATTGTTAGGGAAGGATACCAGAGACGATTAGTTTTTCGGCAGGTCGATCTGGAGGTTAGGGGAGTTCGCGGATGTGACTTGGCAATCTTCCGGATCATCTCTTTGTGACCATCGTAAAAGTACGAGTGTGAAGCTGGCAGCTAAAGCTAGCGGCCAAATTTGCACCTGGCTCAATAGTGTGTGAACAGTCGTTGGAAAAAAAGATGAAAAAAGAATAATATAATTTTTTTTTAGTGTGAAAGCCTCGGATGAATTCAAAAATCCACACAGCCATTGTTCTAAACTTCATTTTTCTCCAACATGCTCTTTCCATCCGTGCATTCGGCCATCGGGCCATAAATACATTAATTTTCCGCACCCACCAGCTCAATTTTATGATTATCCATCACTTTCACATAATTTTCAATATTAAAATAATAATTGACCCCATAGATTATAGATTATATATTAGGGACTTTCGTGCTACAAGCCTCTACACCGCGACCTTTTCAGATCTATTGTGTTTGTCCTCGAGATCATTTAGAGTTCTTTGTCTAGCCCTGTCTTCTTTACGAGACTCCACAGGCTAGTTTTTAGAACACCCATGAATCTGTGAGCTCTTGGTTTTTCTTCTCCCAGCGTTAGAAACCTTTGCCTTGACAAGCCCTCGCAGTGGCATAGTATGTGTTCTGATGTTTCCTCTTATTCCTGACAGAACCTGCATAGCATTTCTTCTGCCAGGCCTATTGTACTCATATGTTTGTTGAGCCTACAGTGCCCTGTGAGAAGTCCTGCTACTATTCTAGTAGTGTTCCTTTTCTGGCTTAGTAGATAGTCTGTGAATGTTGGCTGCGGTTGTTTGATACACTCTTTGGCCTGTCTCATCCCTGGTGCATTGTTCCACCATTCTTGAGACTTCTGTTGAATCCATGATTTGGTGTTTGTTTTTAGTACAGCTTTTGCTATACTGCAATACGGTTCTGGGCCATTCAGGGCCTTACTTGCTCCTTCTCGGGCTAGTGTATCGGCCTCTTCATTGCCTCTATAACCTGTGTGCGCTGGTACCCAGGCTAGTGTCAGTCTGTTCTGACTGCCCAGCTCTTTTAGGGCTTCTATGCAGTCCCAAACAAGTTTTGAGGTAAGTTGCATTGAGTTGGCTGCTTTTATCGCAGCTTGGCTATCTGAGTATATGGCAATGTTTTTTCGTAAAAAATCGTGCCTTATTAGCTCTTGTGCACAATGGTGTATTGCAACGATTTCCGCTTGAAATATCGTCGCATGTTTGCCCAAGCTCAGTGAGATTTTCATCTTCGGCTTGGTTCCGTAAATGCCGGCTCCTGCACCTTCATTCGTTTTGGAGCCGTCAGTGTAGACAGCGATTTCCGCATTGATGGGAGGCCCCCCCTTCCACGCATCCCTGTCCGTTATACTTGTCTTGAAAGTTTTGTTAAAGCTATATCTGGGAAGAATGCCATCTGATGGCATTCTTGTAACCGGGTCGTTATCCAACTCTTCATATAGCTTGTTGTAGTCTCTCCCGTGCATATTGCTAATGGGTGCTTGTCCTCTAAGCAACCTGCTCGTGACAGACCTGGCTTCGGCTTGGATGTATATGTGTAGTGGAGGTAGGTTGAGCAGGACCTCTAAGGCGGCTGTTGGGGTGGTTCTCATGGCCCCGGTGGCACTCAGACATGCTTGTCTTTGTAGTCCTCCAAACCGTCGAACCACTCCTGCCTGCTTGGTCTTTGGCCACCATACCACCGACCCATACGTTATCATGGGTCTGATAACTCTGGCGTAAAGCCATGTAGTCATTTTTGGTTGTAGCCCCCAATTTTTTCCGCACATTCTCCTGCACAGATTGAAGGCTACAGTACTTTTTTCTATGGTTTTTTGTAGGTGTTGATTCCAGGTCAACTTATGGTCGAAGATGACTCCTAAGGATTTTGCCTTTTGGGCAAATGGAATTTCTATCCCGTTAAGTACCGGTGACCTAAGTCCTTCCAGTACTTTTTCTCGTGTGAATGTGACTATTGTGGTTTTATGAGGGTTTACTGTCAGCTCCTCCTCTTTACACCACCTGTCGACTATATCTAGGGCTGACTGTGTAAGCTCCGATACTGTCGTTGCAAATTTGCCTTTTGCAATAATTGCAAGGTCATCGGCATATCCTAGGCAATGAAAGCCTCTGGAAACTAGCTTTTCAATTAATTCATCAATTAGGATGGCCCAAAGTAGGGGCGATAGCACCCCTCCCTGCGGACATCCCTTGTTTGCTCTAGCTGTCAGTGTTGTTCCGCCAATTTCTAATTGACACCATATAATATCCACCAGTTCATTTCATGAAATCCTGAGTTCATTACAATTTCAGTACCCGAACAAAAAAGAGAGACACACGCCACTGATCAATCGGGAATGTTCGGAAAATTTGGCCGCTAGCTTTAGCTGCCAGCTTCACACTGGTCGTAAAAGTCTTCTTTGGCTTGCATGAAACTATTCAAGAATCAGTAAGAGTTTATGATACCTATACAGAGTAACCTCTGTTCGTCATCCTTCCATACCGGAAAAGGCAATTGCCAGTGAAAGAGAGACACTAAGATTACGTTTACATAAGTCAAGAGAGTCTCTCATCCGTATTATGGGTTGCAAGCTGAGGGAATAGGAACGTAAGTATCACATGAAAATCAACGAACCTCAAGGGTATCCGAGTTGCCAGACTGGTACACTGGCAGCTCCAGGCAGCACTGGTAGCTGAAGCCAGGGCAACACATTACAAATAAATCGAACTTCAGATTGGGGTCAATGTGTACGCCAAGAATTTTTTTTCGGGCTTGCTTTCAATTAGTTCTGAACCTGGAGGTGTTTGTTATAGGTCCATCTTGAAAGTGACCAGATTTGTTTTCCATGATAGCATGTGAGCCTCACACCACTTTTTTATTTTTTACGTCAACAGGAATAGTTCGAACCAGAGTTTCACGATTTTCATTGTGCCAAAGAATCGTGGCAGGTTTCACCAGCATACAATGTTAGATGTCCAGAAATATCTAGGTTGGCCATATCGTTGATGTAGAGCAGAAACAGAATAGGCCCCAAAACTGATCCTTGGGGGACACCACGTACAATTTTTTTCCTCCCAGAACTAACAATACTTTTTGATTTCGATCAGTAAGGTAAGATCTGAACCAGTCTAGAGATATGCCGCGAAATCCGTAATGAAAGACCTTTTTTAAGAGTATTTTTCATGACTTACACAGTCGAAAGCCTTAGAAAGATCAAGAAATACTACTGTAGCCGCCTCTTTTCAAAAGAACACTTCAACGGTTTCGTTTGGATTAAAAAACCGAGTACACAGATAACCTTAAGTGTTCGCTTGCAGACACTCTTTGGGTTCTAAATGGCTGTAGAGAATGAACAGGAAAGAGCTCACTTGGAAAAAGGAAAAGCTTTGAAGCTTTGAAGAAAGGGCGGATTATTTTCCGTCTTACTGCAACATGGCCTTGAAATAATAGAGCTTGAAAAGGGCTATTCAACGCCAGCTTCCTCAATTTTTACATACCGCAAATTTGGAGAGAGAGTGTAGTGGCGTTTACACTAAATACTAGGTGACGCATAATGGACGAACCAAAGACTTACCGCCGCGCCACTCCTTTATGCTTATAGCAATGATGAAAATGATAAACTGTTCTTCAGTTAAGACAGCTCCACAAGAAATAGTTTGCTCATCAAGCTCGTAAATACTCTACAATATCTGGTTAAGAGCATTGAAACGATATCCCCAGGTAACACCATGACGTTCAAGAGACGTCATTTTTTGGTATCAGTTACCCTCGTACGTCTTATGGCTCAATGAGAACGTCTTGAGAACGTCAGTTTTTCGACGTCTCCACGGCACTCATTGAAGACGTCTCATGTTCGTCATTCTATGGACATGTAACTGGCAAATTACTATCAACAATATACTCATTACTACATGTTCCTAAATTAATGAAAGAAGAAGAAATCAGACTGAGCTAGACAGTATATCTAGAAGCCGGACATCTGAAGAATTGGGAACACATTTTCCTAGAACAGATAACATGCCAGTTAGGTAGGTACTACTTCGAATTACAGTTTGAAGTGTTTATGAGCAACCAACAAATTTACACAGATAAAGGACATCAAGCGGGTAAGGATGCATTAGTGTGGTACACTGATATATCCAATATGAATGAAAGGGCTTGGGTAGGCATAACAAGGCCAAGTTTCGGAAACTCTGGAACTCCATACTTCAAGCTATAGAGATATCTGTTTAAGAGTGTCTTAAGAGAAAAAATCTATATACCGTCAGCCCAGCAGCAATAAGAGCTCTAAAGTCAAACACTTTAAGTCAAAGCAGACTTGGGACTGCAAAAAATACCTGGGACAATGGCTCAAAACAATCAGGCCACTTTGATGTACCAAAGATCGCATCCAGTTTCTCAGTCCAGAACCCTCCTGGGTTACAGATGCAATGAAATTTCACTGAAATAAAGTGCCAGGGCAAAGACAAGCGGAAAGACTAATGAACCTATTGCCAACTGTAAACTGGTCTCTGAGATATCACCACGAAAAAAATCATTGAGTGACAATTGACGCTAGTGAAGCCAAAAAATATTTCATCATGTGAAATATATTAATATTATCGTCGTCGTAAGAGAGCTTCTAGGAAATTATTTCCTTATCCAGCATATTCTCCAGATTTGATACCCTGCCAATACTTTTGACAAATCATACAGAAAAAGTTTCTTGGTGTTAAGAGATTTGTGTCAATTAAGGAAATCATAGCTTGAACAAATGCATCGAAGAACTGAATAATTCAATAAAAAAAGATACCTTCATATTGAGAACTGAATCGAACTTCATCGCAAAAGTTTGTGTTTGAGCATTATTTCATGAAAGGACCTACTATATTTTTTCCGTTTTTTCTCGGACAGGGTTTTTCACCTATAATTCCCGCCTTTTTCCTTTTGTTATTTTCTTGATATGCAATTGATTCCTTATTGACCCATATTGAAGATGGCGTTGCATTTTTAATTGATAAAACGTTGAAGTTGGAGAAATCTCATAGAGCACTGGATTGTGAATATTTTTAATTCATTTTCAAATATATGAAATATTCTATGGAAACATAACCCCAAAAACTTTTTTATAGTACTTTTTAAAGGAACATTCGTTGAGACCTTTGCGAACTCTTGATTTAGTTCTATCGATGTGCAATATTTGTAATTTTTGCGGTTGCGAGAAAGCATACAGTCCAGTGCAAATATTACTGAATTTTTGCTGCTTGGTAAACATGAAGAAAAACAGATTCATTTTAATTTTTTTTTTGTTATTTTGGGTCAACCGGTTGCCGTTTTACGAGCAACCCCCAGAAGTCCTCGAGAGACTTGTGCGAGCTAGAGAAGAGGCAGCTCTTACCCTTTAACGTTTGATGCCATGCACGACTCGTTTGGCTTTGTACGCATTTTCTCACAGGGCCTCACAATGTTGTCCAATATCTCTAAAAACCCTGTACGATCCAAGCCAGTTAATTAACCATAACACATCTCTCTTGTGGATACAGCCACTTTTCAATAAACCTGTATAGTCACGTACCAATCAATGAAAGACGTTCTCAGAAAAAACCTCCATAATTCCAGTTTTCGATCCGGAGTATATTAAAAGCTTTATATACCGTACATAAATAATCAATTAACATAAAATATTCCAGATTAAATCGAACTTCAAATTATCAATCAAGGTCAATTACCTCGAATTCAAAATAATGCAAGTCACACTTGGCTCGAAAAGGTTCTGATTGCGATAATAAAATTTTGGTACGCAGAGTTGAAGCGAAGTTATGGCCCCGTTTCATATCAAGAACAGTATCCATTGGGAAGAAGTGTTGTCAAATTCAAGGCCTACTTGAAGATTCTAAGTGCAATGATGCAGCTATTCACAGATTCAAAGATAATAAAGAATATCACCGAAACAAAAAATTAAGGGACCGCTACAAACAATTCAAGTTGAAAAAACCATAGATGAGTAAAAAAATAATATAGTAACTCCTGAAGATGAAGTAGATACAGAAATAGCTGAAAACAATAAATGATCGAACTGGGCTAGTAATTACGGAAAAGGAGTGAATTATTTATACAGGGTGTTCCTAAACATCATGTATATCTGAAAGGGGGACATTCCTTGGCTTACCTTACGACTAAAAGTTCATATAAACGGGGTGTTGAAATTAATTTCCAGATTTTTTTTGTTTTTTCTTTACAGATCCTGCAGTTTTTGAGACATTTGGCTCAAATTGAAAACACAGGTTACATTATAGGGCTTGCATCAATGGACATGTCGAATGTTTGTAAGAATCTACAGGGTGGTATTTTTTATTGGTCATGCCACGTTTTCTCCCCCTGAACTTTTTTGTGGTGCGCCGCTGGTGAATTCTAAAACATAAAATAGATTTCTTGGTTCGTTTACAAACTTTTTTGTTTCTTGTAGTTTTTACGTATCCACGACCATTATGGAGAAAAAAAAAAGAATGATGGTCGTAGATACGCGAAAACTACAGGACACAAAAAGTTTGTAAACAAACCAAAAAATTTATTTTGTATTCCAGAGTTCACCAACGGCGCACCTCAAAAAATTTCAGGAGGAGAATAAGGGATGTAAGCCCTAAACAGCGTAACTTGTGTGATTTAGTCAAATATCTGAAAAACTGCAGGATCTATAAAGAAAAACCAAAAAAATCTTGAAATTTCATTATGAACTAAAGAAAAATATCACTCATGTGAAATAATTTTATATTTCACATGAGGAATTGGGCGAGGTTGTCGAAATGACTATTACAGAGCCCTGTGGGACTTCTAGATCTATTTTTTCTTTTTCTTCTTCTACTTCTTCTTCTTCTTCTTCTTCTTCTTCTTCTTCTTATTCTTATTCTTTTTCTTCTTCTTCTTCTTCTTCTTCTTCTTCTTCTTCTTCTTCTTCTTCTTCTCCTCCTCCTCCTCCTCCTCCTCCTCCTCCTCATCCTCCTTCTTCTTCTTCTTCTTCTTCTTCTTCTTCTTCTTCTTCTTCTTCTTCTTCTTCTTCTTCTTCTTCTTCTTCTTCTTCTTCTTCTTCTTCTTCTTCTTCTTCTTCTTCTTCTTCTTCTTCTTCTTCTTCTCCTTCTTCTTCTTCTTCCTCTTCTCCTTCTTCTTCTTCTTCTTCTTCTTCTTCTGCATGTAAACTATATGGGATTTTCATATTCTAACCAATCCTCCTCAATCAAGCAAAAATTTAAGAAATCATTTATTTCTAACTCTGTGGTCCTCAATCAAGCGAAAATCCAAGAAATCGTTTATTTCTGAATGTTCAACAATAATTAAATACGGCTTTTTCACACTTCTCAAATTGTGACAAAATTTTATACTACCTATTTTTTTTGACGTTTGTAGAAAAAAATGTGTAGGCATCTCGTGCGCGAAATACTTGGGTGATCTCGACTATTTTTTTTTTACTCGGCCTCGATCATTAAAGTAGCATTTCGCGCACTAGATACAAAAATAACTATTTTGAAAATGTTGAGATTGAACTAATCGTGATATATTTGTCGGTTTTTGTTTGGCTTTGAACGAAACAATCCCATGTAACAAGAAATATCGAAACAATGATCGTCCGAAAACATTCGGAAATAATACACGTGTATACTTTCTTCACTTTTCCCATTTTTTTCCCACGCACTTTTTCGGTATTTCAACAGGATGTCCACGAGATAGAATCTTTCGAGTTTTGAATAGCAATCGTCGACGAAATTCATTAAGTAAGTGTATACCGTTCATGAGAAAATTTCAAAGAAAACCTGGCATAACAATAAGTGTACCCGTACGAACGATCTTTATCAAACCGTGTTCATTCGGTCAGTAGAATAATGTGTGACCAGGAGTTGATTGATATTCACTGGAATTTCGCTGCGACACAAAAAAGGCGTAGGTGAAATCGATTGCGAAATTGGCACAGATTTTTTTGTGCCATATGTGTAATATGAATATATTATGAGATCAGTCGCTTCTGAAATGTTGATATGGAAATATCAGAGACAATGATATGAATCTTGTAACAATGACTCGGAAACTTGCTTTAAAAGTATTGTGTAATATTTAAATGAGTAATGTTCTCAATTCTCATGTTCATTATTGAGAAACAATATATTTCGTTGCAACTGAAAATAATTGATATTGTTGAGAAACACTGAATTAAAGAGGATTCTGTCGACTGTTCTGAAACTACATAAAACTTCTAGAAACATAACACTGTTGGTTACGTTTGCGTATTATTTATTTCTTACGAAGTCGACAAAGATCCATTGATAAAAAATATTTGAATAACATAATAAAAGCAAAACAATCTGGGATATGGTCAATGCAACAACAGGTCTGAAAAATAAATCAAATCACAATATTGAATTATCCATAAAAGAAATAAAAATGGAAAGTGTGCCAATGAGTTTGACATTTTGACTTTTTCATATCTGGTAAGTCTGCATCATAAAACGGCAACACGAAAATGATTGATTAGAGCACTATCAGTGACGTAATTCGACAGTTGACAAACATTCGATGGGGGGACAAACAAAGCCATTTTTCATAAGACTACGCCAAAAAATGTATAAAACCACGTTCTTGGCATTTTAGTCAGTATTAATTCATTGTGTAAAGTAATTGATTTCATAAGTCTGTAGAGGTGTTATAAACATGGATTTTCCAATTCAAAAATACGTCGTTATGACGATAGGTATCATATAAACAGTTTTCTCTTTTAGATTTGAGGACATAAATCATGAAGACTTGTGCTGTTACGGGTTGTTATAACCGATCCGATCCAGACCAGTACGTGAAATTTCCAAATTTACTTCTATACAGTGCGGCTTTTAACCGTTAACTTTTGAACGGTTTGACGTAGAGCGATAAAAAAAAAAACCATTTCGAGAGTTTCACCGATACTACCTTTTGAAATATAACGCATTGTGATTTCTCGATAGATGGCGCGGGGGGGCACAAAAACCTATTTTTTTTAATGGCATGGGGGGTCGAGTGACACATCGTTGAAAACAGAATTGGATTCTCTTTTCAACCATCTAATTTTTTTTTAATTTCGTTAATATGTTTTTTCACAATAAGCATTTGAAGTGTCAATGTAACAAAAAGAAAACAAACTAGTATGACATGTAGTATTTAAATAATTAGAAGCAAAATTGTTGTCAATTGCTCATACACTTTGGATTTGACGTATCCCCACAGAAAGAAGTCACAAGGTGTAAGGTCTGGTGATCGTGCCGGCCATTCGATTGGTCCACGACGTCCAATCCATCTCATAGGGTATGTTACATCCAAATACTCTCGAACTTGACGTTGGAAGTGAGGAGGGGCCCCATCTTGCTGGAAGGTGACGTGTTCCTGAAATTCGTTCTCATTTTCTTCTAATATTCCAAGTATGAGTGGTTCAACAGTATCTCTTAGTAAATCCAGGTACAAATTACAAGTTTTCTTCCAGAAATAAGGGACCTACAATATGGTTTCCCAGAATTCCAGCCCACACATTTACTTTCTGTGGAAACTGTGTGTGACCTTCTCGAAAGATATGGGGATTTATATCACTCCAGTATCGCACATTTTGTGTATTCACATTTCCGATCAAAAAAAAAGGTAATTTCATCTGAAAATCAAATATTCCTAATGTAATTGGGGTTATAGGATGTTCAGGAAATTTTTCATTAAAAATTCTCTCCGCTTCGTGGTAGTTCCGATGGGCCTCACCAAAAATTATAAATTGCTTCAATTTTTTCTTCGAAAGGACGTATACGAACCATGATGATATCAAATATTCAAAGTAAATAATAATTATAAGTAGACAAAACTCCTCAGTGAATATGAATACAATAATTCATCAATCCATTATACTTTTATAGGTAACTAATTAATTATTGTCATTTAAACAAATCCAATAAATAGTCCTTTCGTAGTACCTGTTATTACTTTTGTCATTAAAAATAAATGAAATGGGTATAATTTCGATATCCTAATACCTAATTAAACTTTGAAAGGAATTCAAAATGAATAATTATTAATATTGTGAATTGTCTTTATTGACCGTATTTCGTGGTATTGATTGCAATTGTGAATCACTAGAACAAGTAAGGTATTTTTCTTCAAACATTATTATTTTAATACCACCCAAAATATTTTCCGTCCCATTATTTCACATCAAACCCTTCAAAAGTTATTGAGGTAAGGTAAGGAAACGAATTCAGATCCGCTCTTACACTTGACACTTCAAATGCTTATTTTGAAAAAACGTGTCAACGGAATTAAAAAAAAATTAGATGGTTGAAAAGAGAATCAAATTCTCTTTTCAATGATGTGCCACTCGACCCCCCATGCCATTTAAAAAAATTAGGTTTTTGTGCCCCCCCGCGCCATCTATCGAGCAATCACAATGCGTTATATTTCAAAAAGTAGTATCGGTGAAACCCTCGAAACGGTTTTTTTTTTATCTCTCTACGGCAAACCGTTCAAAAGTTAACAGGGGGGGGACTATAAAAAGCCGCACTGTATAAAAAAGGCAGAGACAGTTAGAAACTGCTACATATTCATCTTTTGATATAGTGTACTCGAGAGTAGTTCAATTTTCACCACTTTGGCGCTGGCATCCAATGTGTAATCCCCATTAGAGGGCGTTACTTCAACGTGTGTATTCCTCATTTAAGAAACCCAAAGTCTAATAGGAAAATTCCTTGGGAACCTCAGAGATTATGGAAAAAATTACTCAATAACTCAGTAACTGTGTGGGTTCGAATAAGCTGTTTTGTTTTCAATACTTATTGTAACAAAGTAGGCGAAATGGTCAATACAGACATTTATTAGTATTATTTATTTTTATTCAAATAACCTCACTCTCGATATTGCTATTAAAAACCCGATCGTGGTGCTTGGGATTAGCGCAAAAAAACTAATTAAGTTTTTGTGTTACCGAATGGATACAGAATATGGAGAAGTCATGTCTTCAGGACAGGCCTCAGAATATCATGAGACCCAGTGTTTTTCGATTTACTGGATACCTACTACTTTTCATTATCGATCATCATCGTATGGTGATAGTTGTTGATTTCCGTGAATATATTGGGAATGGGATGATTTTTTTAACATTGATTTCGGATAAAGCAGATAATCTCACGACGTTCCAACCATATTCAATATTCAATATTCGGAGACAGCACGTTATGACAGAACTGAGGTATCAGAGATATAACAACCATCTTCCTGGCGGTGTTGCCATATCATCGCCCAGAGTGAGGTTATGTGCTCAGGTTGTGGCAGCGCAGGGCATCAGCTGATCCTGTTGTCGTTCTGACAAATAAAGTATCTCGCTTAATGGAATATACTCCCATTAACGTATCAGCGACAACCGCGGATAGAAACTTGGCTAACCCAGTCTCTTATACAGATTCTATACTTTTGTGCTGGCGTGAAGTTAGGAACACGTGGCATCTGCCTATCTGACACGTGATAAATGTAAATTGTGCTCACGTCAGCGAATCAGCTATAACAATGGTTTGAAACTTGGCTAATCGGGCCAATATTATAAAAATTGTTTTTTCCGGTAAGTGCATTCCTGACAGCCAGAATGATTGAAAGATGGCGCTTTTAACCACTCGGCTACCTGACCCTAAAATCCATACTTTTTATAGCTTGTGTGAGAACCTAGCGAATATTTACGAGACTATGTGACACGTGATGATGGGAAAAAATGCAAGAAACTCAATATGACATTTTTATGGGATAGTTTGAGAAAAATATCTGTTTTTTGTTTTGACGGCATATATTATATGCCAAAAAGTGACTTACAGGAATTTCATGATAATTTTGATTTTAGTTCGAAAATATGAATAGGGTCATTCATAAAATCTGTTGTGGAATCATCAGCGGCCGAAAGACAAGATTTAGTCGCTATTTCCATCGTCCATCTTGGGAGGTATTCATGTTGAAAAGGGGAACATTCTCAATGAAAATTTTCATGATAATGTTTTATTATGTTAGACTGAAATTTCAAAAATAATCTCCAAAAAAACTACTACTTCAACTTCGATCATTATTAATCTGGCGTATTGAGTTTTACACAAATTTCAGAATCCGGCCCTGAACACTGAAACATTACGTAACGTAAGATCCACATTGATGACTTTCAGTTTTGATTATTAACTGGTTGTGTTCATAAAACAATGGATTAATTTTTTTCCTTTCGGTTATTTCTTTGAACATGAAGCGTACATGGGCTACTCCGGATTTCATTAAATGATGCATGGACTTTTGGGAGGGACAGATCGACTACTGACAGTCTTCCGTTAACATCCATAACCGGGACTTAATTATGCCGACGGAATTAATGTATAGTAATGTGCTTCCAACAGTATCGGTTCCTTGAGTACATTTTGCTTTTAATTTTTGCATCATAGGTGAACCTAAATCCATCATCCATGGTATTTTCTTGGTTTAGAATTTTCATACCCTCACCTAATTTAACCTCAACAATGGTAATTTTCAGTATGAAAAGTTCCTGCTTTCGTTTTAGGGGTGTATGAGTACAAGGAGCTTCGGAAGCTATCAAGATCAGAATGAATATTATAATGCAATTGGGTCAAATCTTTTGATTTAAATAACAGAGAATAACCAACAGCTTGCAGACAAGTGAACAACTTTGGCACAACAGATTAGTATATAGAATACAGAAGATCGGCCCCAAAATTGTATCTTAGGGAACACCCATGGCATTAATTAGCTCATCATAATGGAAAGTTTCGTTGCACTTATCGTTGGAATTTTGTATTTCGACAGTCTATGGGTGCGATGCGAAAGATTTGATGAAAACCATTCATTCGGAATACCTCTCATACCAATATTATTCAGTTCGTTCAAAAGATTTCCGATTTTACCATTTTAATATTTTAATTGTACTGAAAATTTCACACCTCACTCTTTCAGCCAATCAAAAAATTGGTTTTTATTAAGTTGCCATGGCAACCCAAAAAATTTCCGGAAATTTTTATCCTCCTGGGTACCCTAGGCGAAATTAATAAGTGGAAATTTTTCTGTCAAATATTTGACATGTGATAGTTAACATTTTGCTTTTATGTACGAATGGAATGTTATTTTTCATATGAAAGGAGATAATATTTCATAGTTATATATTCACTAAATATTTCGAATGTGTCTGAAAATATTTTCAGAACTTGCATTTCAACGATGAATAGGTCCATCGGTAAAAAATGTATATCAATCAAATCTATCTATGCTTGACTTGATGAACTTAATATTTGAAACAATTTCATTCAACTTATCTTTTCGTGAATATTCGGCTGATATTTGCAACAATTCCTTTCCACATCACTTCCCAATAGACAATCCGCATGGACCAGTCAAAACTATTTTGGTTCTGCGTGATGTGCAATGCAATTTTAGGTTAAAAATGTCGCAAAATGAATTTTCCTTTCTCACATACAAACACCGCCACTAATACCAACGCGTAACTGTCATTATATCAACAAAAACCATTCATGGCCCACTGATGTTACAACTTGTTTTCTCTCAGAATAATCTACAAGTCAGTTTAATTAACCATTAATTTAATATATTTTGGTGTGAAATTTTCTTACCGAATCCCCCGCGTGCTTGAATTAATTGCTAGAAATTTATCTCGTACATGAATTTTTTAAGAAAATCACCCTCGTCGCTGCGCGACTCGGGTAAATTTCAAAAAATTCATGTACTCGAAAAATTTCCGGCAATAATTCAAGCACTAGGGAGATTATAAGTGAAAATTGGATATTTTGTTAAATTATACTTTTTTTTCCAAATATTTCCAAGACTATTGAAGGAATCATTTTGCAGTCAATAGAACTCTTGTAGAGAATTATTAAATCTACAAAACGGTGTTTTGTACGACCGGATCGGTGCATTTTCGTCTAAGAAGATCCGGGAAAACTTAAAAAAAGAGACCATTTTTCAAAAATTCACAATTTTATAAATCCGAAACAGGACAAACAATATTTCGGAAACTGATAGATAATTCAAGGGCTTATCTTGCAAAATGCGTACATTTGAGAGAAATCATCATATTCAAATTCTGCGAACGGCATCTGGAAGTAAAGATCGAACACTACAATTTGTATATTTTGGATTTTCATCTGAGAGGTGGGAAATGTGTTGAAAATGCCACTGAAAGTTGCTATAAACGCTTGAAAGTGTGTTCATGGCATAGTCGAGTAGCAGTAGTATGGGGGAACGAGGAGAGGAGAGTATAACAGCGCGGCGATCTTTTTCGAGGTTTCTCGAATTTTCTCAGTGGAAAATGCACCGATCCTGTCGATTTAAAAACTGTTTTGTAGGTTTTATAATTAAGTTCCATTGACTGTAAAACGATTCCCTCAATACTTTTTGGGATATTTGCTAAATACCAAAAAAGTTGTAATTTATTTCACTATTTCTTGTGTAAAATAATCCACAAAGCAATTTTGCTGCAGCGAAAACCGGGATTTTCATTTACGAACTATCTTATAAGAAGTGGTATAGACCATTTGCGTCTTTTATTTTGTGTGAAAAAAGCCTCTTATTTTCATCTACAGTTTGGTCTAGTAGAATAAATTGTGCATGCATTCAGTAATAATGTATACTGAGTTCTTCTACTACCGCGCGATAGGCGTGCCGATTTCATATTCCTTTATAGATTTGCCAAGCTGTACCTACCCGCACTATCTTGGTATTCAAGTTTTTCGCATATTTACATGCTGAATTAATATACGTATGTTTTATGTTCTTCATCCAGACGAAAGCCAGACTAACTGGCCTTCAAAAGTGACCTTTCGAATGGGGTAACGGGAGGATTTTACGACACTGAAAAAAGTTAATTGAAAATTTGCAGTAAATCTTAAGTGGCTTGTTGCAGATGCTCATTCCTGGGGAATAATGCAGGTATTTAGAAGCTGATTTAGAATGATGCATATAGAAGCGGCAATAAAAACCCCGATGCTTGGAAGCGGTGTCTTCAATCATTATTTTAACGCGCTTATATTAGCTTCACTTGTTTGTATGTACGTAACGGAATATTTTAACGCGATTTTCACCCACTTCCAGACGTCCGAATTATTTGAATTTCGGCGTGAGAACAGGACATTTGAAAACACTGCCTCCAGCCCGTGGTATTTTCAAATCGGTGTTTCGCTTTTTCCTTGTGCATACATTTCCATACTTACGATAGTCACGGTAAATATAGACCATTCCAGTATTACGTCACGCTGGAGGGCAACCTGTCAAATTTAAAGCTTTTTAGGTTAAAAGCTAGCCGAAAAATGTCACTCAAAGCTTTTTTGTTTGAAAACCATTCGAAAAATGACAAAATGATGCCATCTGTAGCTATTTTTCTAACCTATGTTAATGACTTGCATCATTACATAAAGAATGGTAGAGTCTTCATGTATGCCGATGACACCTCTATTGTGGTATCTGATCCTGACCGCCAAAAGCTACAGCAAAAAGTTCTTAAAGTTCTTAAAGTTCTTAAAGTTCTTAAAGTTCTTAAAGATTTTGCAGACTACTGCATGCACAATACACTTATAATAAAGCATAATAAAACAGTGATTATCACAGGCTGCCGTTTTTTCAACTGACTGCCAAATGAAATAAGAAACGCGGTATCCCCGGCTATTTTTAAGTCTAGACTTAAGGAACTCCTAGTGAGAGAATGTTTTTATACCATTGGGGAATTCGAATCCTACTTTTCAATTTTGAAATAAATTCGAGGTATTTTACATTTCATGTCAGTCATCATTGTAATTTCTGATTTCCGTCTTGTATGTCTTTTGAAACACTGTTCCTCACGATTTTTAAAATTGTACATTGACTTATCCTATCTATTGTTATCGATAGTTGAAAGGATTAATAAACATTTTATTTTATTTTATTTTTTATTTTATTTAGGTTGAAAACTAGTCGAAAAATTACAAAACTATGTAATTTTTGGTTAGAAATAAATGTGTACCCTCCAGATATAATTGTCAGAGTCACGTGTTCTGAAATGGTCTATAGAAACGTTAGTTTGACGGTTCAGCTCTTCAACTGACATTAATAATACAAAATGAACCGTTCCTGCACTATACATTCAGTACATAATATTCGTGAAATTGTCTGGCCGAATATCCCTTCAAAATGCAGCATTTTCAAAATACTTTCAACTTGCCCAGTTACTCAAACTGTGTTGCTGTACAAAATACCACTCAAGCAAGCTCTGGTGGTGTTCCTAAGCAACACAGTTTTCGTGCCAGCAAGTATTTTTTGAAAATTCTGCATTTTATCGGGATATTATTACTGAACATTTTTTGCTGAAGCGAAAATCCAATGAAATTAGTTAAACTTAGGTTATGTGATGGAATACAACCAATCAGAACAACATTATACTGATAACAGACCATTCGGTATGTTTTCACTCTCAGCCATTTTGCTAAACATATTTCGGTTTATTTCAATTTTAAAGTTTCAAATATTCAATAACGTCAAAATGTCAGTGATGTCATGATTTCGTTGTAATACTGAGGAGAAGAGTGATGGAATTTTCTTATCAAATATATCAAAAAATACTGTTTACATTAACAAATTTGTAGCAAAGCATTTATAGACTATTGCAATGTTAAAAAGTATCGGTTAGCAAAAAATGTTCTATATCTTGAACCCTCGAACATTGATAAATATAACAACTTCCTCAAGCTTGTTGCTTATAGGAAACAGACAAACTCTCACCTCACAAAAAAACATTACATTGACAATTATTTTTTACTTTTTAGTCCATGTTGGAAATAAACTGTGTTCTTTAGTTTTTTAAACAATGATTTAAAGCATTTATAGACTATTGCAATGTTAAAAAGTATCGGTTAGCAAAAAATGTTCTATATCTTGAACCCTCGAACATTGATAAATATAACAACTTCCTCAAGCTTGTTGCTTATAGGAAACAGACAAACTCTCACCTCACAAAAAAACATTTCATTGACAATTATTTTTTACTTTTTAGTCCATGTTGGAAGTAAAGTGTGTTCTTTAGTTTTTTAAACAATGATTTTTTTTAGTTATTATAACACAACACCTTGCGAGAGGATTATTTTATAATACCTGATTCATGCAAGTTCAGTGATAGTTTTCGAGTTGAAGCCGTTGTAATTTAACGGCCTACTGTATCAAACCAGCATGAGAGAGTAAATGAGGCTAATGGCTTTAGCAGCTGACGCCGAAGCAAATATCTAGATTTCTCCCAATAGCGTCAAGTAGGTATATAATGATCGAAATGAAATCAAGGAATTAAATTTTGGGTCTGACTTGTATGATAAATCATAAATAAGTCATGCCACTCCTGATTTTTTTTCTTTCTTTTTTTAAACTGTATTAAATGGTACTAAACTCAAAAATTAAAGACACGCGCTTTTATAGTAATATGAATTTAAAAAATATTTAAAAAAAACTGAATATAACAATTCTTTAATTCCAGTAAGATCATTGCTACATGATATTGGAAGAGTCAGTATAAAATAGTCAACATTGTATGTATATGTAGAATAAAAAATCAGTGTTAAAAATGTTTTCGGACGTGTTGAGTACACAATTTTTTCGGCAATCGTCTTGGTAGAAGAAAATTTCGAACATTGTAATTCTTATTTGTATTAAATATTGAAATTGGAACAAAAGATAGGTACTAACAGAAACATTCTGATTCTTATTTATATTAAAATTTGAGGACTAGTCCGGGAAGTGATACTTTCTCAAAAAAAATCGTCCGGGAAGTACGTTGTATGTAATTGTTGAAATTTCCTCTATTGAAATTTCCTCAGGTACCTAACTTATTCTGCAGTTTAATTGCTGCGTATGAAGGGGGCGTTTTTTGGAAAAGGTTGTTCTGTGGTATGATATTGTAGAAGGTTTCCATGTCTAATACTATAGGAGTGGTTATCATCACTGTTTGTCAAGAAGTTGCAAAGTTTTGTTTTTATTGACAATGACAATGTTGATCGCATGATATATCTAGGGTGCGGAAGCAACAGGGTATAAGTCCAAATTTCTAAAAACTGATTTAGAGCTGACTCACTCGAGAACGGTTAGAGATAGACAAATTCTGCGAACGCCAATCGATTCAGAATGGTCGAATTAGTATGTGTTGTGAATTTAAAGTCAACCGAAAAAAATTGAAAATTACTCAAAAAGTTGCATGAAAAATCCTTAGTCGTCACATCGACTTGAAATTCGCACTGTATACATAAAATTTCATGCTCATTCCAAAATTGTATGATTTTTATATGCTCAGATATAAGATTTAGCCGGAGAAAGGTGTTTAAGGTAAAAAATCCAAATTTCTGAGATTTTTTACTTTTCATTTTTCGAATTTAAAATTTTTGTCCTCGAACGTATTTTGACGTGCTGATTCCAAATTTTTTAACCCATATGTCGAAAACTCATCAGAAATATTTTTGGCGGCAAAAAAAACATTTAAAAACTGACTTAGAGCTGACCCACTCGAGAACGGTTAGAGATAGACGAATTCTGCGAACGCCAATCGATTCAGAATAGTCGAATTAGTATGTGTTGTGAATTTAGAGTCAACCCCTGAAAAACATGAAAAATCCTCAGTAGTCACATCGATTTGAAATTCGCACTGTATACATAAAATTTCATGCTTATTCCAAAAATGTATGATTTTTATATGCTCAGATATGAAATTTTCCGGAAAAAGGTGTTTAAGGTAAAAAATCCAAATTTCTGAGATTTTTTACTTTTCATTTTTCGAATTTAATATTTTTGTCCTCGAACGTATTTTGACGTGCTGATTCCAAATTTTTTAACCAAAATGTCGAAAATTCATCGGAAATATTTTTGGCTGCAAAAAAAACATCTAAAAAGTGATTTAAAGATGACCAACTTGAGAACGGTTAGAGATAGACTAATTCTGCCACCGCCAATCGATTCAGAATGGTCAAATTAGTATGTATTGTAAATTTCGAATCAATCAAAAAAAACTGAAAATTACTCAAGAAAGTTGCAAGGGGTTCACCCCTAAAAATCATGAAAAATACCAAGTCGTCACATCAACTTGAAATTCGCACTGAATATATAAAATTTCATGCTCATTCCAAAAATGTATGATTTTTATATGCTCAAATATAAGATTTAGCCGGAAAAAGGTGTTTAAGGTAAAAAATCCAAATTTCTGAGATTTTTTACTTTTCATTTTTCGAATTTGAAATTTTTGACCTCGAACGTATTTAGACGTGCTGATTCCAAATTTTTTAACCAAAATGTCGAAAACTCGTCAGAAATATTTTTGGCGACAAAAAAACCATCTAAAAAGTGATTTAGAGCTGACCAACTCGAGAACGGTTAGAGATAGACAAATTCTGCGAACGCATCGACTTGAAATTTGCAGTGTATACATAAAATTTCATGCTCATTCCAAAAATGTATAATTTTTATATGCTCAGATATAAGATTTAGCCGGAAAAAGGTGTTAAGGTAAAAAATCCAATTTTCTGATATTTTTTACTTTTCATTTTTCGAATTTAATATGTTTGTCCTCGAACGTATTTTGACGTGCTGATTCCAAATTTTTTAACCAAAATGTTGAAAACTCTTCAGAAATATTTTTGGCGACAAAAAAACATCTAAAAAATGATTTAGAGCTGACCAACTCGAGAACGGTTAGAGATAGACAAATTCTGCGACCGCCAATAGATTCAGAATGGTCGAATTAGTATATATGTGAATTTCGAGTCAATCGAAAAAAATTGAAAATTACTCAAAAAAGTTGCAAGGGGTTCACCCCTAAAAATCATGAAAAATACCAAGTCGTCACATCGACTTGAAATTTGCAGTGTATACATAAAATTTCATGCCCATTCCAAAAATGTATGATTTTTATATGCTCAGATATAAGATTGAGCCGGAAAAAGGTGTTTAAGGTAAAAAATCCAAATTTCTGAGAATTTTTACTTTTCATTTTTCGAATTTAATATTTTTATCCTCGAACGTATTTTGACGTGCTGATTCCAAATTTTTTAACCAAAATGTCGAAAATTCATCAGAAATATTTTTGGCGGCAAAAAAAACATCTAAAAAGTGATTTAGAGCTGACCAACTTGAGAACGGTTAGAGATAGACTAATTCTGCCAACGCCAATCGATTCAGAATGGTCGAATTAGTATATATGTGAATTTCGAGTCAATCGAAATAAATTGTAAATTACTCAAAAAAGTTGCAAGGGGTTCACCCCTAAAAATCATAAAAAATACCAAGTCGTCACATCGACTTGAAATTCGCACTGAATATAAAAAATTTCATGCTCATTCCAAAAATGTATGATTTTTATATGCTCAAATATAAGATTTAGCCGGAAAAAAGTGTTTAAGGTAAAAAATCCAAATTTCTGAGATTTTTTACTTTTCATTTTTCGAATTTGAAATTTTTGACCTCGAACGTATTTTGACGTGCTGATTCCAAATTTTTTAACCAAAATGTCGAAAACCCGTCAGAAATATTTTTGGCGGCAAAAAAACCATCTAAAAAGTGATTTAGAGCTGACCAACTCGAGAACGGTTAGAGATAGACAAATTCTGCGAACGCCAATCGATTCAGAATGGTCAAATTAGTATGTATTGTGAATTTCGAATCAATCAAAAAAAATTGAAAATTACTCAAAAAAGTTGCAAGGGGTTCACCCCTAAAAATCATGAAAAATACCAAGTCGTGACATCGACTTGAAATTTGCAGTGTATACATAAAATTTCATGCCCATTCCAAAAATGTATGATTTTTATATGCTCAGATATAAGATTTAGCCGGAAAAAGGTGTTAAGGTAAAAAATCCAAATTTCTGATATTTTTTACTTTTCATTTTTCGAATTTAATATGTTTGTCCTCGAACGTATTTTGACGTGCTGATTCCAAATTTTTTAACCAAAATGTTGAAAACTCTTCAGAAATATTTTTGGCGACAAAAAAACATCTAAAAAATGATTTAGAGCTGACCAACTCGAGAACGGTTAGAGATAGACAAATTCTGCGACCGCCAATAGATTCAGAATGGTCGAATTAGTATATATGTGAATTTCGAGTCAATCGAAAAAAATTGAAAATTACTCAAAAAAGTTGCAAGGGGTTCACTCCTAAAAATCATGAAAAATACCAAGTCGTCACATCGACTTGAAATTTGCAGTGTATACATAAAATTTCATGCCCATTCCAAAAATGTATGATTTTTATATGCTCAGATATAAGATTGAGCCGGAAAAAGGTGTTTAAGGTAAAAAATCCAAATTTCTGAGAATTTTTACTTTTCATTTTTCGAATTTAATATTTTTATCCTCGAACGTATTTTGACGTGCTGATTCCAAATTTTTTAACCAAAATGTCGAAAATTCATCAGAAATATTTTTGGCGGCAAAAAAAACATCTTAAAAGTGATTTAGAGCTGACCAACTTGAGAACGGTTAGAGATAGATTAATTCTGCCAACGCCAATCGATTCAGAATGGTCAAATTAGTATGTATTGTGAATTTCGAATCAATCAAAAAAAATTGAAAATTACTCAAAAAGTTGCAAGGGGTTCGTTCACCCCTAAAAATCATGAAAAATACCAAGTCGTCACACCGACTTGAAATTTGCAGTGTATACATAAAATTTCATGCTCATTCCAAAAATGTATGATTTTTATATGCTCAGATATAAGATTTAGCCGGAAAAAGGTGTTCAGGTAAAAAATCCAAATTTCTGAGATTTTTTACTTTTCATTTTTCGAATTTATTTTGACGTGCTGATTCCAAATTTTTTAACCAAAATGTTGAAAACTCTTCAGAAATATTTTTGGCGGCAAAAAAAACATCTAAAAAGTGATTTAGAGCTGACCAACTCGAGAACGGTTAGAGATAGACAAATTCTGCGACCGCCAATCGATTCAGAATGGTCGAATTAGTATATATGTGAATTTCGAGTCAATCGAAAAAAATTGAAAATTACTCAAAAAAGTTGCAAGGGGTTCACCCCTAAAAATCATGAAAAATACCAAGTCGTCACATCGACTTGAAATTTGCAGTGTATACATAAAATTTCATGCTCATTCCAAAAATGTATGATTTTTATATGCTCAGATATAAGATTTAGCCGGAAAAAGGTGTTTAAGGTAAAAAATCCAAATTTCTGAGAATTTTTACTTTTCATTTTTCGAATTTAATATTTTTATCCTCGAACGTATTTTGACGTGCTGATTCCAAATTTTTTAACCAAAATGTCGAAAATTCATCAGAAATATTTTTGGCGGCAAAAAAAACATCTAAAAAGTGATTTAGAGCTGACCAACTTGAGAACGGTTAGAGATAGACTAATTCTGATAACGCCAATCGATTCAGAATGGTCGAATTAGTATATATGTGAATTTCGAGTCAATCGAAAAAAATTGTAAATTACTCAAAAAAGTTGCAAGGGGTTCACCCCTAAAAAACATGAAAAATACCAAGTCGTCACATCGACTTGAAATTTGCAGTGTATATATACATAAAATTTCATGCTCATTCCAAAAATGTATAATTTTTATATGCTCAGATATAAGATTTAGCCGGAAAAAGGTGTTTAAGGTAAAAAATCCAAATTTATGATATTTTTTACTTTTCATTTTTCGAATTTCGAAATCGAAAACTCATCAGAAATATTTTTGACGGCAAAAAAAAACATTTAAAAACTGATTTAGAGCTGACCAAGACGAGCACATTTCATAAAACATTACTAGGAATCATTTTTGTGGAGAATTTAATTGTATTTCACCTTGTTAAGTTGTTTTTTCGATGAATCATATAATTTCTAAGATTACAGCAAAAATCTAAGTATTTATTTATTTTTAAACCAAAAAAAAAGTATGTTCCACCCTTTGAATTTTGGTCTTCATCATGGTTCCAACTACTAGCATACCAAGTTTGATGGTGCGACAATCAATCCTCGCCTCAAAACCTACTCGTACTGGATTATAAAGGTGAAAGCAAGAATACACGACATTAAACTGTCATCTTAAGACAAATTATGAGAAAATAACCAAATCTGAACAGCCTACTTGAATTTTGTCAACGCGCAACATCTTTTTCGTTGGACTAATTAGTGAAATTTTGTCATGTATAAAATATCATCACCAGAGAATTTCAATGATAACGAATCGTTGCATACAGATTTTCTACGAATCACATTACACATACGACATTCCATTCAAATACCAGTTGTGAAATGATCCTGACAAATGTTTAAATTCCAACACACACTTCCATCAGAATTATTGTGTTATCGACCACGGAATTATTTCTGAATTTTCTTGAATAAAATATATTTGAATATTGGTTTTGAAATATGATTATAGGTTTCATGGCCACCTAATTTCCAAGAACCGCACAGAATTAAAGTTTTCAAAAAATCTTATACAAAAAAGACACCGAATGTAATTTATTTGGCCATGAGTATGAGTCAGTAGTATTGGAATGAGTGAAAATTTTCCAAAGACCAGAAGCCTAGACTTTATAATGACTGGGTTGGAAATGAACAATAATGTTGAATCATTAACATAATATTGGGCATGATAAAATGACGGATAGTAAATGTTTGTAATTGAAACAAATTAAAACAAATTACTTGACATCGATTTTTATGTCGTCTATCAGCCAGCTGGTATTATACAGTGTCCGGCATGAGGTTAGCAGCAAATGGAATACTTTTTTACTATTGATTTCTCAAAAAAAATGATTCCTTATAAAAACCTCTGCTTCGTCTCAAAGTAAAATTGCAAATACCAGAATTGAATTTTTTACGACCATATACGAGGGAGATTAAAAAACATGCTCCGTTTTCAAAGAAATATAATCCCATTACTTTATTTTTCGCGATAGAATCAAAAGTCAAGGGGAAATATTGTTCAGAATCGAATGTTGATCAAGAAATTAAAACCTTATCCACCTATGATCAATTTAATTTTTCAACTTTTTTTCCGATTTTCCAGTGAAAGACCAATCATTAAAACATTTGAAAATATGCATACGAATCATCTCTACAACTTTCATTAAATAAATTAAGAAATTAAAGGGATAACAATAAATATGTCGTAGCTGTACTACTTCATATGAAAACCGTCGTTAGGTACCATCACATTACCATTTATATTTCATCTAACCTTTCCAGAAAACATATGAAGAAATGGTGAATTATTAAGTTAGAGTTGGTCACTGGGAAGGTTTTAAGAATTTTTCCATTTATACATTAATCTCCATATCTTTTAAAAGATTCAGCTCCAAGCCTTTGTTTTGAACATGAAGGATTTCAAAATCATGGTCGAAAGAATGGTTTTCGGTTAATGAATGGGTTGCATAGGTGGAGTTTGTTTTTCCCTTTCTGTGCACGGTTAAGGATTTTTTAAGGTACCTGTTCGACCAAGATGAAACAATTGTCGTAGTTTTGTAAAAAAAAATCGTGAAAATCATTTAAAATATAGTTTTATTGTAGATATTGTTATGGATTTTCATCGATTATATCGGCTAAATCAACTGAAAAATTGTATATTAATTCTGTTGAAGAAAGGTGTAGACGTAGGCTAAGTATATACACACTTGTAAGTACGAACCCCCAGATTACTGAGATAATTTCATAATTGTTACATATATTATTATTGAAGCAATGTGAATATTTTTTATAATCATTTTCGTATCAACGGTTATAATGGTGTTAGTTAGAGAGGTAACAGGACGCTCCATACAAAAGCCACCTTTGGTATTTGAAAATACAGAAAAACAAATAATTCAAGGGATATAATAAATCTCTCAGGGGTAACTTTCAACAAACATCTGCAATACCAGATCATATTCTCCAGTAAGATCAGGAGTCGTTGCTAGAGAACAAATTTTATGTAAAACCATTTGTGAATAAAATTTCCACTCTTCAAAAGTACTTGAGTCAAATTATTAAAAGTATTGATATGAAAACCAATTGTCGTCACTACTTCACATATTTTGTTAAAAGTTTATACTTTATAAATCTGGGAGCTTGCTTGCACAATATCTATAGAATGAAAACTAAGTACAGATAACAGTCACTGTCATATCATATATATTATAAAATCTCTTATAGTCTGATTATCATCACTTTACCACAGAAACTTTCATTGTATTGGTTGTAATCTCTTTAATATATATTTGATAAACATATGAAATCATCCCCAATGTTCATATTTTCAATCAATGCTGAAAAATTTCCCAACCATTTATTTTTTCTCTCTGGATGATTTTTTTTTTAAATAATGCATTCATTCTGTATAAATTGCATAGTAAGTATTTTTCTCGGTATTTTTTTATAAACATTGTAATCGTATGTTTCTATATCGTAGTCTTTAAATTGTAGTTTCCTCTAATTCAATCATGCATATAAATTATGTGCATTTTAATGAAAAAATAAACTAATTCACTGTTATTATCAAATGAGGGGACACGAAGCGGCATTTGAATAAAAATTTGCGCTTTACTGATGGTTTTGACGAGGCAGAATTTGTGGAATTCATATTTTAACCATTACTCCAATGATTAAAAATAAGGGTGGGTTGTTGAAGTAATTTCTCTTCCACACATGTACCAACCTCGCAATATTTCCATAATGAAATGTTTCACTATTTTCATTTTTCAAAGACGTATGCAAGGATTATGGGGGATCTACATAATAACGTTAGTTAGATAAGTGATATAAAACATCAACTTACCTCCTCCAACAGTTGTGACAGTCTGTTGGTGCTTGTGCGATGACCCATTCTGGTTTAACCCGTACTTTACTGGCTTGAAATGGAAAAACGACGGCGAGTATCCAGACGCCGCCCTGCTCAGCGAGCTGAAGCGTTCCTCACGGTCCTCCACGTAGACCCCTTCTTTCCCCATAGCCGCTAGTTGCCTTCCTTTCGGCATGAACATGATCAAAAACACCATAACTGCAAAAATAACGAGCCCAAACGCTATACAAGCATCCCTATGCCTCTCGCTCACCACCAGACCGCTCGTGGTCCACACCAACCACGTGGGGATGCTGCACCCGACGGAGAGGCCTATATACGTCGCCTCTCTGTAGTTGTCGCGGATTCCCCTGGACTTGACCGCCAGCACGGTCACGAAGAGGATGAGGAACACCACGTAAATGAGGGAGAGCAGCATGTCGACGTAGGGGGTGCGACACAGGGGGATGAACGTGGGGGTGCCAACGTCTTCCGCGGTAACGAGCAGCCGGTGCTTGTTCTGCGCTAGGACGGTCTCCACGGCGATGTTGTCCACTAGGGGAGGGCTGGAGAGCAGCCACTGGATGCCTATGGCTACTTGAATGAGGATCGCGAATAAGAGTAAGAGTCCTTGGTAGGGGGCGGGCAGGTACACCCCTCCGTTGAGGCTTATTAGGAAAACGCACTTCACTAGAAGGGAGGCGAATACTATGGTGTACGCCACCCCCATGCCGAACCGCACCACGGCGCAGGAGAGTTCTGTGGGGGAGGCTGTAAGCACGGCGGCGAGTCCAGCGCAGGAGAACAGCCCCAGCAGGAGCATCTGTCCCAGGAACAAGTGTCTGCGGCTGGGGGTGGTTCTCCAGGCTTTGCACAGTACGAACACTTCGAAACCCGCGATCAGGATCATCGTTATCGCCGAAAGGGCCAGCACCGGGATGACCCAAACTTCGTTACGTAGCACTCCGGCTAGGGTGTCTGTGGGACAACCCACGCAAGCGGTTTTGGACACATGACTCACCGTGGTGGTGCTGGGGGCGGCGCTGCTGGGCACCAGGAAGAACTCGGTGCTCATCTCCAGTCTGCGTTCGAGGGCCACTGTTAGATTGGGCGCTGCGTCAAAGTCCACCGATTTTGGGGCCATCGCGGGACCGCGGTCCAGGTCTGCGGAGCGCGCTTTTCGATCTTCAGCCGCGAGGGACAAAGCGATGCATATCGCTGTTAGAAGGACGGCGGTTTGAGCCATACTGAGAGTGCGACAGCGTCGAGAATGGGTGCCACCTCTTCGCGAGTCCGTCTCATTAACGGCGCGACCGGCAAGCAAGGTGGAGGAATGGAGAGGCGCGCGGCTATCGATGCTGTCGATGTCGGCCGGTTTGAAGTTCGCGAAATTGGGGTTTCGATGGCTTTTTTGTGAATGGGATGATTGCGTCGGTGGGCAGAATATCGCTCTTGCTTGATTTCGTTGCTTGTTGACTGTTGAGTAACCGCTGAGGTTGCGAGATCGAACAAAATATACTGAAGAGAAGTTATGTCAGAAATCCAAAACTGGTGCAATAACATAAATAGTTGAAAAGTAGAAACTATGAACCATACAAGTTTGGCGCTAATATAAATCATAGTAAAATTAGTAGTAGAATATTGGAATATTAGAATAGTGATATTTCCATCATAACTTTTTTATTCATTGATGCATTTCAACGTAATTTACATATGAGCATTACATTTGAAAATGACGCGAATCCAGTGGTGTAGTCAGATTTTTTCTAAATGTTTTTTAGATTTTTAACCTTGAAAAATAAAATTAGTTGGTCCTGGAAATGGAGATATTTTCATGAAATTTGCTATCTTACTAGACCTGTCTACCTAACGAAAAAAAAAACATTCCAATCGGTTGAAAAATATAAGTTTCATAAGGGTTCTTCCATCTTAAAAGGGTCACACTGTAGGTTCCTTAGATTTAATTTTCACCGTTTCCGCCAGTTCTTTTGAGAATAACAGCAGTCGGGGCCTCCGCTACTGATATTTTTTATTTGCTTGAAATTTTCTGGAATTCCTTCACTTTCCCTATCCAGCTTCTATAGTTTTTCGATTTTATATTTGCATGATTTCGCAATTTTTTTGACAATAAAGAGACGTGGGGTCCTAGGACCGACATTTTTTTTGCTGTAACGTTTCGAAACCGTCGGAAAATGGGGAGAGAGGCCGATATTTTTATTAGTGATTATATTGTCACCAGTTCCTAATACGATTACAAAATTATAGCTCAATCGGATGTGTATCGCAAGTGAAAAATTGATTACAAGTTTTGAAACGGAAAGACAGACAAACAGAACGAGAGAACAACGGGAGGACAGACATACGGACAGATGGAGTTGAATGAAACCTTTTAAAGAAGAGGATGAAGAGGAAGAGGACGACGCAATAGTTATTACAGATGAAGTTAACCAACTCGCCAACTGAGTCTATATAGCGAAATCTTAAGAAGGCCATTCATAAAGTGCTTGAAAATCATAAGTTTCGTAACTATAAATTAAATAATCGAGAACAGAGCGAGTTAACCAACCAACGCCAACGTATTGAATTCTCCAAAATGATGATTGAAGCTACTCAAAAAAAATCTCAAAATAATTCGTTTCTGCTAATGTGCAATAACTTACTCATTTCATGCTATTACTGTAGAATTCCTCCACGAGGATGCAAAAGGTATTATTGAATGAATTGGATGCTCACCGATAAAATTCCTTTCTATTCTGTTGGATGTTGCTGAAGATCGTATTTCGAACTTAATTTTTCATTATTTTCTTCTCAGTGATTTGGCTCCCGCCTCTGTGTCCCATATTCTGAATCTACCGTTATAATTCAGTTTCGATACATTATAATGCCGATATATCCAAATCAATCTCTGAGAAGCCACTGATCTATTATATTTTTTGTCTCCATTCATATCAATTCTAACGTTACATCATATCATAGTATAAAGCATTATATCGTTTCCAGCGTTACAAAAAGTGAATGAACAAATTCCTAATATCGAATGTAGACCAGAAAATGACAAAAAGCCCAAAAACCGCCAGATTACATGTTAGGTTATATGATCTTGAATTACTAAGTTGGTACTACTGTTATTTAATTTTTGAAGGTACGTGTTTTTCAGAGAGTTCGGTTTTTGCAACTTTGTACTTGAGCGTTGGAGTACCGGTGTGTCATAAAGTATGGGCAGTGGTATACTGGGTGATCATGTGATAGCTCATTTGAAGGCCAATGATTTTTTTATGCATAAAAGCAAATATAAATTTGAGAATTATAATTCAACATTCACAATAATAGACAGAACACAGTCATTGTTTGAAGACCTTAAATATTGTGTGTTAGGATTATTTTATAAATTTCAGATTCGTTAGTTGATACCGTTGTTTGATAATACAGAAGATAGTTAGTCAATGATATAGGCAAAATGGTTTGATCCAAATGGGCATCACCACTAGATGTCACTAGTTCGATTGTGCCCAAGTCATGGCGTGACAATATTAGTACTAACAATATTATATAGATGGCAGTTTTGAGAGTTGCGAGTTTGAAGGAATCTGCAAATACGTCGTTTGCATTGTCTGCGCTTTGTTCATTAAGCAGTTCAGTACCGTTTCAGTACCGTATTGAGGTGAGTTTGTATTTTGATTTTTGAGTGTGCTATTTGTTGAGCATGTGGATATTTTATCATTAAGGTTATTCCATTGTTGTGATCCCGATTATTACACCAAGGTGAGTTATAATTATTTTGTTTTAGTTATGCATGGTAGGAATTACTTTGAGCGCTGGTGTACATATTTATTCGCAACATGAATGTAGTGTCTGGTTTCCTTTAGAAGAGGTGATCATTTTTCAATTAAAGATTAAGGGTTCAGTTTTCATGCATACGAATTTGAATGTTTTATTCGTACGAAATTTCATAAAATGCTCGACTACAATGATCTGTGACTTTATACGAAAATCTTGAAATTTGTGCTCTTATATAAAAAATTTAGTCGAGGTTTACTTAGAATATAGGTGAATATAAAACAGAAATTTTTGATGGAGAAAACAAAATAGCGTCCCCAATATGGCGGACTAGTTTTGTGATTATGGTGCGATTTTGGTGTGGCGGTTTTCGGGGTCGGAGATTATGAATTCTTTGTCAAAATTCAAATATTCAATATGGCGGTCGAGTTGTGATTATGGTCGGATTCTATTCAAAATTGCTATGTGGGGATATTCGGGGTCGGTGATTATGATATTGTTGTCAAAATTCATAAATTAAATATGGCGGCTCCAAGATGGCGGACGAGTTTTGTGATTATGGTCCGATTCGATTCTAAATTGGTATGTGGGGGTTTTCGAGGTCGGAGATTGTGAATTTTCGAAATTGTGGGAAAGCTTTTCTTAATGATTCTTCGCTCCCGTAACTTGGCAACAGGGTATTCCCGTACAGTCACAATATCATAGCAAGACCCACCTGATTGAAAAGAATAATGTCCACTTCGATATCCATCTCCATATCAGATTTCTAGTAATCCGAAGTGACCAACTTGGCAACAACGTATTTCCGCAAAACAAAAATTATAAATTTATTGGAATTGGCTGAAGATATATATTAATATACTTCAATCGAAACTTTTAATCTTCTTAATGATATGCCGTTACCCTATAACTTGGCAACAGCGCATTTCCGCGAAGTGAAAATTTCATAATCAAGATCACTTGATTGAAAAGGATATTGCAACCTTCGATTCATTTTCATTACATATATTGAGTAATCCAAAGTGACCAACTGGCAACAACGCACTTCCGCAAAAGAAAAATTGTAGATACCGTCAGAATTGGCTGAAGATATATATTAATATATTTTCCAATCAAAACTTTTATAAAACTCTTCCTAATGGTTTTCTGCTCCCCTAACTTGGCAACATCGCATTTCTTCAAAGTCGAAATGTCATAGCAAGAACCGCCTGATGTCCACTTCGATCCATCTTTATATTTGATATCTAGTAATCAGAAGTGATCACAAAATCGCGATGTTCATTTTTTTAAACGGATTTCCAGTAACACAAATCTTTATCGTAAAACTTGATAGAACATTCTATTGTCTTTATTAGTTATGAACGATCGGTTACCAGTACACCTTTCTTGCAATAAATTACTACCTATAACTTTGAAATATATTTTGTTCCAAATACAGTCCGACCCTGTCCGAGCAAATCGTCCAAAGTTCCACAAATTATTAAATTATGAGATGGTTAACGAAAACTGGAAGAAATTCCAGAAATTCCTTATGAGTTTCACATTCTATCCAGGTGGCGTACTAGTACAGTGCCATAAATTATGCAATTTTTGGAAAGTTCTATTAAAAGAAGCTAGATGTCACGCGCGATTGCATCAAACACTCTTTCTACAGTGACTGCCTAACTTTGATACTGTAGACCGGTGTATCTGCAGTCATATGAAGGTACGGCAGTGATCGATCCAAGTGTTCAGGTCCAATTATTCCGGATGAAAAGTTGCGTAACAAAACAACGATCAGAATGGGATGAGAAGATAATTGTGGCCGAGTCGATGATTCGATTCACTGCAGTAGCTTTTGCATATAATTTCAAAGTGACCGGTCACGGATATACGTGTTTCATGCCCTGCCTGCATAAGTAGGTAAGCTTTTCGCTCGCCCACTTCACTACAATTGATACCTTCTTCAGCCTATTTAGTATAGCCCGGGCCACGATGGCAGATTTCTGCAGAAATAAAATGTTCAAATGGAAGATTTTGCGACAGAGATGGTGATGGAAAAGACGAGGCTCATGTAAAGTCATATTTTTCTCGTTTCTGAACTGTAAGATGGCGCTGGCAACGAATGTTTTTCATTACCATAGTGGCAGCGATCTTCTATAATAATTCCAAATAAATTACAGTTTTCTCAGCCCGAAAATCGTTTGGAAAGTTCTAAAAGGAAACCTCCTATACCCATACCACATACACGCTCTACTGCCTCGGGATTTTCATCCAAGATTGCAGGTGGTTAATTCATATGATGGAACACAATAATAATTTTTTACCAAATATTTTATTTACGGACGAGGCAAAATTTTCACGAAATGCTATTATGAACTTTCACAATAACCATTTTTTGCCGACGAAAATCCCCACGCTATTAGAGAAAATCATCTTCAGCATCAATTTTCGCTGAACATTTGGGTAGGAATTATTGGTGACTACCTAATTGGCCCATTTTTTTTTAACAGAAAGATTGACAGGTGAATCCTACACGGACTTTTTGCGAGATGATTTACCCATTTTGTTAGAAGAAGTACCCATACTTGTAAGAGGCAACATGTGGTTTATGCACGACGGGGCTCCAGCTCATTTTAGTGTTCTTGCTCGTCAGCATCTCGACATCACCTACCCTAATCGCTGGATTGGACGTGCAGGACCTCAACATTGGCCAGCTCGCAGTCCTGATATGGATCCTCTAGATTTCTATTTATGGGATCATCTGAAGGCTCTTGTTTATAATACTCCTGTACTAAATGTGAATAACTTGAGGAACTGAATAATTGACAATTGCAATGTAATAAGGACTACTCCAGGAATTTTTCAGACAATCAATGGCGAATGCGGTCGTGTATTTTATCAGAAGGTGGACATTTTGCTCATTTACTGTAATATCGCAATTGTTAATATTTTTATTTTTGGTCTTTATTTTATGTTTTTGTTTTTTCTCGAAAACGAAGCTAGATATGATGAAAATACAAGAAACCAAACAGTTGTATTTTGAGTTGTTCAATCTTACAAAATGAAAATCTACTGAAAAAAGTCAGTGGCGTACTTTTTTTTACAATATTGTTGGCTGTGGTGCCCACTTAGACGCCACTGGCCATAATAATTTCAATCTAGTTGGGGTTAAATGAGCGCCTTATTGGTTCAAATAAATGTACCAAATTTCAACCAAATCGATTCTAGGATATTCATGATATTTTATAATTACCGTTTTTTTTTTTCTTTAATTTCAACGCCCTGTATCTCAGAAACGAAGCAACTCCGGACATAGTTCATAGGAACTTTTCTTCTTAAAATGACCTAACAATTCACTCCCTGAACCGTAGTTAGGAAACACCCTGTATATTACTTTGTTCAGATGAATTATGTAACCGTTGAAATTAATTATATAGACAGAGTTAAGTGATTTTTTCAAACAAATTTCTCCATCAAAATACTAAAAAGTGTTACCGGTGGAGTAGGTTTTTTCAACCTTTCGTGACTAGACTATCTGTCGATTTAGTATCTCCCACGATACAAGTGATACCAGCAGTGATATTTTTCCTGTTTGGGTTTTCGCATTTACATGAAATGCTACGTTGTATTCTTTTATCATTCGTCGAATTAAGTATGCAGATGCAACAGAGATTATGTAGAGAAGCTATTGATTTATGTTTGACAGCTAGTGGTTGATGACACAGATTAAAAAATCCGGGAAGGCTACATCGCGAAACGGCTGAAGGGCTCGGAATTTTTCTTTTACGAGGGGTGACTGATAAATACGAGTAAGCTGAGGAAGGCGTAACTGCAATGTTTGAAGAACTGAATTGGATACGATTTTTTATAGTACTCCTGCAAACTATTTTTTAAAAGTTATGGTTCCTACGAAAAAGGAAAATAATAATTTCAACAGCAATGGCATGTTAAAATTTTACATGATGAAATATTCTTTTTCTTTGGGCGTAATCAGGGCCGTAGACGAAGTGCTTTCTGTGGTTTCCATAGATGGCTCTGTACCTAATTTTTGTAATTTACTGAGGTTAACATAGGACCATTTGAGAAAACCAAATGAAAATCATTATCAGGATAATGAATATGAGTTTTAGGTCACCGTTTTGACCAACTCTACACGAAAATTGACAGAACTGTCAAAGTAGTATGCAAATAGTCAACCTGTTTTCTTTAACGTTTGTTTGTTTACAGGAAGTCTAGCAAATCATTGTTTTTGTAGGAAAACTTTACCAGGTGTAAGGCAGACGTGATTTGGCTGTCGTATGGAACTGTTGAATCATTTTCTGTGCAATGCTTGCCAACAATACCCTATGAAATAGAAAATTTGCGAAAGGTTTGATTATTGATAAATGATAATCTATTTTCATTCCATGAAATTATGGGCTGTCATGTGAAGTATTCAATTATTTAAATGGCGATTTAACAAGATCGCATATAGGCTGTGATGGTAGAGGACGTCTGTTATTATTCATTTGTCTTGGCGCTCTGAGGGCGATTTATGATTTTTTGCTGCGTATATACTTTTTATCTGTAGGAAAACTGAGGAAACCTGGGAAACCTTCACCATCACCAGAGTGTCGGTGTGCACCCAAAGCTAGCACTAATATAGGTATTATCCTGGCCACTGCGAGATCGGCCTTTCAAGAAAAAATTAGAGATAGTTTTTTCATGGATCTCAAAGCATCATTGGATAGTTGCTAGATTATGAAATGTTAATGAACATAAAAAATCATCTGATCCATCGGAACCATTCTGCGGACTTGGAAAATCTTACTTCCGAGAAGAACTCAGAAAAGCTGAAGAAGCACTGAGAGCAACATACTGGCTAAGACTTCCAGGGCTAAGGCAGGCCAAAGATCTCGGCAATTTCAACCGAGCAAGATCGTAGACACTGATCAACCTCAGCAAAACTAGTCTGAAGACAATCATGGGGTTTCTATCGGGGCATTGCAGACTCAAAGAACGCCTAAGGAAGCTAGGCTTAGAGGAGGACAGCACGTGCAGATTCTGTGGGGAACATCCAGAAACACCCCACCATATATTGATGGAGTGCTACGCTATAGATAAGAAAAGATTGAATAAACTGAAATCATATCAGCTGTTTGAGGGAGAAATACCACGAGTAGACTCCCTCAAAATCCTAAAATTACTGAAGGAATTGAGGCTTGAAGGGCTGCTGTAAACAAGAACACCTTGTGATAGCAGAAGAAGATGGGGCACAATAGATCCAATCAGGTCGCAGCGCATCAGTCACCATCCATACCTACCAATACCAATACCAATATGTGATAAACCAAAGTACCAGGAGAATCTTAGATAAATTCTGAAAATATTCAGTAATATGAAACCTAGTACATGCAGAAAGTCATACATTTTTCTTCTGATGATTTTAAACCAAATCTAAATATATCCTGGTAGCCCATGGCTGTTTCCTTAGAGAAACAAAATTCATCAGGAATGCTGGGCAGGTATTCATAAACTCTGGAATTATCATCTAAATAGGTGATCAAAGAGAGTGTGCGATGTATGTCCACGGGCAATCCTATTATCTTGCCATTATACCGTGTCCTTGAAGAAATTTAATGCAGAGAACACCAAACATTTTTCCAACTGAGACTATAATGCCCATGAATGCAATATAAAAGGAATGCATACTCGGCATTTTTCCATTCGGTTCAAATGAATTTTCCTGCTTTCGGCAATAAACGCAGAAATATCTAAGCGACGCTTTGATTTTTATGACTATTGGTTATTACCATGACAATAACTATACGGATAAAATTAAACGTTACTTTAATAGTTACGATCTGTGTTTCATGCGAATTGAACTTTAAATAGCAATGCCCCATAAATGACAAAAATATTGCGAGAAAGTTGCTTGTGTACGGATTGTTCCATTTGAGAAACCTTATGGGATACTGCAGCAGTGTCAATAGATGGATATTCTGCAGGTGAAAGTTCAGATAGCTTTTACGATACTTTGAGCAATACTCAGAATGAATTTCCTGCAAATGATTTTGACAGACAGAAAAAAGACACTAATATAGTCAGATATTTGAACACAGAGCTCACAGAGTTATTTTTGGAGATCGTTTATCAAAGAGCTTTGTCAACCCGGAGTGCTTCTGGATCTACTCGCCACCAGTTAAAGCGGCTTACACCAGTTTGAATAGTGCGAGTCCAGATTGAGCAAATAGACGGAATTGTGGAATGACTTAGACGGGAGGAGAGAGGAGAGAGGAGAGAGGAGAGAGGAGAGAGGAGAGAGGAGAGAGGAGAGAGGAGAGAGGAGAGAGGAGAGAGGAGAGAGGAGAGAGGAGAGAGGAGAGAGGAGAGAGGAGAGAGGAGAGAGGAGAGAGGAGAGAGGAGAGAGGAGAGAGGAGAGAGGAGAGAGGAGAGAGGAGAGAGGAGAGAGGAGAGAGGAGAGAGGACAGAGGACAGAGGACAGAGGACAGAGGACAGAGGACAGAGGAGAGAGGAGAGAGGAGAGAGGAGAGAGGAGAGAGGAGGAGGAGAGAGGAGAGAGAGGAGAGAGAGGAGAGAGGAGAGAGGACAGAGGAGAGAGGAAGAGGAGAGAGGAGAGAGGAGAGAGGAGAGAGGAGAGAGGAGAGAGGAGAGAGGAGAGAGGAGAGAGGAGAGAGGAGAGAGGAGAGAGGAGAGAGGAGAGAGGAGAGAGGAGAGAGGAGAGAGGAAGGAGAGAGGAGAGAGGAGAGAGGAGAGAGGAGAGAGGAGAGAGGAGAGAGGAGAGAGGAGAGAGGAGAGAGGAAGAGAGGAGAGAGGAGAGAGGAGAGAGGAGAGAGGAGAGAGGAGAGAGGAGAGAGGAGAGAGGAGAGAGGAGAGAGGAGAGAGGAGAGAGGAGAGAGGAGAGAGGAGGAGAGGAGAGGAGGAGGAGAGAGGAGAGAGGATGAGAGGAGAGAGGAGAGAGGAGAGAGGAGAGAGGAGAGAGAGGAGAGAGGAGAGAGGAGAGAGGAGAGAGGATCCGAGAGGAGAGAGAGGAGAGAGAGAGAGGAGAGAGGAGAGAGGAGAGAGGAGAGAGGAGAGAGGAGAGAGGAGAGAGGAGAGAGGAGAGAGGAGAGAGGAGAGAGGAGAGGGAGAGAGGAGAAGAGAGAGAGGAGAGAGGAGAGAGGAGAGAGGAGAGAGGAGAGAGGAGAGAGGAGAGAGGAGAGAGGAGAGAGGAGAGAGGAGAGAGGAGAGAGGAGAGAGGAGAGAGGAGAGAGGATGAGGAGAGGAGAGAGAGGAGAGAGGAGAGGCTCAAGTTTGCGAAAGTACGACTACCAGAGAGGGGCATAATATGAGGGAATATAAATGAAAACCCTAGAATGTTCTCGAAGCTACTGCAAGTTTATAAAAATCTCAAGTAAACTGTGTTTTTCTAATCTTTACTTTTGTCCGTTTTTTTTAACACGCTTCTATTAGCTTCACTTGTATGTAGGTAACGGAAATTTTGAACGTGATTATCACCCACTTCCAGACGTAAGAATGATTTGAACTTTGGCAGGTGTTCATAGTACCGGTGACAATCCAATATGACATTTTTGTTATAGAGAAAAAAACAAAATGGCGTCTTCAAGATGGCGGACGAGATTTCTGTTAATGGTCCGATTCCATTCAAAATTGGTATATAAGAGTTTTCGGGATCAGAGATTATGGAATTTTCATAAAAATCCATAAATTTAAAATGGCGGATCCAAGATGGCGGACAATATTTGCGATTATGGTCAGTTTCGATTCAAAATTGGTAAGTGTGAGTTTTTTAGGTCGCATATTTCGAATTTTTGGTCAAAGTTCATGAATTAAAGATATCATCACAACTTTGTGTACTTTGTTTTCTAGACAATCTTCATGTTTATTATGTATACCGGGTGAGTCTGAGAGATGGGGCATCCCTATTATTGACAGAAATAATTCGATTCCTAGCACGAAAAATTAGGGGGCTATTGAACAACTAAAAATTTTGAGATAACAATTAATTCTGTTGCACTTACGGTTTTGCCAGAAATGATCTCAGTATTAGTTTTTCAAATGGACCACCTTGTACATTTTCACATTTTTGAAATATATATAGAAGAAATTTTGAACATGATAAGCTGAATTTTTTATTAAATTCCTTTTTTTTTACCAAATTTTTTTTTTAAGGATGATGATTTTTTACATGTGGAACGTTCCTCTCCGATGCCATGTTGTCCGAGAAAATGGAATTAGCATTTTAATTACAATACTTTGCCATCAGCCGCTTTTTGAATTTATAATTTCTTTAATTTTATGTTATTAAGACACACTTCTAACATTTTCTAATAGTTAATAGGTCTTCAGAAATAGATATTTGCATCGCATTGCATAATTCACCAAATATTCCAACTCATTTGAATTTTTTCTCCGAAACGTGATGAAACCAAACGTTCCGAAAACCGTTCGGTTTTATCACCCGACTCCGCTTCTGGCAGCTTTGCATGCATGCAGTTGACCCTGGTTAACACAGTTTTCGTAATACGATTTCATGGATGAATAACACATTCAAACATTCTGAATATAATAAAATGTCTATGGTACTTTTGAAAGAGTCATTTATAGATGCTGGATAAACTATCCGATTACGGTATATGAGACATCTAAGATTGTATCGATGAACCAGAGGCGGGGAAAACGAGTTCAGAAAGGAAGTTTCGAACGTCAAAACAGGTATTTCAAAAATATTCATCTGTGATGACTATTTACAGTGTCACACAGAGAGTTCGCCACATATGGAAGTTTTTTAATAACAAATGAAAATTTGACTCCGCAGTTAGTTTGTGCTTGAAAAATTAGTAAAAAATTGTCTCTTTTGTTTTGTCACGTGTTACTCTAAACCTGCCAAATTGGACTTTTTTTTCAAAAATTCGTTATAAATTTTTTTTTTCAACTTCTGAAAAATGCTAAATAAAAAAGTTGCTCGATTTCCAATTTTATATATTTGCCACAATTTGGACTAATTTTTCGAATCTTTCGCTCTATCGAATCGAACGGAATATGACTCAAAGGACACAATACATGTATTCCTGGGGCTCGATAGTTTTTTTAGTTTTGGATATATCATTCTACAGGTCAAAACAAGCAACTTTCTTCATTAGAATTTTTTTTCTGGCTCTACAGCGTGAGCTACAAAAATGGTTTGATTGTCTAACGCTAATTATGGAAAATATTTTCTGCGAATGGATTTTTCTTGATTATGGAGTATAATATCATGTGAAAATTATCAATTTCCTTTGATTATATCAATTATGGTGTAAATTACTACAGGATGAGGCAGAAAATGTGATTTTTCTGAAACTCGTTAATTGACTTCGTTCGTTCGTTCGTTTGTTCGTTCGTTCGTTCGTTCGTTTGGCGGTTTAACCCTGGGTCACCCTGTATATCAAGCCAAAAATTGCCGCTCCCAAACAGATTAAGGCCTTAAGGTATAAGTGACTGTTACTGTAAACAATAATTGCAATAATAATATCTGTAGGGGCGGGGATTGGTGCAGTCGCTGGCTCGGTTCCCAGCCGGGGCAAGGTACTTTTTTAATTTTCAGATGTAAAAATCCAAATGATTGGATCCTGTTGCCAGCTGGGAACAATCCTCCACGATTAATAATCAACAGTGCTGCTCCTAAGGTGGCGTATGGAGTTATTAACAAGACCTATCCAGAACACGTGGCTAATGACCATAGTAGTCTATACCAACACACAATAAAACTACCTGTATGTAAATGCCTGATCGCATTTGGAAAATCCATCTGAAAACAACCACAATGAGAAGTCCAGGTTGTTTCTTGAAAGAGTTATGTTTATGGATTTTTAATTTTTATCACGTCAAATATTTTCCCCAGTATTTATGTAACAAACAAGTAGGTACACAATATATTTAAATCAGATGTCATGACAATGACTTCGGAACACTTTTTATAATTCTTTTCATTCTTAAAAAGAAGTACGATAATAATTATTGATATTTCTATGAGATTCTTGTTCTTTACACCCGCCACTGGACATCACCGCCCATAAATGCATTTCGATTTAAATATCCCCGTACAACTTTTCATATATATTCCAAATTTAGATGTAAATAAACCGTTAGAGAACGTTACTCAATGAATCAAGATATCCTTTTAGAAATTTGTCCGGATTTTTGTTACCAAAAGAATTCGAAGCTATGCTGGCGATTGTTTCCTTTATGAAATATGATTTATTGCACTTCGCATCCTAATCGCGGAACAGTTATGTTTATTATTGTTCGAATTATGTCACAGTACGACAATGAGGAATGTTTCCTAATTGAAATGGTGATACTGTTATTTATCGAATGGTTTGGAAACGATGTGCCTTTAATGGTCCATTTTATGGGCTTGAACTCGCTTATACAAACCTGTAGAATCAGTTTGCTTTGGAAATGAAGAGACAATTATTGATTTATAGGCAACTTCATTTATAGTCTCTGCTGACTGAATTTTACCGGGGGGCGAACAGTGATCAAATACAAGGCTATTCAAGAGAGTCATTCGAATGTTGCTGTTGCGATAGACACCAATGTGTAAAAATTGGAGAAATTCATAGTAACAGTCCCAGTGTAACAATCGCCATATGGGTTATTTTATTTCTCAAATGCATAAAGTCATATCGAAAGACATTTAATTCGTGAAACAAATACAAAATCTTAAAACTCGTTCCCATCGGAAATATCTCATACACGACAAGAAAAAAAACACGTAATCTCCTTATAGAAATTGCGGCCTGTTGTTTAGTCTACCGCGGAAAAAGGCCATTTAAAATATCGAGTTCAGAATAGGGCCTTGTATTAATAGTAAGCAAATCAATGAATGAAACCATTGAGTCGGGAGACTGCTTAGTTGGAAAGCGATACACACGTCCTGACACTTACGAATTTTGCTGACGGGGGTCAGCTTGCATTAATTTTTAATTTAGGCACTGAACGTGGGAAATACTGATTCAGCAGAAAAATTCGACCATCTTGAATTGGGCGGGACTAATTCATTTTTCATCGTGAAGAAATCTGAATTATGGCCCAACGGACGAATGACTGATAATTTGGTTCCTGAGGGAGGACTCGAAAAATGGTACCTCCAACGAATGTTGGGAGGGGACCTCTGATCAGAAATGTCGAGGGAAAGTCAGTCAGGCGCGCGGTTCGGTAGAAATCAGTCAGAAAACTGAGTTTTCGTTTGTGGTCGGGAGGTCGGTTTATATCTGCACATTTTTCCAACGGTTTGTGTATAGTTTTATATCGAAAATTTGCCATCTCAGAAACATCCGAATTCTAGAATCTAAAATTCTAGAATTATTTCTTGTGATAAATTAAATATATAAAAGACGCGTCTATGACCGGGATTTCAAATAGAGTGTTTCATCCCAGACGATAAATACATAAAGGATTAGCTGTTTTTGTTTTGGTAAGAAACCCAATTGATGTATACATGAACTAACTCATATATGTTCATTTCTCTGCTACGAATGCTTATCTTTTGCACTTAGCCAGATCTTCTCAGAACACCAACCCATAGTTTGTTCAAAGTAATAGTTAGGGACCTTGGCTCTGGTTAGACGTAGGAATCATAGTGAGTGTCGCTAAGTGGAAGACACAGTTGATAATTCTGATTTGGAAATCGTTGAAAGAACTTCCTAAGAGAACTTATTTTGTTATTGATATAGAAACGGTTTTGGCATTTTATATAATTTTGTTTAATTCGACATTTTCCTTCGTGATTATTTGTAAAATCACCAGGAGACTTCCTGGCAAATTGCACTCATCAAATAGTTTTTTTATTTATTTATCTATATATATAGCCATTTATTTGGTTTTGTTTTATTTACATTTGAGTTATTTTTATCATTTTTTTTCTTAATAGATATCGTTTTTCCGACGGTCGACTATTATTTGTAAAATTCCTTCTCTACTCCCAAAAATACCTGAGCAAAGACTTGCAAAACCAAAAGACTGCCTCTTCGTGCAGGCAGCCGAATTCTAGCCCTTACGGCCAGGATAAACCAGATAGACCGAACTTTAATTTTTATTCCTATCTGGCGTCTCCGCACCAGATAATTTTTTTTCTAACATCCTAAAAACCGCGGAGTGGTGATAGCATTGCTGCCAAATTATTTTTATCTGGGTTGTCCTGGGTCACAGAGGTTCTTTGAAAACCTTTAAGGAAATCTGGTCTGGGGAACTTTTCCTCAGATACCTGTAGAGTCAGTGTATCACCGAGAGAAAGAAGAAAAAGCAAAAATAAAGACTGGTACAGGTAAAACAGTTTTCCATAATTAAACTTAACGACCCTCTTAAAGGTCAGTACTTTTCGTGACGACAAGTTGATGCGTCACCTTGGGGTAAGGTTACACACCTACAAAAGGGGTACCCCCCCAAGTTTAGTACAATTTGGTAACAGAGCGGTGGGATATATCGACATTTATTTGGATAAACCGAGTGAAATTTGGTGAAAACAGCTGTGAAATTTACTTGGAAAACCTAGTCACAATTTCACTAACAAGGGTTGTGGGATTTATTAGGAAAATAAACCTAGTATGTTCAACTAACTAAATATTGCTCAGAGATTATAGGAGAAAAAAATACAAAACTAAGGAGTAAGAGAGTAATTTCGGTGGCAAACGGGACTTTTATTTTTAAAGCTATAGTGTTGGAAAAACGAATATTCTATAAATTCTTTTGAATCATTCCTTAAGAAAAGACTAATTGCATATTTTTCTGTCTCGAGATACAGCGAGTTAATTTAAAAGGTTAAGTTCAAGTTCAGAAAGAAAGCCAATTCGAAGCAGAAAATTTTTGTTTGACTTTGTGAGTGTGTTGTTTATCTATTTATTTCTCATCGAAAGCGAAAGGTCTGAAAAATACATTTTCGGGCAAATCCGGTCAGATATATTTAGCTTTGAGTGTAGGGTCGAATTTTGTCGTTTTAATTAGTAGAAAAATCATTAATTTCAATATTTTGGTCACATTGGGCATTTTTTAGCCGCGTTCCTTGAGATTATACTCAACGGAAGAGTCAGTAACTTTAATAAAATAAATATCTTCAATTTTTCATATACATTTCTATATTTTTTTGTTGTTTTGTCTTTTTACCTGCCTTTTGCTGAGTAAATACATAATTTTATGTAAAGTAAAGAACAAGTCATTAGAAAACATATTCCTTCTCATTTTCAGAGATAGATTAAATTTTGAGTTAGGGAAAATACGGTTTGATTTTTTTTTATCAGTTAGGGAATTACAGGGTAGGACGTCGTAGAAGAGGCCATAAAAACAAAGGTTTGAAACTGTCTTGATAACAGCACTCCAAAGTCTAATAACCCTTAGTGACTATAATATTCACCGGCAAGAGAAGAGGACACTGCAGATAGCTAGCTATTCCGGCTAGCTATACACGAAGGATAGTCGTGGGCTTGGGCTGACTCGCAGCTTAAGGAAAACTTGGTTGAAGTTTTCCATTTCAAATTATTGTAGGCGTCGGGAAAACAATTTTTAATGTACTCAGAATAATTCAATTGAATTTTTCTGCCGGGCGGAACGAAACGGTAATCGACAATTTGTCAATATTATTTTTGTAGCGGATTGAGTGTTTTTGGGGAAACCAATTTCCCCTCGTACTGAGAATAATTCAGTTGAATTTTTCTCTCGGGTTTGTTTTTGGCGGTTTTTTTTTAAGGTAGCGGACATTTTATATTTTGGCATTGACGTCATTTGTCATTATACGGAAAAGACAACTAGAGGAGTTTCGTTGAATTATACGGAAAAGAGAACTATAATCGATTAGAAGTCTTTGTTTGGTCTTAAATAAAAGGCAAAATAATTTTGGTTGCGCTCTTTGACGATTGATTTTTCCAATTTTTGTTTGGAGTTTTATTCGGTGACATTTTGACATTTGTTTTTTATTTTTCTATACAGGGTGAAACGGAAGGGTAGTCTAAAACCCGTAAGGTCAATTAATATTTTTTTAGATTTTCAATTTTTTTTTATTTTTGCGTTGAATCTTGATATACAGTGTGAAACGGAAGGGTAGTCTGAAACCCGGGAAGTCAATTAACATTTTAATTTTTTTTTTAGATTTTTTCATTTTGTTCCGAATCTTGCTATACAGGGCGATACTGAAGGGTAGTCTGGAACCCGTAAAGACAATTAATTTTTTTTATTTTATTTTTTTGCTTTGAATCTTGATATACAGGGTGAAATTGAAGGGTAGTCCGAAACACGTAAAGTCCAATAATATTGTTAATTTTTTTTTTTGATTTTTCATTTTTGTTTTGAATTTTGCTATACAGGGTGAAACTGAATGGTAGTCAAATAACACTGTCATTTTTTTTAATTTTGATTTTTTTTTTGTTTTAAATCTTGCTGAAACTGAAACGTAATCGGAAATTAATAACATCAAATAATTATTTATTTTTCTGATTTTGATTGTCATATACTACAGGGTGATACAGAAATTCAATTCGAAACCCGTAGAGAATATTAATTTTTTTTTTTAACTTTTGGTATTGTATACAAGGTGATTCGGAAGGTAGCTTAAGTCTGAGGACTCCATTGAATAATTTTTGTTTATATTGCGTATATTTGGTGGTAAACCCTAAGTCACCATGCAAACCGGTTCGGGAAATAACCCCCAGGCAGGAGGACCCGCCCCTGCCCCAGTTCTCCGGTTGCCCACTGTCTATTCGTTGGGAATGGTGGCAACCACATTGGATAGTTTTTCGGGTAAAGAGGTGGTTAGATACTTTGAAAAATTGGAATCGCGATCGAAATTGGACGGATGGACTCAAGAGGATACGGGGAAACTCTTTAAATTCAAACTCACCGGAGAAGCCTATAATTTTTTTAAGTCGGATACAGGGTTGGACGCTTTGACTTATCCTGAAATCAAAGCAAAATTTTTAGAAAAGTTTACCCCCATAAAATTACCAGGGGAAAGTCAGTGGAATCTTAGTAAGTGTTTCCAAAGGTCGGATGAGGATGTGTCGTCCTTTTGCACGAGGTTGAGGACACTAGGAGCGAAGTTACTGAAGGAAGATTTGCTGGGAGCCACAACGGAAGAAGAAGCGGGAGTCAAGAAGAAAAACCGGGAACTATTGTTGAATCAATTCAAAGTGGGACTGAGGAAGGATTTGATGAGAGAGGTGGGCATCCTCTTATTGAGGGAAGATAAGCTGGACCTAGAAAAAGCCGAGGAATTGGTGAAATTACAAGAAATGACCGCGATGATGTTGCAGGGAAGAGCAGGAAACTCAAGGGTATCGACAGTGGAGACAGAAAGGACTTGCTATGCATGCGGCAAAAAGGGACACGTCAAGGAAGATTGTCGGAGTTCTAAACCCCATAGGGGAAATTTCAGTTCAGAGGAAGACAAAAGATGTTACAACTGTGGAAGGTATGGCCACTTCGCTAGGGAATGTTACGGCATGAAGTACCAGGACAGAAGCCCAAATAGTTGTTTTGTGTGCCAAGAGAAAGGACATTGGGCGCAAGATTGCCCAAGGAACCGGAATCGAGGAAACGGAGGATACCCGACGAGAGGACAGAGTTCAGGCAGAGGGGGATTTCAACAGTATGCAGGAAGAAGAGACGGAGGTAGAAGAGAGGGTGAGAGACGAGATTGGAGACCATCTACTGGGGCTATCCCAAAGCGAAAACCCGAAGGTAGGTCAGGGCCGCAGGGACCACCAACCAATGACAAAAATCAAGAAAATTTAAACTAATAAGACCGAAATCATACTGCCAAGATGGAGGTCACAGAGAATACTGGCAGAAAACTTTTTATTCAAAAAGGTATCAAAATTTTCATAGACGACCACCCAGGTACCACCGGAGAGAAAAGGTGAAAATGGTTATTCCGGAAGTATCAGCTTTTACAATGAGAGACGTGCCGCATGTTATTAAAATATATTTGAATGGAATATCTTGCTATGCGTTGATAGACACGGGCGCAGCAGTTACGATAGTTCAGGAAGAGATGGTAGATAGAAGAAATATAGACCATAGTGAAGCAAATAGATTCCAGTTGTCAAGCGTGACAGGCCATCCCTTGAGAACAAGAGGAACTTCGAGGGTCATAATAGAAAGTGGAGATGGAAAATGGCGGAAAAATTGGAATGCCATAGTTTGCGGAAACCGCACGTTAGGAAACGTTCAAGCAATCCTAGGAAGAGATTTCCTGCAGGCCACTTGGGCCCACATCAGATATGGAACTTACCCAACAGTGAAAATTGAAAGAAAGATTTTCCAGCTTTTATACCCGGAAGAAATCGAGGACGCTAGAAGCAGTACCCCTAGGAATATTGGGAAGATTTGGAGGAGAGACAGATATACCAGAGGAAATAATTACTATAGATCTAGGCCTTATGAAGGTGGCCAAGGGAAGAGGATTAATGAAAAAAGAAGGTTGAAAAATAACAGAAGAGGGAGAAAAAGATTTTGGACAAACGTGAGAAGAAGAGAAGAAGATGAAGAAGTAAGCCAAGCGACGCCGAGGACGAGTCACCAAGAGAAGGAAGAATGGTGTCAACGAGTAGGAAAATTCTATGCGAATGAGGAAGACGGAAAAGCAGAGGAAGAACAGAAGATAGGGGAAGAAACGCCGCTGAGAGAAGACAAGGAAGAAGAGAAAAATATAATAGAAGTATGTCACATTGAAGTCCAAACTGAACCACCTTCGGAGGAGGCGAAAGTACCTGTCGAAGAGGAGGCCAAAGAGCTAGAAGAGAGATGGATGGAGACAGAAAAAGATGAGGTAAAAGAAACAGGAGAGGATTCCATGAGCCAAGGAGGCTCACAGCGACTTTGGGAGACAGATATCTTGCTAGAAGAAGACGTTATTATACCTGCAAGAACAGAAGCACTCGTGGCGGCAAAACTGAAGAAAGAAATAGAAGGAGGACTATTAGTATGCGAACCAGTGGACATAGGAGATGGTCAGGTCCACACGGCAACTATCGTGACGGAGAACGCTAGAAGAATCTGGGTACGAGTCATAAACACTTCATGCAAAGAGGTAAAATTAAGCAGAAAGAAAAAAGTAGCTACAGCGGTGTCGTGCGAGAAAATAGAAAAAGAGGTGATCAAGACGGATAGGACGATTGGCGTAGTTAAACTAGGAAATGAAGAACGAAGAAATAGCGGGTTTGTCTTGGATCATTTGGAGGAAGGTACGAAGAATAAGTTGAAGACTTTGATTCAAGAATATCAGGATCTATTTATAGATGAAGACGTGGTGAGAACCAGCACCACGAAAGTCAAGCATAGCATAACCTTGGAGCCAGGAGCACAACCTATATGCAAGGCACCATATAGAATACCTTACCATCAACGAGAAGTTTTGAAAAAAGAGATTGACAGACTACTGGAAGCGGAAGTTATTCGACCATCATATAGCCCTTGGTCAGCACCGGTGGTGTTGGTCACGAAGAAACTACCTAATGGGGACGAGAAAGTGAGGATGTGTATCGATTACAGAGGGCTCAACAGCGTGACGAAAAAGGAATATTATCCTTTACCAAATATTTCGGATCTGATCCAGGGATATAGTTCAGGGGACGAAGCCCTATTTTCCGTGATGGATGTCGCAGAAGCTTATCATCAGATAGACATGGAAGAAAAAGATATACCCCTCACAGGTTTTAGTACGTTTCAAGGGCACTACGAATATTTAAAAATGCCTTTTGGATTAGTCAATGCGCCGTCAACATTCCAGAGATTTATGAACATAACCTTGTCAGGCTTGACAGGAGACATATGCATGGTCTACCTAGATGACATCATAATTTTCAATTCTACTGGCGCCGAGGACCATATTGGAAGGTTAAGGAAGGTGTTTGAGAGGTTGAGAGAGGTCAACGTCAAATTGAAGCCAAGCAAGTGCAACTTTTTGTTAAAAAAGGTCAAATACCTAGGTCATATGATTACTCAAGATGGAGTATTTCCGGATCCCGAAAAGATAGAGGCAATACATCAGTTTCCGTTACCGAAGAACGTACGAGGAGTAAGATCATTTTTAGGACTAGTGAACTGGTATAGATGGTTCATACCAAATGCTGCCGAGCTAATTGCTCCACTAACCAACCTGACGAAGAAAGAGGTGAAATTCGAACTGACACCTTCGGTGCTGGAAGCCATCCAGACCTTGAAGGAGACCTTGACATCAGATATGGTACTGGTCTTCCCCGATTTTACACAGCCCTTTGTAGTGGCTGCGGATGCGTCTGGATCAGGGGTGGGAGCAGTTCTTAGCCAAGTACGAGAGGGCTACGAAAGACCTATAGCATATGCCAGCCGAACCTTCAAAAAAGCCGAACAAAATTATGCCACAACAGAGAAAGAACTATTAGGAGTAGTATTTGGGATACAAACATTTCGATGCTACCTGTATGGAAGAAAGTTCACGGTCATATCGGACCATCGACCATTGAAGTGGCTTTTGACCCTAAAGGACCCCGGCTCAAGATTAGTGAGATGGGCATTAACTCTAGCCGAATATGATTTCTCGGTAATCCACAGGAAGGGAAGGCTTCACGGAAACGCCGACGCACTGAGTCGAATGTACAACAAAGACGACCACTTTCTCGACCTAGAGTACGAGGAATTCGAGGAATACCGGAAACAACACCAGGTACCTAGAGCCAAGAACATCACTACTCGTCAAGGAGATTTATTCTCCGCTCCGGAAGATTGGGCGCTAGCCCATTGTGTTTCACAGGATTTTGCCATGGGAAAAGGAATTGCGCAACGATTCAAAAGCATATATGGTTCCGTGGACATTCTGAAACAACAAAACAAGAACCTTGGGGAAACAGCGGAATTGAATTTACCGGAACGAAATATCTATTATTTGATAACAAAAGCCGCCTATTATGAAAAACCCTCTTACAGAGCTATGTGGACAGTGCTAAAAGATCTCAGACATTGTTGTGAGAAAAACAAGGATGCCTATTTAGCTATCCCTAAGATAGGATGCGGATTGGATGGACTTTTATGGGACCAAGTGTTGGAAATGTTAGAATTCGTGTTCCATAATTCAACCATAAAAATTGTTATATACGAGGGCACCTCAAAAGTATGTGTTATTAAGGTGAATCAAGAACCGGACACGGGAATGATACCAGAGTGGGATCGCGAAGAATTACGAGCCGCACAGGAAAAGGACATTTTTTGTCAAGAGATTATTAAGCAAGTGAATGGTGATTGGGAAAAAGAAGAGGACTACTATATGACGAAAGATGGCATTTTATATCGCGCTGAAGAAGATGGAGATAAATTGATTGTTCCAAAGAAATTTACAGCTAGAGTTTTGGAAGATTTCCACGATTCACCGATGGCGGGACACGTAGGGCAACAGAAAACCCTATCTAGTTTGAAACGAAGATTCTTTTGGCCAAATATGCGCACTGAGGTAATCCACTATTGCGCCAGCTGTGAACCCTGCAGTAGAAGAAAGACATCTCCCCATTTGAAGAAAGCGCCACTCCAAAGGTTCACCCCGACTACCGAACCTTGGGAGCTGACATCTATGGACATTGTCGGACCATTGGTGACCTCCCTGAACGGAAACAGATACTTGTTGACATTCCAGGATTACTTCACCAAATACGTCGAAGCAATCCCGCTACCAGACCAGAAAGCGGATACCATCGCACGAGCCTTCGTGGAACAGGTTATCGTGAGACATGGAACACCAAAGAAGCTGCTGACTGACCGAGGGGCAAATTTCACTTCCAGCCTCTTCAAGGAAACGTGCAAGGCCCTGGAGATCGAGAAAATACAGACAGCAAGCTATGCACCGACGACGAATGGGCAAATAGAGAGGATGCACAGGGTGCTCAAAGACATGCTGTCCCATTATATCAGTGAGAGCCAACGAGACTGGGATAACTGGATCCCGTTCGTATTAATGGCCTATAGGGGAAGTACCCACAATTCCACGGGATATAGTCCCTATTTTCTACTTCATGGGAGGGATCAAGTACTCCCTGTAGATGCATTCATAAAATCAAGCAGAGTACGATACGACTACGACGAGAATTACGTAGCAGAATTCCTAGAAAGAATGAGGCAGGTATACACTAACGTATACCAAAATACCGAAAGGGAAAAGGCGAAGAGAATCAAGAGGTTCAATCGCAAGGCAGGAGAACAGGAGTTTGCCATAGGGGATCAAGTGTACATGAAGGACATGGCTGTTAAGAAAGGTTTATCCAGAAAATTGGTACCAAAATGGATTGGACCATACCGAATCATAGAAAAAAAGGGGCCGGTAACTTATAAAATCAAGAAATGTGGAGGAAGAGAGGAACAGATGGTTCACGTGAACAGATTGAAAACCTACGTGGCGAGGGAGGACCCTCTACCAGCGGAAGAAACCAGGAGCAGGGCAGAGAAATACCAAGAATCGGAAGATGACAGGGACCCGGAAGAAGAAATAGAAGAAAGGGCTAAGTCCTACCCAGGGATGATACCGCCGTACGTCGAGATACCGATACTGGGAAGTGACAGTGAGGAAAGTCGGGAAGCGGAAAGCGAGGACCAGTCGGCCAGTGAAGAAGATGGGATATTGGACGAACCAGCAGGTCCAGTAAGGCGATCCACGCGCGTCAGAAGGCCGCCAGATCGTTTCACGTACTAAATCAGCGTTGAGAAAGAGGAAATGAGATGGGTGACACTATATATCTAACTGAACTCCGACCCCAAATTCCTATCTCATGAAGCCGACCAAGGAAACCTTGACCGACCAGGAGTTTTAGTTTACGTCTAATTTTTTTTCGACAACAATGGGTATGATATGTTGTAGAGATAATATAATTTTTTTCTTCTGTTTCAGTAAAAAGAAATCAAACCAGGGACGGAGTTTGATTTTTATTGGTTTATAGGAGGAGGCGAGGCCACCTGGTAAAATTGGTGGTGACACAGACTTTTGTTTTAGTAAACCAGACCAAGCATGGAGTATATTTTTAATGAGTTTATAGGTGAGGCGAGGCCACCCGATGAAGATGACGGTAGAGCAGATAATATTTTTTTTCAGCAAAGGAAACTGACCAGACAAGGAGTTTCATTTTTTTTGTTATAGGTGAGGCAAGGCCATCAAATGTGATGGTGTGTTAAGTAAGCCGAAGTAGTTTTTTTTTAGGGCCTTGCAGCGGAGGCCTAAGAATCATGCTGCCGGGAAGTGTGCCCACCGGGAGGGTAAAAGTCCCCCAAAGCATGGCACAAACCGTGGGGAAAAGGAAGGGAGTGACTCTGAGGTATGGGGCCCCGTTATTCATGACCGCAGCCTGGGACCCGGAGCTGGCGCCTGAAGCCCCGGTACTTATGACTTAGAGGGCACTCCTAACATCACCTAATTTAGCGCACAGCTAAATAAAAAAATCCCTCACCCCTTTTCTTTTTATTCTGTACGCTTTTATTAAATTTTTTTCTCTTATTTTCATGTCGGTTCTGTTTTTTTCCACATTTGTTACCACCTACTGACAAGTCAATTCAGTATACCCGTTCAGGTGTTTTGATTGGGATTGGTGTTTTTGTTTTGTATTGAAGTAATTTCTGTCTACATCGGGGTAACTGCTCCCTCATCTGAGCAGGCTGATTTCATTTATTTATTTTTCATTTTTTTTTATCGATTGTTCATATATGTGTCTGCACGACTGACTAGTAGTACAGACCGGGGTAACTGCTCCCTCATCTGAGCAGCCTAATATTAATTTAATTTTTTTTTCTTTAAACATAAGTAGAGTCACACTCTACTTGATCACATCTGACCCCATTTTTTTTGTTGGCCATCGGGCCTTATAAGTTTAAGGCAGAGAGCTAAGCTTGTTATCCGTAGGATACGGATATAAAGAGGCATGAATTATTGTATGTTGTGAACGTACTAGAGGTATATGAAAAGCTAGGTGAGGTATCGTACACCGAAGCTTGGGGAATTGGGATTCGTATTGACTATGTAAATTTTTTTTTTCTTGTGTTTTTGTTTGATGTCTAATTACTCTGTTGTTGCAGGAATGGTAACGGATGCTGAGGAAGATCAAAACGGCGGTTTAGTATATAAGTAAATTATAAACTGGAGCCAAATAGAATAAGTAAATATTTAAGTGTGTCTTAGGGTAATCTGACCATACTATTTTATTGTCTAGATTTTTTTTTATTTTTTGTTTTGTAACCTGTGTTTTTAACCGAACATTCTTTCGTCAAACACGTGTATTCGAGAAGAAAGAAGGCAACATGGGGCCTAGTAGGCCAGCATTAATGGTGGTGGGGATAACCTACCTCCTGTATTCTGGATTCGTCACTCAGGTGAAGACCATCATTGCCTACGATTGTGATGACAAAGACACTGAAATTACAGCAGTTTCGATTCGCGACGTCGCGAGATGTCCAAGTATAGAAACGGCCTACCAAAGTGAAGCCGTGGACGTGAAAGTGATTCAGAGAGACGAATTCTCTCTTCAACATGTGTGGACTTGCCTAATCGAAGTCACACGCATCATAAGTCACTGTGGCATGCACAGTCACAGTTCCATAGTAGCCGGAGGCATTACTAACTTTGTCTACCGGGTTGGTGCGGAAGAGTGCCGTAACATACATCGATACCAAACCATTAATTTGTATCGTCAGAAGATTGGAGGGATAACGATGAATGGCACCACTACAGCCTCACTCACATTAGAAGGAGTGGTGGACGCCGCGGGAACCTGCCAGGGGACAACCTACCACGAAAACGGACAAGTATGGAAAGATGTTGTTATCATAGCGACTGTCAAAATTCAAACGACGGACTACACCGCCAAAATCAAGACGGAGGAGAATGAAGTGAGCCTATTGGGAGGAGTCGTCTGCCCATACCTAAAGGGCTACTGCTTCGACACTACTATAGGGGAAGTTACATGGGATGCCACACCCTTGAGGACCTGTGAGGAGCAGCTGAGCTTGCTCTATCAGGGCAAGGCAGAAAAAGTAAGAAACCAAATTACTACTGAGCAAATTATAGTTGTGGAAGACAATACGAAGGTCTTTGCGGTTACCTTAGTGAAGAAGGTCAACCTCTGTCAGCTAGAGATCTGGCAGACCGAACATCCTAGGATATTGGTAGTAGAAGGGGACCAAGAGAAGTTTCTGATGCCGAAAGTGACAATTCTGCCGCACAATGCAGACCTCATGGCTTACATAAATAGCAAATTTCTATATGTGGAACAGGCATACACCAGGAAGCTGGATCGGCTGTATACAGACACCATCCACCGAAGATGTCTCATGCAGCGCGAGATACTGAAAAACAGATTACTAATGGCACCACTAGTTCCCAGCACCCTGAGTCAGTTGGTAAAAGAAAGCGGAGGATACGTAGGAAGAGTACTAGGCGAGGTCCTATACATAATGAAATGCGTACCCCGAGTAGTCACCATAAGACGAACCGAAAACTGCTACAATGAATTACCGATAATGATGAACAACGAGTCCAAATTCATGGCACCCGTTACCAGAATAGTACAAGCCCACGCTGAAGAGGTGGACTGCAATAGCTTGATGCCCCCCCTTTATTTAATAGACGACCAATGGATGGGACTGAGCCCCTATCCAACCGTTAAGAGAAGACCGGAAGAACTAGCACCAGAAACAAGTCAGAGACTCACTTTCAAACCGATTCAACCCATGGGTTCCTTAGGCATTTACACGCAGGAAGAAATTAGTGCCGCGCAGAGGATACTCACTTTTGGGAACGAGCGAAAGGCTGTTGAAAACATTCTAGCTCGCAGAGTAGCTGGCCTCGAAACCAATAGTCAAGGTTTCTCCACAGTCAGCATTTTTGACGTCGCAGAGATGAAAGAATTAGCCCACAATACCATGCATCAAATTTGGGGCTGGTTCACTGACCTAGGACTTTTCATGAGTGGTCTGATGGGTTTTTATGCAATATTCAGAATGCTAAAGTACGGAATTGGAGTAGTCCTGAACGGAGTACACCTTTACCAAACAGTAGGATGCAGCGTCATAATACTAGCCAGCCTATGGAATACCCTAACCATGTGGATAACTCACCGATACCAAGTGAACCGCCAGCGAGACGAGCCAACTCCCCCTGCAGAATCACCAACCCCAATCGAGGAAGCGCCCGCCATAAATATATACCCACCAATACAACACTGGTCCGAGTGTCCACCAGTTACAACCGACCAGCCAAGATAATCCAGTTTCACAAATAGTAAATTCTCGCGCGAGTGAACGGTACGCCGAAACAAGACAGTTATATTAACTCAGGGGCACGTGAAAACCTCAACAATACCAATGTTCGGCAATGGTATAGTCAAACGTAGTCAAAAGTTTGACAACAGACATTCCGCGTACATAGTCATCAGAACGAGAGGAGGAGACCCAAATAGTCCTGAGATCAGCACGTGAAGGCTATTCCCTACCACCCAACGATCATTCTACAACACATGGCAGCGAACACAGTGCGTGGAAATATGAGAAATATTGTAAAGTGCGCGCGAAAAGTGAGTAAATTTGTTAGTAGGATGCTGAATTCTATGTATTGAAACATTGAAAAAAAAAAATATTGTACTCTTATTCGACATTGATTTTTTTTGTTATCTGTATTGTTTTTTTTTGGACCTCCCCAAATATTGAACAGGACCGGCTCTTTCAGAAAAGACAGTTTAGCGTTTGTTTTTGGTAAAGAAATATTTGAATTCAGTGCTTCTTCTATATACCAGGAGCGATCAGAAATGTCGGTCCCAATCAATAGTTTTGTCACCCTGACAAAAAGAAGGAAAAAGCATGGGCGTGCCCATACTTTTTCCAAGGGGATAAACATAGGTAAGAGTAAATTAAGTGAATTGAATAATATGAAAGTTGGTGGTGTTTTGGGAACGCTGTTCTGGAAAAGTTGTGGCATTGGGTATGCCCAAAACTTTTTGAAAGGAGGGAGTAATGTAACAATCGCCATATGGGTTATTTTATTTCTCAAATGCATAAAGTCATATCGAAAGACATTTAATTCGTGAAACAAATACAAAATCTTAAAACTCGTTCCCATCGGAAATATCTCATACACGACAAGAAAAAAAACACGTAATCTCCTTATAGAAATTGCGGCCTGTTGTTTAGTCTACCGCGGAAAAAGGCCATTTAAAATATCGAGTTCAGAATAGGGCCTTGTATTAATAGTAAGCAAATCAATGAATGAAACCATTGAGTCGGGAGACTGCTTAGTTGGAAAGCGATACACACGTCCTGACACTTACGAATTTTGCTGACGGGGGTCAGCTTGCATTAATTTTTAATTTAGGCACTGAACGTGGGAAATACTGATTCAGCAGAAAAATTCGACCATCTTGAATTGGGCGGGACTAATTCATTTTTCATCGTGAAGAAATCTGAATTATGGCCCAACGGACGAATGACTGATAATTTGGTTCCTGAGGGAGGACTCGAAAAATGGTACCTCCAACGAATGTTGGGAGGGGACCTCTGATCAGAAATGTCGAGGGAAAGTCAGTCAGGCGCGCGGTTCGGTAGAAATCAGTCAGAAAACTGAGTTTTCGTTTGTGGTCGGGAGGTCGGTTTATATCTGCACATTTTTCCAACGGTTTGTGTATAGTTTTATATCGAAAATTTGCCATCTCAGAAACATCCGAATTCTAGAATCTAAAATTCTAGAATTATTTCTTGTGATAAATTAAATATATAAAAGACGCGTCTATGACCGGGATTTCAAATAGAGTGTTTCATCCCAGACGATAAATACATAAAGGATTAGCTGTTTTTGTTTTGGTAAGAAACCCAATTGATGTATACATGAACTAACTCATATATGTTCATTTCTCTGCTACGAATGCTTATCTTTTGCACTTAGCCAGATCTTCTCAGAACACCAACCCATAGTTTGTTCAAAGTAATAGTTAGGGACCTTGGCTCTGGTTAGACGTAGGAATCATAGTGAGTGTCGCTAAGTGGAAGACACAGTTGATAATTCTGATTTGGAAATCGTTGAAAGAACTCCCTAAGAGAACTTATTTTGTTATTGATATAGAAACGGTTTTGGCATTTTATATAATTTTGTTTAATTCGACATTTTCCTTCGTGATTATTTGTAAAATCACCAGGAGACTTCCTGGCAAATTGCACTCATCAAATAGTTTTTTTATTTATTTATCTATATATATAGCCATTTATTTGGTTTTGTTTTATTTACATTTGAGTTATTTTTATCATTTTTTTTCTTAATAGATATCGTTTTTCCGACGGTCGACTATTATTTGTAAAATTCCTTCTCTACTCCCAAAAATACCTGAGCAAAGACTTGCAAAACCAAAAGACTGCCTCTTCGTGCAGGCAGCCGAATTCTAGCCCTTACGGCCAGGATAAACCAGATAGACCGAACTTTAATTTTTATTCCTATCTGGCGTCTCCGCACCAGATAATTTTTTTTCTAACATCCTAAAAACCGCGGAGTGGTGATAGCATTGCTGCCAAATTATTTTTATCTGGGTTGTCCTGGGTCACAGAGGTTCTTTGAAAACCTTTAAGGAAATCTGGTCTGGGGAACTTTTCCTCAGATACCTGTAGAGTCAGTGTATCACCGAGAGAAAGAAGAAAAAGCAAAAATAAAGACTGGTACAGGTAAAACAGTTTTCCATAATTAAACTTAACGACCCTCTTAAAGGTCAGTACTTTTCGTGACGACAAGTTGATGCGTCACCTTGGGGTAAGGTTACACACCTACAAAAGGGGTACCCCCCCAAGTTTAGTACACCAGTGTGGAATATGGGGTACCACAAAGATCGGGCTACAAACCGCAGGAGAAATCTTAACATTTGCTGATGATACCGCAATTTTTCATCATGTTGAGGAAAACTCCGAATGAAATTTAAGAAATTTTGTTTCAAAATCTTGCAATCGTTTGATACGTACCAAGTTGTTTACGTTCCTTCGGATATCAGCCAACCAGTAATTGCCAGGGATTCATCAAGGCAAGTAGCTTGAAGTTTTTCTCAAATACTTGACTTTAAAACTCAAACTTTTGAAAATTTGATATTTGACTTGACTCGATTTACGGTGTGAACTACTTGACTTGATATCAAGTAAAATCAAACTACTTGATATTATTTGATAGCGATCCGTGAAATGCAGTGGCGTCTAGAGAATAATTGTTTATGTCTGATTTAAGTGATTTGTCCGTAATGGAATCGGAACCTTTTCAAAGCATCGGCTCAGAATATATCGTAGATGAAAAAGTGTCAGAATTTGATGACATCGAAACAGAAGAAGAAAGTGCAGGATCGGCGCCATCAAAGGCCAAACGAGTTGAAGTCGAAAGTGTATCTAATAAAACGAAAGAAATAACGGATTATTTCATAGCCGAGCAAGATCCTAATAGTAATAAAAATACTGACAAACGAGGAAAATGTACCCTATGTACGGCGGTTTTGAAAATGAATAAGTGCCGAACATTTTCACTAAGGCAACATTTGCAAGCTAAACAGGCTAGAGTATACGAAAAAAAAATTGGTAGATCCAGCACACCTAATTCCGGGGCATAGCACAATTTCAGTTTCGAGTTGGCTTGAGAAGGTAAAACAATAATCAGATTTGAGCTATAACTATATATAGTAATTTGTGACACAAATGTCCACATCTTATATTCTTTAATTATTTTTTATTTGTGGTTGGTTTTTTATAAAATTTCGAATATCTACAAAAATCTATAGGATTCAAGCAATCTAGTAAAAATTGTAGTACAAGCTATACATTTTTTATACAGGGCCTTCAAAAATATTGCTATTTAGGAGTGGGACATTAGGACGTGGATATTATCGTTCTGTATTTTACTAACTTCAGTTTTGTTTATTTTGCATCCATAATTTTTTATTGTTATTGCATTTTGGCAGTTAATCAGATTATTACAAGAAAGGTATTAGTTTTTCAAGAAAAATCAGTTAATAGCTTGATTTACAAGTACTTGATGTGTAACTACTTGACTCGACTTGAATTTCAAAAATAAATTCTTGACTTGAGCTTGTCTTGATTTCAAGTCAAGTAGTTAGAAAATCAAGTCAAGTAGTGCATATCTGGTCTCACCCTTCATGTGTTGGCATAATTTTGGGGATTTTGGACTATGATGGAAAATATCAACAAGATAAAAAAAGATATTGATGATAATAATGAATATTAAATGATAACAGATTTCATGAATATGTTTCAATTAAAAAAGTACAATGTTTGGAAATGTATATATTAAAAAAAATGTAGAACCAGCTATCAGAGGAGAATTATTATTATTATTAAATTAGTTTTGAACCACTAATAACAGGAATACCATACATTTGAATGATGTTTTGATCTGAAATTACTGATTACGACGACAAACACTCAACTTCGTCTGCTCTATGACTTATTGGTCATCCTCTATAGTGAAACACTGAAATGAAGAATAATTCCAGCACGATTCAAATCCTCAAAAGACCATAGAGATGCCTTTTCCATCCTTGTCTTGAAGGTAACATAACTTTATTGTTACAGGCCTTATACATGTTAAATCCGTATTCAGTCGGATAGTTTCGTGTATGCCCGCTCATTTCATTCGGATCAAGTCGTCATTCTTCGTTTTTATTATGGTCCTTCATACTCCAAATGTAAACAAACTGTCCATAACGTTTCACCATCCGTCAACCGCTATTTGGGTAGGATAGGCAGGGCATCTCTATGTCTTTTTTTACTCTGAGTTCAAATCCGGTCCTGCTTACGAATTTCTCTGTTCATTGAACGTAACCATGAATTTAACTGGCAACTTATTCCAGGAATCAAAGATACTCACCGCTTGTCAAGCAACAAGTCTGAATACATTTTTTTTGCGGTACCAATACAAGGGATTGAGCTGTTTTTCAAAAATCATTGCGAGTAGGCGTTTGGATGCCGGTGCGTCGATCAATAAAAAAAAAGTTTCACAGTATTCATGGAAGTAGTCGGAGCCTCTCTTTCTTGCAGTTCTGTGGTGTGGTTCGGAGAGGTTGTTTGAGAGGGAATTTCCGAATTGATTTCGAAGAATTATCTGGGCCTGCTTATATTAATTTGGGTTTTTAATCGACACATAGATCAGGGCCAGATTTAGGAAGGTTCATATTGATGATTTGGAAAGCTTAAAATTCGTTGTGTGAAAAGTCCTGAAATTTGGTTATATACGTAAAGTTTTTCGATGATTTTTCGGTTAATGAGTTTGGTATTATTTTAGTACCGACAAAAATCGATTAAAATAAATGTACATGCTTGAAAATACATCAACTTTGCATCAAACGAAAGAGAAATTTGAAATGATTTTCTCATTTTCTCAAAGAAATAAATAGTTTCATCAATATTCAGCACCCAATTGAAAGTTGATAGCATGATAAAGCTAGAGGTATAAAACTTTTTTCTAGAAGTTACATTTTTTTCCATATATCAGAAATGACGTAAATATTGAGAAAAACCTCGTTTTGGGGACCCAGAATTTCTCCTTCCTAAAAAACTTACGAAAACTCAAGAAAATGAAATCCAGATAATCCGTTAAAATACAGAAAAATATGGGATTATCCAAATAATCTTCCAGCCCATATACCTCAGTGGTTAAGACTTTCGCGTTCGAAACCATTGACTGCTGGTCGGCTAGGTTCGAATCCTTAGCTACTACAGATTTTTATCTGATGGCCCGAGAAAGTGCTAGGAATCGCACGTTAAAAGGTAAGACCTCGTTAATCCTTGGCTCGCACAAGTTTCGACTTTTGAGGGCTGCCGTTCGTAAGGAGACGACAGCTGGTTAACGGAAAAAACAATTTTAACAAAAAAACAATAAACAAATAATCTGAAGGAAAGATAGAGGAAGCCTAGAAGTTGAAATTAACGGCGAGTAAAATATCTTTGGCGATGGACTTGGCTCCTTCGTTCTCAAAGAAAAATTGCAAAAATTAAATTGGAAAAAACCGTAAAAATTGTGAAATATGTGTAGTACTATCGGATAGTTTTATTTCAGAAAAGAATACCCCTCCACCTCCCTGTCCCCTGAATGAGAGCAAGAGCGTACAAGTTCAAAAAAAATTCCGACGTCGAAAATAACAAACTTCCTTTTCTAAGCAAATTGCGAAAATTAAATTTGAAAATCCTGAAAACGAGACAGAGAAAGCATAGGAATTCGTGAAAATTTCAGGGCGTGAAAAATTATAACAAAATAACAATAATAAAACGTGGTCGTGAGGCTTAGGCGCCCTTCTTTCTCGAAAAGGTTGCAGATACTTCCAAAATTAAAGCGGAAAATGCGTTAAATTGTGAAATTCATCGGATCGCCGCATATTTCAATTGAAAAAAAATACCTCTATGCCCCCCCTGACGGCTAGAGAGAAAATGCATAGAAATTCAGAAAAATTTCCAACTGTTTCAAATATGGAAAGGACGGCAAAAAGATGTCGGTCGTGGGGTTCGAAAAAAGTTGTACAATATCACGAAAAAAAAATTGGAATAATTCTTAGTTATTTCCCAATATTTTCGGAGCACTAATTTCAATTTCCCACTTCTACAGTTTTTTTATGATCAACTTTTGAATTACTAGAGAAATACTGCTCAATCAACAACTGATCTGCTGTTCTCTGTGTGACTTCGCTGACTAGTGGTATGCTGTTCTGAAAATGACGAATTTCAAAGTATTTGTAAAAGTATTTGAGAGGTTTATATTTACTTTCTATAGGACAATTTTTCTACAATATTTCAAATGAATTTCACAATAAATGATACATAACAATATACATTAGCTCAACACCTCTTGTGGGTTTGCACTTATTTTTAGTATTTTACCAAAGGCCAGCATTTCCTCGTGTTCCATGCACTTATTCTCAGCTTCTCATTTTTTTTCCTTTTTTGTTTGATTTTCCTTTTTCCATCCTAATTGATTTCTCCACCCTTTTATTATTTTCATTGCTGATTCATTTCAATTTATACTTCCTTTGAATTTCTTACTTACCTCATTCCCCAGTTTTTTGAAAAGAGTACTGTAAGTATTCTTTATTGGTCTTGGACTTTTCAAATATAATTTCTTTGTCTACGATAGGTTAATGAACCAACCAGTCTTCAACTCATTGAGCAGAAAGAGCAATGTTTTTATCAATTTGCTAATCCCATAAATTTTAATGAAATTGTGCTCTTCTGGACTTCTAATTAATTTCTTCTTTTACTGCCAAGACAAACGATGAAATTAATGAACATTAAATTTATACGAAAACTGATGAAATAACAATATAAGTCTATCGGCAGTAAAAGCTGAATAGTCTGATGAGGAAATGAAACAATGGATAGTAAAGTTCCCCATTTCATCACTAATACTTTTAACTCCGTCTCTTTTTTTATGTTTGTCTGGCACTAATGAAATCTTAGGTAAACACTTGTAATCCAGTAACCTTGTCATAAAAAAGTGGTCCTACGTTACATTGACACAAAATCCAAGTTTTCAACCTTAGCAGCCTCAGTTTTAAATATCCCATAAACTAAAAAATTATTGCACTTTTTTTGACAATTTTTTTGTACAAAATTATTCGACATTTTCTGGAAATATTTCATCAATGTTTCGAAGGCAACATATTGACTTTGAATATTTCAACAATATATTACAAATGATATTGTACCAATATCGCTATATATTCTGAGGCCAATATTGCTTCCACAATATTTCACCAATATTATTTGTATAATGTTCAATTAATATTGTACTAATATCCCGAAATGATTATTATTTTAGCTCGCCAATATTTGACTTTTGGATATTTTACCAATATTATTATATTTTCGAATATTATTCCAATGTCAGTGTGCTATAGCGATATTGTAGCAATTTCTCTTAACATTTTTAAGGCCAATATTGCTTCAAGAATATTAGACCAATATTATTTTTTAAATATTGGACCAATATCGCCGAATTTTTACATTTTTTTTCTTGCCAATATTGTTGTTTGAATATTTTATCAATATTTTCACATTATTATTCCAATATTGTCCCAATATGAGTGTGCCACTTGGGTTATGGCTTAGTTGATTACCTTCTTTGGTAAATAACACATTTAGAAATGGAATTTGAAGATAATATTCTAATTCCATGGTGATCTGGATTTTTGGGTGGAAACTATTCAGTTGATGTAGGAAGTTCTGACGCTAGCCGTGAAAGTCTATATTCTTCCACTATGATTTTTTTTAATTGTCAATTTTATATCATGCTTTGGAATAATGACTTATTCTATGCATCAAAAGTGTTAAAAAGTAATTACTTTATAACGGGGCGTTGCAGAAATGATTTTATGGCCCTTCTACGCCTCGGTGCATGCAAATGGAAAAAAGTCCACCGAAGTCTACTCCCATCAGCGAGATATTCCCTTATAGTCGCATTCCATCTATACGGTCGCGCATTATACAAACGCCTCTGAGTCGATCAAATCATGAAAAATATTTGTGCAAAAATCAAGATAAAGCCTCCTAAGTACAGACTTCATAGTTATTCCTCGAACGTCGAAGAGCAAAAATCATTTCACATAATTATAAGGTGTTCCAAGGATATTATTATGGGTTATTTACAATAATGTATTGATTACTTAGAGAATTATGTGTCATAGTGGTCTGTGGGATAGCGCTCGTATTATATCCGAACGTTTTATCTCTTTTTTGTTTTTCTTTCGACACCGCTTATAAAGTTGAATTTATGCATATGTGGGATGAACAAAGGAATCAATAAGACTCGTAAAGGCAGTGGCGTGCTGATCTTGCAGCGATTGCCTAAGGCGTGCCCAAAGTTTCAGTTTCAGTTTATTCAAATGTTTTCTCGCTGCAGCCACTGTAAATAGTCCATACATGGAGCTGCCGAAATCAAAACGAAACCACTCTGAATTAATATCTTACGGCAAAGGCAATGATAATGAAAAATTTGCATGATATATATATATATATATATTCTATATATATATATATATATATATATATAGAATTTGTTGAAATTCGACGTTTCGGCTCCGATTTTGGAGCCATTTTCAAGTAAAAAGGATAAAATGATTGAAAGGGTGTGAAGTTAGATTCTACACTGAGGTCTCAATCTGCCTACTCCTCAGGTATCATCAGGATTTTGTAACTTGACGCCGGGATCTCAATCTGCCTACTCCCCAGGTCTCGTCACTTGTTCTCTCTAAGGTCTCAATCTGTTATAGTAATTGAATACGCATATTTTGAAGCCTCTACCGAAAATGTACCACTTCTGGTTCAACCGGAAGTGACCCAAAACTTTTTTTTTCAAATGACACCCTGTACATATTTTTTCATTATCAGAAAGAGCACGCAATTTGTGATAACACTGATCTTCAAAATTGAAAATCGGTTGAAAAATAGCGGAGATACAGTTGATTGTTCAATCGAACAAAGTTGGCCATGAAACTCGAACTTAAATCATCGCAATTGACAAACGACATCAGGAGTTAACAGTTGATTCACTATTCGAACAAAGTTCGAAGAGTATGCCAGGGAGTTGTTTCAAACAAATGAAATGAATAATTTCGACAGAGTCGAAATTCCTTCTTCTTCACCCTATCCCGCAAAATGGAAAATTTGAAGCGAATATTAAAATAACATATTCATCGAGGTCAATATTATTATTATTAATGTTGACTTGACTTTCGAATAACTAGTCCATCGAAGTAACTTTTCATTTTCTTGGATTTGTATTCAAAATAAATAAACAATCCTAGTGAAGCAACGAATACCTTTTTCTTTCTTTGAACTATGTCAAGAAAATCTCATATTTGCACTATCCACGATTTTCTAGGTTCAATCTTCATCACTTTTCATTGCTACTTAAATTAAATTTATAGTTATCAAGAATTCGTTATCTGGATAGATGCCCAATTTCACAAATTTCATTAATTATTGTTGTCAACTAGTTTCTGACGGCCAAACAGCCATAGCTACCTTGGATTACCTAGTGTAGATTAGGTCCAATAATAGTTCCTTAGAGGTATATGCTTTTATTTTGTATATATTCGCCGCGATAGTTTGGAATTTTGATTATACTTATTTAATAGTAAGAATGCTAAGAATATTATTGGTGAAACATTTGTATATCAGATATTTATAGGTTATTAGTTGCCAAAGAAAATGAGAACTGGCTTTATGACAGGATTTCGTTATTATTCGGATATGTCACTGTTGTTGCATGAAACTATCGGTTGCCTGGCAACAGCCGATAAAAAAAGTGCACTTTTTTAACTCTTTTCAGTTTAATAATGAAATCGTATGTGGATAGTGCAGTCAGAACAATTGCATATATTCAGAAAAAGCGAACGGATGTAAATCAAGTCTGCGTTTCGTTGTAAAGTGAATGATGGCCTATAACGCAATCGCAATTTGAGGCTAACCAACAATCGACGATCGTAAAAGCTCGCAGGCAGACCAGTTAATGGTTCACCGTAAAAACAACAGAAAATATTATGTTCTCGAGGTCGAAAATATTTTCAATTGTTATCGCTGGTTCATATTTCTTGCGGTTGACGTAACTAAGTGGGGAATTGTAGGAACGCAAGCGAGTCTGAGAAGTTTTGTTTTTGTTTCAGGCGGACGAAAAAGGAGCGATTCTTAGACTTGTGCAAGTTTGAAAATTGATGAAGGCGCCTATGTTTGAGCTTGGAGCGACCGTGTGAAATTTCCACTTCATGTCTGAAACGTGCATTCTTTATTACACTGATATTCATGCGTGAAACAGGTGAATGAAATAAACATTTTTTTTGAAAACAAGCTTTTATTTATACCCACAGTTACATCACAGATATATCGCAGCGATGTATCAACTTGACCTGCGATATGGCATTCTATGTCGCATGCACCTCGCTGCGATATCGCAGGGATGTTATTTTGTCCCACCCAAGTTTCATCCATGCGACATCCCTGTGAAAAGTTTTGCGATATAGCAACAATGTATTTTGGAGATGTAAACTGCGATGTGTTTTTTGTGATGATACTCCGGACAAACGTCATCTAATATGTATCATTCCCTCGTCATTTATCCCTAAAGGATTAATATAAGGCTTTATACTGCAAAAACCAAAAGTATAATACTTACATTATATACTAGTCGTAAATAATAGTAATTTATGTATCAAGTGAGAAAAGTGTTCTAAGTGGACTCTTCAGATCTAAAAAGGTGTGGAAAAATCAGAAGAATTTGGAAGATATGGACCATTGCAACAGCAAGCGTCATATTGAAAACTAGTTTTTGAAACTTTGCACTACCATTTGGGAATAAACCTGAGAAGTTCCATTTTTTCAATTACATAAGTTAATAATGATCCGTAAAAATTAGTTGAAACCAAAAGGAGTAGCGTTTTTTTAATCAATAAAAAAAGATTTAGATCAAATAGGTATTTCAAAGTTTGCGTGTTGTCCTAAAATTAAATTTGTATAAGGAATTTAATTGTCATATGACAGCTGACAGCTCCCTTGTACAAAGAAGCTAATTTTGCGATGTTGCCATTTCGATTCCAGAATATTCAATTCACGTTGAATAAGCCATGAAAAATGGGTTGAACTGCAAATGCCAAAATTATGTCATTTAAAGCTTTTCAGGTTGAAAACTAGTCAAAAAATGCCAACATAATGTCATTTAAAGCTTTTTAGGTTGAGACCTAGTCGAAAGATGCCAAAATAATACCATTTAGAGCTTTTTAGGTCGCAAACTAGTCGAAAAATGCCAAAGTAATGTAATTTTTGTTTATGAATGAATGTGTGCCCTCCATAGAGAGAATGGTCTATTTATGCAAACACAAAAAGAATATCAGCGTTCAGCTCCACAAAAAGAAACCCCTTTAACGATGGGGTCGATTGGGAAAGTCTATAAGTACGTACACATCGTCTTTTATGAACCGAGTAACATATTATTATTATTACATTCTCCAAGGTTGGATGTTGCAATTCTAACAGACACGAATGATTCAAGTACATATAATGTAACCAAGAATAATTCCATCGCAAACCACCATGCTCTGTAGTACTTTCTGTCAAGTTGAAATAAAATAACCCCACCACTTTATTTATGGTCACTTTTGCAGTTGTAATTGGCCTCTAATGAAACTCGAGATGGCAGTTTAACTCCACAATGCGATATAAATCACAAATTAAACATTATGACACCACGATATTTATTTCCTTGTAATTTCTCATTTAAAATGCCCCCCGTTGAGACGGAGTGTAGGTCTCATTATTGTTCTTCCTCTGGTAAATGAAATGAAAACTAAGGGCCATTTGTGGAATTGAATAAGCGATTGCTTGAAACGCGAGACAGGACATAACTATAATTATAATAATAATAATAATATTTATTATTTTCATTTTTCATTTTTCAAAAAAGACAGCCAATCGATTCGGCATACCGAAGTAAGTATATTCTGTGATTTTTGAGTCGATCGGCACAATAGTAGTTTACCTAGCAAGTGCGGAAAGTGAGACGCGTTAGCGGAGTTCGGCCAGATATCGCGTGCGAAAAAGACACTTTACGCTCGTGTTAGGTACACTATTTTTTCTACTAGCGGAAAGAACACCCAAAACTTAACATAAAGAACATTTATTATTAAATATATATTAAACTATACAACCATACTTGGTAAGCTTTCTATTTTAACCTTCTGCGACGCAATATTTAAATGTCAGTATATAATCCGCAAAAACTAAACAAATCTAGTTTTCCGCATTAAAATATTTTTCTCACTAGTTGTGACTCTTTCAAAACTAAAATGATTGCGGATAAGTGGATTTTTCCGCACGCTAGTAGAAAAAAATAATTTTTAGCCGAAAAAACATCAAAGGGGTATACCTTAAAAATGGCGAAAAATCCAAAGTCATCACATTCACTCGAAATTACCAACGGTATACTCAAAATTTTATGCTGATTCCGAAAACGTATGATTTGAATATGTTCGGATACACGGTGTACCATAAAACAAAGATAAATGTGCAACATAAATTGTATCGCACGAATCCGGAATCCTAGCACACGAAACCACCTATAACACCCACAAGCGAACTGTTAGGCCAACAAACAATAACATTATCTTGTAGGAAATTTTCTTAGCTTTCTTTATATATACCTATGTATTTAACGAATGTGTCTCGTAGTGGTCGCAAAATGCAATTAATGTAAAAGGTGCGTTAGGATCCTATCCTAGCACATATTAACAACCGCCAAAAAAAATACAAGTGTTTTATTTTAATGTCCAATTGTTCATTCTCATACCACGTTAGAAAAACGGATTGACGGAGGCACCTTGGCCTTACCTCGTTTTTCGAGTCATGTGTTGAATATGTGTTGAATATGCTCTCCTTGAGTTAGACAAATAAAATTTTTGGTGATGATGTTAATAATGTTCAAATTTTTTTTGAATTATCAGCACATTCTCCGAGTCCGATCCTGCGTTCGTCTCATACGCTACAGATTTTTTGTCGAGATTTGTGTTCGGAAAGTGATGTTGAATGGAGCACATGTATATCTGGCTATTTAATGAGGGAGAAACACTGAAACTCGGCTAAACGGCCAGATAAGTCGTAGATCAAAGCGATGAGACTCTCAGCAAGCCATGTATCAACGTCTTCAACTTCTGAGAAACGAGACCTACACCACAACGATAGCGGTGGAGGCTGATAACCAACCGTTTGACTTCGGTGTACAGGGCGCTCCTTGAACAATGAGTGATGTTCCGCAGGTAATTGGTGTTTGATAAAACGTGTCAGAGTTTCGTTGGAATCTGAAATACGAAGTGAGTTTGAATTCAAATTCACCGAAATATTTCATCGGTTTCAGATTTATTATCAGTCTCACCATCAAAATCTGTGTCATACCGAATTTCTCTCTCGTTTTAGTTTACCTCACCTAAGACTCCACAAACAGTTTCTACTTCGGATATAACGAAAAATTACAAAAAAAAATCCGATACTTCATGTCAAAAATGTGTCATTTTTATGACTTTTGAATGTTAAAAGTTGCCAAAACTGTTGACAGTGCGTAAAATAATACTTTTTCGGACAAGTACGTAAAAAATCACCTGTGCGTAACATCATGAACTGAGCGTAAAATCATCAACTGTGCGTAATTAGATATTTGTGTATTTAGAGCGTAAAGTGATGGATTGTCGCTCGAACAAAGAGCTCCGCTTCGCGTCGAGCTGAAATCTTTACACTTTGTGCTCGAAATACACACAATATTTTTTCGACAAACGCAGATCTCAGATACAGACAAAACACTCGATACTTTATTGATTATTGATTAACTATTAATAATATTAATTTCTTTTATTATTTGCTAGATTGAAAATGAATGTAAAATTCTGACAATTTTCAATAGATATAGCCAAAGACGGTATCCAAATTGCTGGCAATACAATCCATATTTCTAAGATTTCTAAGAAAAAAATGTTCATCCACGATTTGAACCCGGGTGACCGACGTGAAGTGCAGAAGCAATCAATCAATCAATAAGGGTGTTTTTTCTCAGTTATCAATATGCATTGCACAGTAAATGACATGTCAACAAACGTTTCGAATCATACTTTTCAACCCAGGGGGGTCAGGAGGGAGGATGGAGAAACGGACGCAGAAGTAGCGACTCTTCTGCCTCCGATCCGGGGAGCAGAGGAGAGCCCTGCCAGACCGAACCTAGAACCCCCCAGAGGGTAGAAATTTTATGCTACCTATTTTTTTTACGTTTTTAGAAAAATAAATTGTGTGCATCTCGTGCGCGAAATACTTTGGTGATCTCGACAATTCTTTGTTCACCACTAGATACAAAAATAACTATTTTGTATCTAGTGCGTGAAATGCTACTTTGGTGATCGAGAACTTATTTTTTCAACTACATGGTATTTTTGACCTTGAAAATAAAATTAGTTGGCCCTGGAAATGGGGATTTATTGTGTATTAATTTAGTATTCTGGCAGACTTTTTGAAGGTCTACCTGACGAAAAAAAAATCATTCCAATCGGTTGAAAAATGTAAGTTTTATAAGGGTGCTTCCATCTTTAATGGGTCACACTGTAGGTAAGCACATATGTGGCAATGTGTTATATATTTATTCATTTCATGTAGAATGGCAAGTTCTTCATTGAATAATAAAAAAATTATTGATGAAATATAAATTAATAAACAATAAACGAATAAATAAATAAATAGAAAATTAATAAATTTATAAAATAATGAAATATTACAAAATAAATTAATGAAGTAATTGATATTGAGAATGAATATTTTCATCATCTATACTTTACTCTATAGGACAGGTGTTCTCTATCTTCCAATAAACACCAATTTTTATGGTGTTAAAATTAGTTTTTACTGTGTTTTCTGAACGTGATTTTTTCTAAATGAAGAACTGAAAAAACTCGTGAAATTGACTATGAGCAGACAAAACTAAACAAATGCGCTCGGCAATGATTACTTCAAAGAATGCCGCATATGCAAATGTGAGTGAAATGTGCGTTCTTTATTGTAGGTGAACATCCTGTGGTTTTGAAGAAAGTGTAATTTACCGATGGTCGATGGTATTCGAGTGCCAATCCGGCGACAATCAGGACCGTATTGCAGAGATTTGTTTGGGGCGACCGCACAAAACTAAAGAGTGAGACCCATTTAAGATGGAACCACCCTTGTAGAACTTACCTTTCTCAACCGATGGAATGATTTTTTGTTTTGATAGGTAGACATTCCAAAAGTCTACTAGGACAATGAATGTCACGAATAAATCTCCATTTCGAAGGCCAACTAATCTTATTTTTCAAGGTCGATGAAAAAAATACTAGCGATTTTTTTAGAAAAAATCTGACTACACCACTGGATTCGCGACATTTCCAATTGGTTCATATGTAAATTACGTTGGAATGTGTCAATCAAAAAAAAAGTTATAAGGGAAAATTTGAAAAATATGCTGTTTAATCAACCCACCAATTCATTTTCAGAACTTTTATCAGAATTGGGAATACACCACTGTATTCAGGAGGTCTCGATATATCACTGGTCAAAATTTTAACGAAGTCTGTTCATAAATAAGAAAATCATAAGATAATAAAATTTGAATAATATGAGTTAATGGAATTTCAGGAAAATGCCAGTTTATCCCATAATTTTTTTTTCATTCATCAAAAGATTTCGATCAAATCATGGTCAGTGATGTTTTGAAACTCCCTGAATCCAGTGGTGTAGTCAAAGTTCTGGTTTCGAAATTGAAGTGGTGGGTTGATTAAGTGGCATATTTCTCATATTTCATTCCCCTATAACTTTTTTATTGAATAACATATTCCAATTTACATATGAACCATTTGAAAATGTGGCGAATCCAGTGGTGTAGTCACATTTTTTCCAAAAAAATCGCTAGTAATTTTTTTAGATTTTTTAACTTGAAAAATAAGATTAGTTGGCCCTAAAAATGGAGATTTGGCCAAGAAATTCAGTGTCCCAGTGTACTTTTTGAATGTCTACAAAAAAAAATCATTTCAATCGGTTGAAAAATGTAAGTTTTATAAGGGTGGTTCCATTTCAAATTTTTTAATCGCTAGGTGTAATTCAATGCCTGTCATGATTTTAGTCAGGGGAGTAGTTGTTTTCTGACAGGTATTTACCACAATCAAAACTCATTAGTGGTACTTCTGTAAGATTTATGTTAATTTCATCCATTTAACATATTTTTTACACGTTTATACAATCTGTACAGAATATATCTGAACGTGAAAATACAGATGCCATACAGCTTGCAGAGGTACCACTACATTTATATATTTCTTACAGAATAACCAGATATTAAATAGTTATGAAAATTAACACCCGTTAAAAATTAACATACAGATTACAGAATTCTGTAAGCTTTATGTTAATTTTTACCCATTTAACATATTTTGTTACACGTTTATACAATTTTTACAGAATATGTGTGAACGTGAACATACAGGCCATATAGCTAGCAGAGATATCACTACATTTATATATGTCTTACAGATTAACCAGATATTAAATAGTTATGAAAATTAATACCCGTTAAAAATTAGCATACAGCTTACAGAATGACCCCTATTGTAGGTAACTATCGAACGACTATCGTTATTAAACGATCTTCCAAAATAACTCTGAGCTTTGTTTCAGATATCTGACATTTCTGTCAAGTTGGGTGGAAATCCTTTTTTATCGATATGATATGAGGATTTGTTGAGATTTTACCCTTTTATTCCATAAGTGCCAAATGTATTGAACTGATTTGCTATTTCTTCCATTCTGCTTTCATTTTGCTATATCTTCTGTTGCTTCTACTTATCATCCACAACAACATCAATGCCCTTTTTTAGTGTTTTTCCCACATGGTTCTCACACCATGTTCTATAAAAATATTGAATTGTTTTCATTTACCTCTAGTTGTCGGGAGTAGTAATTTTTCTGTTTTTTTATTCAATTCCCAACTTTAATTCCATGTAGTATATTGTTCTCTTAGAAGAATAGCTGAAAGAAGCAAAGCGGAGGGTGTACCATGAGTCTGTGACTGATACTTGACAAAGCGTTCGCAGAAATTTGCATTACTTTCCCGTTATTACATAAGGAGTTATATAAGTCCATTCAAAACGACCCAATTTATCTTGAAGATAAACTATCCGAGTTTGAAACACGTGGGCGGAAGGCCGCCCATATTGTCGCCGCACCCGGTAGGAACGGTCCTGGATTCATATGTATGACTGAGTGTACACTCAGATATATATAATTTATATAATGGTCCTTTGTCATAGGCAAGTTCAATGCCTGAAAGCAGACATGCTAAATGTTTCTTATACAAAGATATCGCATTCCATGGAGTTAACTCCTTTTGTTAAACACAGCTTCAGCATGCATGCACACAACACAAAAATCGAGTGTGAATGAATGGCTGGTACAGGGGCATCGATTGACTCCGCGAACTGGCTGAAATCCCAGGATTGTTTCGTTTTCAGATGGAGTTGTTGCAAAAAAATGTCAACGAATAAGCATTCATTAAATAAAGATATTGATGACTTGTTTTGTTGGTGACTAATACCACGACGGACACTAATGTTGCTATGCTTCTTTATCAGAAAAGAAGAAGAAATTATAACGGTAATAAAAACCACTAGAATGCAATTGATTACATAGCAGTCACCGACTAACTCAATCTGGGTGCTAACAATTTTTTTTACCTACCATCAATACGTAATTCAGTCATAACCATACTGATATGAGTTTCGTAATGAGGTTCATTACCACACTGTTAATCCATTACGACGCTGGAACATAAACATGAAGGTTCATTACGACATTGGAACTAAAGAACACGCATCATTTCCAATATGGAATAAAAAATAAAAAATAATTGACAATATAACTACTCAAATGTAAAAAAAAAACGTGGGGTGCTTGACAAAGTTCTCTTGAGCTCTTGAATGCTCAGTATTGTTAATTAAAAAATATAATAATATAGATCGGAAATACCCACGCTATTTTTACATTTGAATAATTAAGTTGTCAATTATTTTTTACTTTTTAGTCCATGGGAAGTAAAGCGTGTTTTTTAGTTTTTTCAAACTAATATTTTTCATGTCATTTTACATGCTTATCCTTTTATTACAGGGTTATTCAAGAAGTCACAGCTTTTTTGGTGACATTTTGTATAATTTTATTTTATATTGTGAGCTTTTGGGATACATGAGTATGAACGAATTGCAAAAAAGCGATTGTTTTAAAATTCACTCAGTAATTAAAAATTTTCTCTGTTAAGTTTTTCAATTTTCTGTTATTACCCTTAGTTGGAGTATACTATTATAATGTCAAACACTTATGGCTCTGCTATGATCAGTTTTTGGAATACACAGGGTGATACATTAAGAGGGACGACCGGCTATGTATCCCTTATTACAAAAGTTTAATATAAAATAAAAATATAGAAAATGTCACCAAAAAAACTATGACCTTTTTACGCACCCTGTACATAATGTTTAATTTGTCAATTTTAACATATTCAAACGATGAGAATTTCAGTGTGTTACTTGGTTTGGTCACATCGTTATTTCAAAGGGTTAATTAAGAAGTTCATTTTGAATAATGCTTGACACCCTGTATCTAACATTATTTTCCATCAAAAACCAAAAATAGTTATTTTTGTATGTAGAGCACGAAATACTACTTTGGTGATCGAGAACTGATTTTTTTTACAAACGTCAAAAAAAAAATAGGTAGTATAAAATGTTTTCACAATTTGAAAAGTGTTATCTGTATCTCGAAAACTAACCCGAGAACACTTTTTTTCAGGTCATATTCTACAACATAGCAAAAATTCAGAAAAATTAACCGTTGCAATTTTCCCATAAGGCTGCTGCTGGTCCTTTGGGTACCGATTGTGAGGTTTGCATTTTTGTGTTACGTGGTTATCATTCTAGGCCATCGATATTGAGCATACGTGCTCTTGAATACAAATCATTGGTTTATATATGTTTGTTCAAAATATCTGTTTTACATACTAGATCGCCTCATGTGTTTTATCTATCGAGTTAGCTGGAATTATTAATGCCGTCCCCGGTCCCCGTATTCAGCCATTCAGGAAGCAGTTTACAATGCCGACATTTTTATTATGTAGATACCAGTACTAACAAAGATTACACAGACGAGATTTAAACTCTTATACCCCCAGACATATTATAATACCATTCAAAACGATAATGAAAGTGGAGTGTTTGAATAGTGAAATAAACGATTATATAGTGTCCTTTATTTTCCACCAGATGTCCATGGTTCCCATCTGGGTAAAACCATTCATTGGCGCAGGTGGAACTTTCGCGATGAAGAAATCGAAAATGCTGAAAGTGAAACTTGCGTTTCAGTATTTTGTTCAAGACTTTTTGTTTTGGAGGAATTACGTTGTTGGGAATGACTGTTGTTTTAATGATTCTCCATTGACGTTCAAAAATATATATTTATAATCTATGGAAAAAAAGGAGATTTCTGTCGTGGCAAACTGAATACTAAAACTGGGAATAATGTAATAGTACCTGGGCGACCTAGCTTTGCACAGTTTTCTTTTCGTTATTTTTGGGAGATTATTTAAATACAAATTACATACTCATTAAATATGAATATATTGCAATGTTATCTACATAAGAACTGCAGGCATTTGAATAAAAAAAAACATGAATGCACTCACTCTGGCACTTTATTTTGAACAAACTTGAGATAATGATATTTATTTCCTTCATAACTATATCCTTGTATGTCTAGGATTTTCAGCTGGAATGAATTTTATGAGATAGCGCTATATGATATTAGTAGGACTGTTATTATTAGCATGAGAGAAGATTAGAAATGATTTTTTGTATAAAATCGCGTACTTTCAGGAAATATCTTACATTGATTTGATCGCGTCATATCGCGCCATCTCACGAAGAGTAGGCTAACAAGCTACAATGCAAGTACCTCAAAAATTCAAAAGATGGCGCCATATGACGTGGAAAGACGCCTATATCGATGAACTGAATAAGCAAAACCAACCAATTCCATCCAAATCGTTAAAGCTATACCCGAGATCGAAAATATATACAAGAAGATTATGATGGAAGAAAATGAAGTAACACACTAACAGCAGGACCAATATGGGGCAATATCGTGGTTTTTCCGCAAAATTTTGATATATGGTCCTGTTATAATCTTCTCAGGCAAAAATCTCAATTTGAAAAAACTAACCGTATAGATATAGATCCACTACATTTAGAGAAGGATATGGTATACACAGTATACTGATGTGATCTGAGAAGAAGGCCTGTTCTTTGCTTATACAGCGTGTCAATATATATGCCCTTTGCATCATTAACCCCCCAATTCAGAATTTGAAATAGCTCCCCAAATAAAAAGATTTTCAAAACACAATAGTTTTTCAGGATGCTGAATTTGTTCTTTCCCAAAAAGGTGCAGATTTGAATTTCTGCAGTAGCATTATTTTTCATATATTTATCATTTGTAAATCTTAAGTGTTAAGGAAAATCATTTGCGACCCGTTCATCATCCGGTTGTTGTTCTTCGGAATTCGTTAAATAAATACCTTGATGGGGATAGTGCAGTTTATTTCACAGGGTTGGTTATATTATAGAAATGATAAATAGAAAATGAACTGCTGGACGCTGGACATTGAACTACATTTGATATATATTGTGAAAAGACTCTAACTGAAAAGAAAAAATCTGAAAGTGGGAATTCGCATTTTCATTCAGATAGTTATTTTCTTAAATTATCTCTAGTTTTCATTGGAAATTCATTGAATAAATTAGACAGGGGGAATGTAATTGAAAAATATCACTATCAGAAATCGTTCATTTCATTGAAGCAAGGTTCGCTTTCCTCGCATTTAATCCCCAATACATTTTTGTCGACGAAAGTCTATTTCGCTTTGCCAAGCTCATCAGGGAGATTGAAAGTATTGGAAAGCAGGCTCTTCAGAAGCAATTATAAACATCAAGTACGGAAATGATGGAAATATTTCTTGCGAGAGAAAGCTTAAATGAAATGAACGATTTCTGTGAGTGATATTTTTTAATTACATTTTTCCTGTCTAATTTATTCAATGAATTTTCAATGAAAAATCACATAAATTGAACTTGTTAGCTCATAATCAAAGAAAAGTCTCCTACAGAAACTTTTGTTTTCATTCGACCCACAATACAGAAACTTCACTCACTTTCTTAAAGCAAAGCAATACTCAAAGAGTTCTAATATTCTTAACGAAGTCATATGCCTGTCACTCATTCTGGATATCACCCTGTGCGCCCGGTCGGTCTTTTGTTTGCCGACATGAATATCATTACTCTATTATTAACTATAGCATTACAGCCTTTGTGTATGAGTGCATTACACAGGCAGACAGCTTTGTTAGGTGTCTGTTCTTTTGTTACGCAATACTATGTCAGCTCTTTAAGATATTCAGCATGACTAATACGAAATACATCTGGTGAAATTTCAATTGAAACGTATGGAAATTGTTTCCGACCACGCCATGTTAATGAGGAGATAAATATTAATGGAATAATAATTTATATCAAGGTACGACAGAGATAGGTATATATAATAGTGGTTATGAAATAACGAATAGCATTTCCACATTTCTAGTTGTGAAATGCAGTCGGTAGCGTCCAGCGTCTGTCATAGTTGATGTTCGCAGCAAGGGCCAGAGAGAAAATTGAGAATTCTTCAGATTTTCAAATAGGTTTTTTATGCAATATGAAATAGAAGTCAACAAAGTACTATAAATTCAACAATAAAGTGGCGGAGATCTGAATAGAGACATATTAAAAAACGATGAGTATATCGATATCTTGTATAGGTTTGAATAGGTTCAAAATGATTTGTTTTTGTTTTTGATTTCCAATTCCTACAGGTTCTCTAACTAATTTAAAATTGAAATTTTCACAATTTTAACGGATTTTCCGATGTCAGTTATTTAACATCTCTTATAATTGGGGGGGTATTTCCGTCCAACTGGAAAATTGGAAGAGTACAACCAGTCCCCAAAAAAGGGAAAAAGACCCTACCCAGCAACTGCAGACCTATCGCAATACTATCTATTATCTCGAAGGTCATGGAGAAAGCTATAAACATCGAGCTCATGAAATATCTAGAACGCTCAGGAATTATCAATGATCGACAATACAGTTTCCGGCATCAGAGATCAACTGGTGACCTGCTTGCTTATGTCTCACATATCTGATGTGCTAGGATGCCTGATCCTAGCGTACCTTTTACATTTTTCACATTTTGCGACCATAACGAGACACATTCGTTAAATACGTAGGTATATAGAAAGAAAGCTAACGAAATTTCCTACAAGAAGATGTTATCGTTTGCTGGCCTAACAGTTCGCTTGTAGGTGTTATACGTGGTTTTGTGTGCTAGGATGGCGGATTCGTGCGATACAATTTTTGTTGCACATTTATCTTTGTTTTATGGTACACCGTGTATCCGAACATATTCGAATCATACATTTTTGGAATCAGCATAAAATTTCGAGTATATCGGTGGTAATTTCGAATGAATCTGATGACTTTGGATATCTGGCCATTTTTAAGGTCCCTTTGATGTTTTTTCGGCTGAAAATTCATTTTGTGCCGATCGACTTGAAAATCACAGCATAAACTAATTTCGGCAGGTTGAATCGATTGGCGTTTGCAGAATTGCTCTATCTCGATTCGGTCGTCGGTTGAAAATGTTATCTAGAGGTTGCAGGTGCCGTTTTCCCGCCAAATTATAAAAAAAAAAATTTCTATGTTATATTCGTGAAATATCAGAGATCAACTGGTGACCTGCTTGCTTATGTCTCACATATCTGATGTGCTAGGATGTCAGATCCTAGTGCACCTTTTACATTTTGCGCATTTTGCGACCATAATGAGTCACATTCGTTAAATACATAGCTATATAAAAAGAAAGCTAGGAAAATTTCCTACAAGATGATATTATCGTTTGCGTGCCTTACACTTCGCTTGTAGGTGTTCAAGAAGAACTTCAATTCCTACCCACTTCAATTCGGCTCTCAAGATGTTCCCAGGACATAACAGGATTTTCCTTTTCGTGGGAACCAGAACTTAAAAAAAAATTTAAACATCCTTCATGAAATAAAAAAATTATAATTTATTCAATAGTTGCAAATGTATGCAAATGTCACATCCACATGATATAAACGTTTACTAATTATCTGAGAAAAATGTATTGAATATCAATAAAATTTTGATTTTTTGAAAATATTACTTGGACGTTCATAAAATCAGTTGTGGAATCATCTGCGATTGAAAGACATACTCAAGTCACTATTTTCCATCGTTCAAGATAACTTCTTGGCAGGTATTCATGTTGAAAAAAGAAACATTCTCCATTAAAATTGAAAAATGTGATTTTTTTGTAATACCTAACCGAAAACAACCATTTCCCCGGCTAAAACCACGCTGTACATTGAACTACATCTGATAGATATTGTGAAATTACTCTGACAAAAAAAAATCTGTAAGTGATAATTCGCATTTTCATTTAGATAGTTGAGAAAAATCAACTATTATTATTTTGGTCCAGGAGCTGGAAGAGAAGGAAGGAAGGTCCTTTTGGCAAATTAAAATTGTTAAAAAAAATAATTTGGTCAATTGGCGAATCCACTTCCGCAAGTCTGATAGGGCGCTTGCGGTTATTTCTCTACTACGCAGCATATAACAAAAAAAAATATATTTTTTTGACAATTTTTTTTATCTTTCAATTTAGTATTCACAGAATTCGAAAAATTATCCAAGACGTTTTTGTCGGTTATAAAGTATTACCAGACTTAAAAAAATAATAAAAATATTTCTTGAGGAGTATTTAAAAAATAAAATTGTTCTGCTAGCGAGTACTTATGGAAAGTGGGAAAAATTCTCTAGAAAACTCGGAAAATTGGTTTTCCATCAAAAATTTGGAAGGGGTCAAAAATTTTGATATAATGTACAGAAACAAACGTGTGGAGCGTAAAAATCTTCATTAAAAAGGTTTTCATATATTTTTTCGAGAATAGCTTCCCATGAGTCATAATTGATATTCTCAGACTAAAATCGACTAAAATATCTTTATCTCCCTTGTTTGTGGTCGAAAATTCATAAACTGAACGGTGTTTTGAAGAAAATTCCTTCAACAATTATCATATATAGCTGGCGGGGTCGGTAGAAGTGGTTGTATTTGTAATGAACTTTGATTAATAAACAATTCAATTTTACCAATTTTTACGTTTTCCTATCGAATTAACTTGACAAACTGAGTTTGCTCAAAGCAACAGTATATCAAATTTGAACAAATCAGATATATAACATTCAGTCCCAATTTATCTTGGGCCTGACTGAATCAAGTTTTTCTGTACCCGTTGTTTTTAAGTTCGCTCATTTTTTATTTTACAATCGACGTAAAAATATCTAAGTGGAGGTTTCTGAAAAAACGTACTGTACATTCAGAATATGTATTTAAAAACCTCTGATAACAAAGTTTTCATTCATCATTTTTTTCTTCCTTGGAAATTTCACGAACTAAAAACAGCGGGCACAGAAAAACTTGATTTATTTAGGCCTAACGAGTACCGGGAAAAAAGTGAGTACTTACAAAATTATACTTTTTCGCAATTTCAACTTCCCAAAAGGACCTTCCCAAAATTTGTCATCAGCTCTCCGGCTATAAGTACCTACGTTCCCTACGGGTTAGTAATGATTTTCTGTGATATATGCGCCTCATATCATATTCATCACTTTGTGGGAACGCATGGAGAGAAATGTATTAATTATTGCGGCTTTGTCGAAATCATTTGTTACATTTATTTCAATCTTTGTCGCCCTCTATGAAGAAATCTCGGAAGTTCATCTAAAATGTTACTACTACTATCACTGCATCACACCAACTGGTGCTTTATGCATCAAATCGCGCCGGATAGATATATCCCACGAAAAAAATTGACGTGCAAATTCTGGCCGAGGTAATTCTCGCGAGCGAAGCGATTTGCATAGTTGCACGTACGCGAGAGGAGACAGCATCCGAATATCTGCATATATCGGCCTGTGGGTTCGAATTCTTCGTCTGTTATCCGCCACCCATCACCACCAATGAGGTCGTCGACTCCTTAAACCAGTAATTTAATAGTGGTGCCCGTGCTATAGGCCAATCATTTTGGCAAAAATCGGGAAAAAGTTACAAAACAACAGAAACTTTCACAAAAGTTGTATTTTATTACCTAATGAAGCTATATAAATTTGCCCTCTCGTACAAGCCCGGCAACATTGTAAAAAAAATATTATAATTGAGACTATTTATTTGTAGAGAAAAATGCAAGAGTCGTAAAATGGTGGAAACAAAGAAAATATCATCCTTCATCTTTCCCCAAGTTTGCGAACATTTCCATGTTTGGCATGAGATTAAATAAATAATTCATTCGGCAAGACTTTTGACATGGAGAGAAACGTCACTTTACGTCACAAACCATTGGCCAATCTCACTTTTAGCAAATATAGCAGACATTTTTGAAAAATTATTCAGTGCAAGGGTTATGAGATTCGTGAGTAAAAATGAATTCTTGAAAAATACCCAATTTGGGTTTCAAAAAGGTGTATGCATACAAGATCTATCTACAGTGATATTGACAAGTCATTGCCTACTGCTGGTGTATTCCTAGATTTGCGAAAGACTTTTGACACCGTACACCGTGAGCTGCTTTTAAAAAAACTAGAAATTTTAGAATTTCGTTGAAAACTATATAATAAAAGATCGCAAAAAGTGAGAATACAAGAGGATATTAGCTCAACACAACCAATTTGAAGTTCTGCAATTAACTGTTATGGGACCCATACTCTTTTTGATATATATCATGATTAAAACAGCAAATGCATATCATACATGCAGATGATACAGTCGTTTTGGTGAATGGAAAACTTAGCTGTGAACTAAAAACTATTATGCAAATATCTATGAAAATCATAAAAAATTGGCTCGAACGGACCCCTTGTCACTTGTCTTTAGTCAGCAATTTGAAATAAATTTGTTGAAAGTATAATTTTTTCTTAAAAAAACAATTGAATGTAATGCTTTCAGACTCAAAGATCTTTTTTGAGATAAATATAAGATTTTTGATCCAAAGTTTCAAATTTTGCACTCAATAGAATGATTCCAGTTCTTGACATAATTTTTTGGGTTTATCACCTTCCACAATCTGAAAATGAAAAAAATTTTTAATCCAAAGAAATCTGTCAACAGTTTTCAAAAAAAGAGAAGTATTCTTTGTTAATTCGATCTCATTTTTTCAGATAGGCAAATTCAGTGTAGGGTACGTTACTGACAAAAATTAATTTCTTTCAAGACAGCAGTCTTGTGAACGCAGTAACTTATCGGGCAAATTAATTAATTTGCCCTTCTACACTTGTACAGATTTCTTTGGATTAAAAATTTTTTTCATTTTCAGATTGTGGAAGGTGATAAACCCAAAAAATTATGTCAAGAACTGGATTTCCTCCACAAAATCAAACTTTTAATCAATATTTAGAATGATTCCAATTGACAAATGAAAAGCGGTTCCCGAGTTACCGAGGAAAAAGTACGTGACAGATAAATCACCGAAGTTTCAGGAAAGTTTCAGAGTAAACAAGGATATATACGGACCATACGTGTGCAAGTACAACCTTGAATAAATTAAAAAACCATCACTTTTTTATTTGTAGAAAAACAATGACCTCAGATGCAATATACACAAAACTATTCATGAACAACTCTTATACAGCTCGGATGCAAATTTTACAGAACATTTTATCCCATATATGTATCTTCCATAGAACAATTGTTCTGTCCATAGATCTGTGTTTCACATTTGAGATATAACTGCAGTACTCTGTTGAGGCGGACATTTTCCTAAACTAGTACTATGAATGGACTAATCTGGTGATATAACAGTGATTTCCCATAAAACAATCTCATGTCTCTGTGATGCAATGATTCTGTAATTTGCTCAATTGGGATATTGCCGGCCTTGTCCGAGGTGGAAAATTTGTATAGTTTCATTTAGCACTAATATACAACTTTTGTGGAAGTTTCGTTTCTTTTGCAATTTTTTCCCAATTTTTGATTTTGAATGCTATAATGATTGGCCTACTAGCTGCTCAGTCCGAGACGCACTGCAACTCTTGCAATGGTAATGTCCGCCGATGTTATTGCCTGCTGGACATTGAAATCGCTCGAATCGAACACTCACGAAAACTGAGACCACTGCTTATACTCCGAGAAAATTAAGGCAAAAAATTTTGCGAAACTGACTAAACTTCGAGCGCGAAAAGGAGGAGGAGGAGTGATTGGAGTAATTGGAGTAATTGGTGGAATAATGGATACGCTGATTTTTAATCTAAAAATTATATCGGCTTGGTAGAAATCTTAGATGGACGTGGCGACTGATTAGCTGAGTAAATGACACCAGCGCGCCTTCCAGATGTATCGGAGCTCCGGAGACAGAACCCAACTGAGATATTCTTAACGAAAATAAGTATTTTTGTTATAAAAATATGGGTATATTTTGAATGAGCCCCAAAATAGACATTACGTGCTAAGTTTTATACTCTGTCCCAAAATAATATTTGACCACCAAAAGTAATAAACGAGCACCAAAAAAACCTCGACCATAAATGCACAGGTTAAGATTGCGTGTCAAGCGCGAGCGAAAATCTAATTCACGCATTTTCGACTTCCAAGCTAGGTTTATTTTGGTTCTCAAATATTTAGTTTTAAGTAAGATTTGGGGTATCAACAACAATTATTGCTGGGGAAATATATAAATAAGCTTCAAAAGTCAATACCTGGGGCTCAAAACTCAATACTTTGCGGCTCAAAAATCAATAATTTGGTAATTAAATTTTGGTGCTCAAATATAATTTTTGGTGACATGAGTTAAATATTTGGAAATCATATCAATATTACTTTGGTGTTCGGTTAAATACGACCCTAAATATATCACTAATTATTATTCTACAATATAACCAGGTTCTGTTTTCAGTCTTTTTTCTATCAAATGACTAATTTCATTGGACTAGCACACCAACGACGCCCACTGTCACAGCGATGCTGATTTGTTTTGATTTCGTCACGAAAAATGGATGTTTTTAGACTTTTGACCTCAAATTTGTATGCATTCCACGGGAACGTTTTGTTTATCTTTTATTCTTACAAAATACTGCCAATTTAAAAAATTGTCAGGTGGGCAAAATTAATCACAGAGCATGGGGATTGAAGACCCTACAGAAGTTGTATTACCTGAGATTATATCGGGCATTGCTTCTTCGGAGAAAATTTTGAGCTTCTCTACCTGTCGTATTTGATTACCACTACATAATTTTGAGAGTTTCGTTCAAGATGCCAATCTGCTGTTGAATTAAATTTCAAATATCTTATGAAGGTGGTCTGAAAAGTAACCAGCCTAGTTAAACTTTTATCGGGAAGAGGAGGAAGAGTAGGAAGAGGAGGAAGAGGAGGAAGAGGAGGAAGAGGAGGAAGAGGAGGAAGAGGAGGAAGAGGAGGAAGAGGAGGAAGAGGAGGAAGAGGAGGAAGAGGAGGAAGAGGAGGAAGAGGAGGAAGAGGAGGAAGAGGAGGAAGAGGAGGAAGAGGAGGAAGAGGAGGAAGAGGAGGAAGAGGAGGAAGAGGAGGAAGAGGAGGAAGAGGAGGAAGAGGAGGAAGAGGAGGAAGAGGAGGAAGAGGAGGAAGAGGAGGAAGAGGAGGAAGAGGAGGAAGAGGAGGAAGAGGAGGAAGAGGAGGAAGAGGAGGAAGAGGAGGAAGAGGAGGAAGAGGAGGAAGAGGAGGAAGAGGAGGAAGAGGAGGAAGAGGAGGAAGATGAGGAAGAGGAGGAAGAGGAGGAAGAGGAGGAAGAGGAGGAAGAGGAGGAAGAGGAGGAATAGGAGGAAGAGGAGGAAGAGGAGGAAGAGGAGGAAGAGGAGGAAGAGGAGGAAGAGGAGGAAGAGGAGGAAGAGGAGGAAGAGGAGGAAGAGGAGGAAGAGGAGGAAGAGGCGGAAGAGGAGGAAGAGGACGAAGAGGAGGAAGAGGAGGAAGAGGAGGAAGAGGAGGAAGAGGAGGAAGAGGAGGAAGAGGAGGAAGAGGAGGAAGAGGAGGAAGAGGAGGAAGAGGAGGAAGAGGAGGAAGAGGAGGAAGAGGAGGAAGAGGAGGAAGAGGAGGAAGAGGAGGAAGAGGAGGAAGAGGAGGAAGAGGAGGAAGAGGAGGAAGAGGAGGAAGAGGAGGAAGAGGAGGAAGAGGAGGAAGAGGAGGAAGAGGAGGAAGAGGAGGAAGAGGAGGAAGAGGAGGAAGAGGAGGAAGAGGAGGAAGAGGAGGAAGAGGAGGAAGAGGAGGAAGAGGAGGAAGAGGAGGAAGAGGAGGAAGAGGAGGAAGAGGAGGAAGAGGAGGAAGAGGAGGAAGAGGAGGAAGAGGAGGAAGAGGAGGGAGAGGAGGAAGAGGAGGAAGAGGAGGAAGAGGAGGAAGAGGAGGAAGAGAAGGAAGAGGAGGAAGAGGAGGAAGATGAGGAAGATGAGGAAGAGGAAAAAGAGGAGGAAGAGGAGAAAAAGGAGGAAGAGGAGAAAAAGGAGGAGGAAGAGTACGAACGTAGGTTGAAAAGTTCATCATAAACATGACAATTTGCTATAATTTGGCATATAGGAAATTGCTCATAATACAAGTCATACTTTAAGGGTATTTACCTCAGATCAATAAAAAATCGTATTAACCCTCATATCTCCCGTTACATCAATTTGCGAGTGTTTATTTCTTCACCATTATTTTCTATGATGTATTTGTAATGTGTGTACAAATTTTCACGTTTTTAAATTGGTAGGAAATGGCTCAAAATACGAGTCATACTTGAAGGGTATTTACCTCAGATCAATAAAAAACTGTATTAACCCTCATATCTCCCGTTATATCAATTTGTGAGTGTTTATTTCTTCACCATTATTTTATATGGTGTTATTGTAATGTGTGTACAAATTTTCGCGTTTTTGAATTGGTAGAAAATCGCTCAAAAGACGAGTCATACTCCAAAGGCATTTACCTCAGATCTGAATTGTCAATTCAGCTTCTTCCTCCGACATTGTGGGAGGTCAGTGAACAAATCTTCCTTGAAATTCCTGATTTATATCTCAAACCTAATAAGGCAATTTAATATTTAAGGATTTTCCATAAGCAGCTTGAGCGGGATTAAATCGAGGCATACATTGAAATAATTACCGACATTAATCAGTCCTTAAGATAGGGGAGCTGTTGAGTTAATCAGAATCGCAGTTGGCCACGAATAATAATCGCCAGAGGCGCACGTACAGGTTACATTGAACTAGAAATTATATAGCCATTCCGGTGACCTTGAAATACAAGAATATCATTCTACCCACTATGAAATTCGATTGGTGATGATATACTAATTGTTTGATGGTTCACATTATTGGTGAAACGTTGTCGATTGAACGAGTGACTGATTAATTTATTGACAATATTAACTGGTTGGTGAGTTGATGCATCAATGAGTTAATGGAAATGGTCAATTCATTCTTCAATAATTATTCCTATGACATCTCGAATCGAACTGAGGATAGTTCCATAGTGAATCCTTCCTGTTTTAAGAGGCCATCAGAAGGAAATGGGTCTCCATAATCGCATGGTGACATACTCATATCGAAGGCCACCATTGGAATGTAGAAAAATTAAAAAATAGAGCCATTTGAACTTCTGAGAAACGACCAAAACACTAGTTAGGATATGTGAATGATAACTTCGTTGTTTGGAGCCACGGAAGAGAAGAACTTCAGAACTCCTTAAATCATCTGAATGATTTTGTAGATCCTAAGGCGCCAAACCGAAGCCGCATGTCACCCAAATCGAAAGTGCGCTTCAAAGCAGTACTATGAATGACGTGCCAGGAACGAGAGCTCCACTTCCAATTGATATGTCAAGAGTATAAGAGATTTCAAACGAAGAAGACCACGGCAGAACCTGGAAACCAACCAGAACATTGACGTAATAACGAACAGATAAAGTTAAAAAATTCATTTGTCTTATGGTATTTGTCCTAGGTTTTTCATCAGTTAGCTTCGAAAAGATTATTAATGAACATAATAATTTGTGAACCGAAAATACAAGTTTTGCTACATTTATTAACAGAGAACCACATATTCGAAAGTAATTTTCAATTAACTGATCCACCATTAAATAGGCTATGGATATATGTTTAATTTCAACTAGGTAATTTCAAACCAAAATTCGTGATCAATCTTGGAGTTATGAGGTACGCCCCTGGCAACGATGACCACACCGTAGCTAATAATTTATCAAATATAACTGCGAAAAGCCTGAAAAGTATACACCAGGGGAGAATTCCCATGTCAAATGATTATCTATTATTTTATTAGCACTGTAATACGAATAAGATACCAACTAGCTTTAAATAATTATGACATTATTTCAAGATAACATATTTTGCACCACTGGATAGCAGCTAGGAATTCATGCGTCTATAGAGGCGCACTCAGAAATCCTTTAGAAATCGCGAAAAAGTATGAAAAGTTACACACCTGAATAATAAACAAGAAACTTAGGTACTTGTATCAGGTGCGCACAGAAATATTAAAGGGGTGGTATTTAACTGCCTACCAAATTTACCCATTTTTTCTGTAAAAAAATAACCATGTGTCCCAAAAATACTAAATACCCACCAAAATTAAGAAAAAGAAATATTTACATCATGCTAGTCTCTTACCTTATTTGATCCTCAGAATAACTTTTGTTGGACAAAAATACCAAATGTTCACTAAATTTTAATTGCTTAAAATGCTCTCAATTGATACACATTCCTAACCTGAGAAGCCAACCTAGCTTGCAAGTTGAAAATACGTGAATTCTATATTTGGTGAACATTTCACATTAATATTTTTTGATTCTGATTACCGAAATTCCCTATCGTTCAGGGACCTTTGTGAGAGCCGAGGAAAAGTTTGTAGGAATTGGTGTTCCTGTTGAATTTTTGCAGACGGTATGCCTCAGGGAACACCTTCCGGGGCAGTGAGTTCCTCGAATAATAAAATATCCCGGAAGCAAAATACCTATTCATTTGTATTTCCGGGCGAGAGGTACTAGAGGTATCACCATCGAAAAACTTAAATATACCCAGCAACTACAGACCTATCACTACTAAATGTTATCTAGAAGGTGACGGAGAAAGCCATCAGCATAGAGCTCATGGAATATCTAGAACGCTCAGGAATTATCAATGATCTAGTGACCGGCTTCCTTATGTCTCACATATTTGGCAGCCATTTATCGAAAGATTTGGTGAAACTCTGGCCGTTGCATTGGACATCTCCAAGGCCTTTCATCGCATTCATCACCAGGGATTCCCTGCCAAACTTCCATATCCTTCTCTCAGAATATTTCCAAATGTGTAAAATAAGAGGCAAACAACTGATAGAAAACAAATACTTCTCTGGCTAATACCACGACGGACATTAAATTACATCTGACAGATATTAGAGTAACTACATCAGGAGTAGCCATGCCAATGAAATCTTTCATTTCAATGTTCCATCAGCAGTAACCTTTTTGAGAAAAACATGTGAGGTCCATAATTTTTTTCTTCATAACCAGATTTAGTTGAAATTCCGATCAGATATATTTCGAAACATTCTAAATCCAGGGGTGTAATCAGAATTTTGACAAATTTCTGAATTTGAAATGGTGTGTTGATTTGAGGGCATAATTTTGAATTTTTATTCCTCCATACTTTTATTTTTCATGGAGGCATTCCTACATAAATTTGACATATGCCATTTGAAAATGTCTGCCCTGATAATGGAGATTCATTCGTGAAATTTAGTGTCTCAGTGGATTTTTTGATTGTCTATCTAATGAAAAAAAAGCATTCCAATTGGTAAAATATTCATGTTTAATAAAGGTGATTCCATTTTCAATGGTACACACTGTATACCAGAGGATCTAGCAGAATTAATATGCGTACGCATATCTCCATTTATAAACGTGTTCCTGTCAAACTGAAGTTTCCGGAAGAAGATCAAGACTAATGAGACATGGCACACCTCGATTACGTGAATGCCTTCAACAAACAAAAAAGAGCGAAGACTTCAATTTATAAAGTAGACGCTGACGGACAATACCGAGACATAAGGAAAATGCGGAGAATAGACACCTTGTGATGGATGACCGCTGTTTGTCACATAAATAGCGAGTCTAGTAGAGTTGCACTATTAGAACAGGGAACGAAGGTATCCAAGTATAAGTTTGTCCATCCACCACGGTAATAGATATAATTTTGGTGGAAAAAGTAGCATAATAAAAGGGCCATCTATATGGATGTATGGAATTTTTTTTGATGTTCGTATTATTTTGGGAAAATTAAATTTTTACCGATTGTTTTTAACTTTCAATAGCTTGTTATTCATGATACAAGTGTGGAATTTTCAGTATCTACCGGAGTTTTCCGCACTTCATGGTAACAAGCCAAAATCATTCCTATACCAAAAATAAAGAACCCTATTAATCCCTAAGATTTTTGCCCCATATCAATACTTCTCACGTTATCGAAACTTTTTGAAAAAATTATCGAGGTTATTCTCTATTTGAACCATTACCCTATTCACAATTCATTCCAATCAGGTTTTCGTCAAACACACAACAGTTTCCGCAGTCACTACTGACGATTAGTAAAGTAATGGAGAGCAAACAGGTCACTATACTAGTCCTGTTGGACTTCAGCAATGCGTTCGACTACATCGACTTCGATATATTACTAGCCAAACTACGTTTAAAAAGGGGTTTCTCCACATTCTAGTATATTCTTCAGCTCGTATCTCAAAGAAAAAAAGATTTCAGTTAGCGTGAACGATTGTCTTTCTGACTGGGTAGAAACTACACACAAATCACATAAAAAACACACACAAAACACATACAAAACACAAACAAAACACAAACAAAACACAAACAAAACACTCACAAAACACAAAAAAACACACAGAAAAACACACAGAAAAACACACACAAAACACTCACAAAACACACAAAAAACACATACCAAAGAATACAAAACAAACACGCAACAAACACGAAACATACACAAAACATACAAAACTCACATAAAACACACAAAAAACACATACAAAATACACACAAAACACACACAAAACACATACAAAACACACAAAAACACAAACAAAACACTCACAAAATACACACATAACACACAAAAACACATACAATACAATACAAAACAAACAAAAAACACACACAAAACACTCACAAAACACAAAAAAACACACAGAAAAACACACGGAAAAACACACACAAAACACTCACAAAACACACAAAAAACACATACCAAAGAATACAAAACAAACACGCAACAAACACGAAACATACACAAAACATACAAAACTCACATAAAACACACAAAAAACACATACAAAATACACACAAAACACACACAAAACACATACAAAACACACAAAAACACAAACAAAACACTCACAAAATACACACAAAACACACAAAAACACATACAATACAATACAAAACAAACAAAAAAACACACACAAAACACTCACAAAACACACACAAAACCCCCAAAAAACACATATAAAACATACACAAAACACACACAAAACACACACAAAATACACACAAAACACACACAAAACACACACACACACCGCAGAAAGGTTGACGATCTCTCTCCTCTTTTGTATAGATATTTTCATTGACGAAGCTCTTTCGAAATATCATCAATCGTTCCACCGATAGCAGTCCCATCGAGACTGACCCGTCGAGCTCAGTTCTCAAATCTAAATGCCGCCACTATGGAGGCATGCCAAACATCTCTTTCCCAGTGCTCGTTCTTCCAACGTACGGCAAAGCTGTAGAACTTGCTGCCTCGGGAGTTGTTCCATGAGGCACACAGCCTTCAGAAATTCAAGAAGAACACGAATTTCCTACCTATTCGGCTCTCACGATCTTCTCTGAACGAGTGCTGCACCCAAACACACATTGAAACTTCTAGATTCTGCCCAAAAAGAGCCATTCGTCTCGTCGGTGATAGTTCGCTCACAAGCTTGCTCATTTCTCTGGAACAGCGCAGAAAGGTTGGCGATCTCTTTCTGTTTTATAGATATTTTCATGGACGAAACTCTTCCGAAATATCATCAATCATTCCACCGAAAGTAGTCCCATCGAGACTGACCCGTCGAGCTCAGTCCTCAGATCTATACCGTCACTATGGACACATGCCGAATATCTCTTTCCTACGGCTCGATCTTCCAACGTACGGCAAAGCTGTAGAACTCGGAAGGGGTTCCCTGAGGCACACAGCTTTTAGAAATCCAAGAAGAACATGAACTCCTACCTACTCAGCTCTCACAATGTTCGCTTGACAATAAAAGAGTTTCCTTTTCGTCAAAACCAGAACTTAAAAAAAATTAAAGCAAAATACTATTGGTACCATACCTCATAGTCATACTGTAGATGAATTTATTTTTCTGAAAACAAACTTTTTTCAAAAATATTTATTCATTTCAGTCTGCACTATTCTCCATATCATGAATAAATTTGAATTCGCCCGCCGATTATTTTCGATCTACGAACGAAGAATCCCGAATAGCGTCGAGAGAATGAGTGGGGACGTTATCACACCGATGACACACAGTTTCAGTCCTGGCGTGGATTAGTCAGTTCGTTTGCGACCGGCGGAGAGAGAGCATCTTGATTTTTATTCGGGTGCTCCGTGAATATTTCGAGTAGAAGTGAATTTTTTCGTTTGTTTATATACAAAGTGAATACAATAATCAAAGTGAAGTGAAGTGAATTTCAATGTTATAGTGGGTGCATATCCTTAGTGGATAAAAAGAAGTGAAGTGAATTTTGTGTTGATATACTGGGTGTACAACCCCCAGTGGATATACAATGAAGCTACGGGTACGTACATGATTTTCGATATTATTAGGACTTTTGAACTATCCGGTAATATGTGTTAGATTTCAATTTTCTATTCGACATTCTCTGCTGTTTTGCGAAGCAGGCCTCATTTCATTTGTTTACCAGTAATCACGCGGTTTTAACGCAACAGCGTAATTTTCGAAATTTTTACTCACCATCCAATATTAAATGGGAACTGTTTGCAACGATCTCTAAATTAAATAAACTCGATGCTAACACATTAGGTCGGTAGAAATGGACAATCAATTCACATTAATTCCAAAAGTTTTCATTGGTCAAGTGAATGGTATATCGAGAAAGCAATAAATCTTTGTTTGCAACCTCTTCCGAAGTACTCAACATTGTCAAAATGGCAATTAACTTGAACTTTGCGGTATGCTCGTTGAGAAAATTCCAAAAGTTCCGCAAACTTGGAGTAGTACTGAAAATATTATTTCATATCACGAATCAAGTTTGCAACCAAGTCAAGTGTACGGGACATTTTTGTTATCGACCTACAATGTTTTTTTGATATATCATAAGAGAAAATTCCAAAAATTCTGCAAACTTGACAAATACATCGGAAAAATATTCCGAACAATTGTGCAGATTTGCAACCTTTTACGTTGACCGAAACATAGGTATATTGTTTTAATTCGTGGTAATTTTTTTGATCAAGGTGGTCTCGAAATAATTACAAAAGTTTTGCAACATTGTTGCAAATTTTGAAAACATCCATTCTGAAGCATTCATAAATTTGCAACCTTGTACAAGGTTGCAGTAGACGATCCGGAACTTCATGCAATTTTCAAGTTCCGGATCTTGAACAATGCATCAGAATAGATGCTAAAATTTGCAACAAAGTTGCCAAACTTTTGTAATTATTTCGAGACCACCTTGATCAAAAAAATTATCACGAATTAAAAAAATAAATGTTCCGGTCAACGCAAAAGGTTGCAAATCTACAAGACTGTTCGGAATATTTTTCCGATGTACCTGTCAAGTTTGCAGAACTTTTGGAATTTTCTCTAATGTTATATCAAAGAAAAACATAGGTCGATAAAAAAAAATGTTCCGTACACTTGAATTTGTTGCAAACTTCATTCGTGATGGGAAATAATATATTCAATACTACTCCAAGTTTGCAGAACTTTTGTAATTTTCTCAACGAGCAAAATTCAAGTAAATTGCCATTTTGACGATGTTTCGGATTTCGGAACGAGTTGCAAATTGAGATTTAATGCCTTCTCGGTGTACCATTCACTTGACCAGGAATTATTTTTGAATTTTCGATTTTTCATGTCCAGCTCTACTGGCCTACTTCGAAGGTTGGCACGAAAGTCGTAAGCAAGTCTTAAACATAAAACAACTACTGTCCCGTACGACTATTAAATTATTGAATATGAATATTCTTCCATTTCATATTGAATTCAAAAAGCGTTTTCTCCAAAATATGCCCTACATTTGTCGCTTGGTATCTCTTTAGTAATTGATTTAAAAAAGCCTTTTTGTCGACACTTTATAATCACACTAAATATGCAGTTATTTCTCTTAAAACAAGATAGTTCAGAAATGAAAATCGGCTAGGCCACGAATTGTTTCTAAAACTACTTTCACAAAATAAAAAAAGGAATTTTATGAATATGTACCTACATATACATTTTTCTGTCAGAAATGAAATTTTTTTCCACTCTGGCGAGTAAATAATAATAATTAAAATTAAATTTAAATCAGACCTTACAGTCACACTGTAGATGAATTTATTTTCCTGAAAACGAACATTTTTCAAAAGCATTATTTCATTCTACATTCATGAATAAATACGAATTTGCCCGCAATGATTCGCGAGCTACGAACGAAGAATCCCGAATAGCGTCGAGAGAATGAGTAGGGATGTTATCATAACGATGACACACAATTTCAGTTGGAGTTAAATTAGTCAGTTCGTTTTCGACCGGCGAAGAGAGAGCATCTCATATTTTTATTAGGGTGCTCCGTGAATATTTCGAGTGAATTATTTCGTATATTTGTTTTTATATACTGAGTGAATTCCATAATTAAAGTGAAGTGAATTCAATAATTGAAGTGAAGTGAATTCAATAATTGAAGTGAAGTGAATTCAATAATTAAAGTGAAGTGAATTTCAATGTTATAGTGGGTGAATAAATATCCTTAGTGGATAAAAAGAAGTGAAGTGAATTTTGTTGTGTATTTTGTGTTGATATACTGGGTGTACACCCCCGGTGGATACGATGAAGCTGCGAGTAACTAGGTACATGCTTTTCGATATTATTATGATTTTGGAATTCTTCGGTAAAATGTTTTGGATTTCGATTTTCTATTCTGCTATGTTTTGCGAAACAGGCCTCGTTTCATTTCATTTGTTCACCAATTATCACGCGGTTTTAACGCATTAGCGTAACTGTTGACATATTTTCTTAAATAGGAACTGTTTGCAACACTCTTTACAGTAAATAATCCGAAAGAGGAATACACTGTATTTACCTTCTTTTGTCAACTACATTATTTCAAAACAATAAAAAAATTATAAAAATTTTCCGCTACAAATACAACGGATTAAATCGTGTCAAACATAAAACTACGACCGTAGAACTATTTTAAATGAATATTCTTCCATTTAACTTTGAATTCAAAGAGTCTTCTCTCCATATATTCCTACGGATGTCTTTCAGTGATAGATTGTCGTTCAGTAATGAATAAAAAAAAATCAGTCTATATTTTATGAACGGAAGGCAGCGACAGAAAATTTGCACATATTCCTACAAAGCTAGTTTTTTGTCGTTTTGCTGTTTCAATGTAACAGGTAAATAAAATGAGAGTCTACCAACCCAATGATGGTGCGTTCATATACAGTGAGCAATATATTTTTATTTGAGTTATCAAAATTCTGAATTTCTAAACGGTGTACAGGGAAGAACAAGAAATAGAATTTTGATCTGGGCTAAACAACCCTGGCAGTAACTCTATAAGTATTTTTTTCAATATTCTACAGCTCCTTTGAATAAACTCTTTTGATAATGTCAAAAATAAGATCAAAATTCTTATTTTGTTCTCCCCTGTACACCGTTTAGAAATTTAGAATTTGGTAACTCAAATAGAAATATCCCGCAATGCAAATTTTTATGAAGATTCAAACTTTTCGGCAAATAGACTCTCGTTCTGTTAACTTGTTACTTCTAAACAACAAACTGACAAAAAATTTGCTTTGTAGGAATATGTGCAAATTTTCTGTCGTTCTGAGTTATTTCGGTAAATATTCGATCAGAATAAGCCATCGGATTTCTAAAAAAAAATGTGAAACTTCAGCGTATTTTGGTTTCCTAAACAAAAAATCCAAATGAAATTTTTGGAGTTCTCAAGTAATTTCAAAGATACGCTGATAACTGACTTTTCTAGGGAAACTACCGCAAAAAAAATTAAAATGCCTGCTTCTTTTCACCACTACGTTCTACATAACATTCACAAGTTTTCCACTTTTTTTTTTAATTGAAAACGGCACTTTTTGTCAAAACATTCGGTTTTATTCTAACATATCTAGGGTGGGGGGCAATAGGGTACAAGTCCAAATTTGTTCAAAATGTGTTGACGCCCATTGACAAAGTTGTTTACTCTCATATGGCCACATTGATATAGCTTCATATACACGGTAACATGAGAAATAATTTGGTATAAGTCCCAACTTGCAATTTCAGACAGGTCCACTCATATCGTTTGAGCCTGTCGAGTTTCCTAAAATTTTGGCGTTCGCAGAATTTGTTTATCTCTAACCGTTCTCGAGTTGGTCAGCTCAAAATCAGTTTTTCAAATTCGAAAAATTGAAAATGAAAATTCTCAGAAAATTGGATTTTCTACCTTAAACACCCTTGTTTGGCTAAATCTCATATCTGAGCACATAAAATATAATAATGATTATTATCATGCATGATGATTATAATATACATAATTTTTTGAACTTTTATTATTTTGTCCTTGCACGTATTTTGACGTGCTGATTCCGAATGTTTGAACGAAAATGTCGAAAACGCATAAGAAATATTTTTGGCGGCAAAAAAAACATCTAAAAACTGAATTAGAATTGACCAACTCGAGAACGGTTAGAGATAAACAAATTCTGCGAACGCCATTCGATTCAGAATGGTCGAATTAGTATGTATTGTGAATTTCGAGTCGAAAGAAAAAAATTCAAAATTACTCGAAAAAGTTGCAAGGGGTTTACCCCTAGAAATCATCAAAAATACCAAGTCGTCACATCGACTTGAAATTCGCACTATATACGTAAAATTTTATGCTCAGTCCAAAAATGTATGATTTTTTATGCTCAGATATGATTGAGATTTTTATTATTCATTTTTCGAATTTATAATTTTTGTCCTCGAACGTATTTTGACATGCTGATTCCGAAATTTTTGACAAAAATATCGAAAACTGATTGGAAATATTTTTGGTGGCAAAAAAAAACATCTAAAAACTAAATTAGAACTGACCAACTCGGGAACGGTTAGATATAGATAAATTCTGCGAACGCCAATCGATTCGGAATGGTCGAATTAGTATGTATTATGAATTTCGAGTCAATAGAAAGAAATTCAAAATTACTCAAAAAAGTTGCAAGGGGTTTACCCCAAAAAATCATGAAAAATACCAAGTCGTCACATCGACTTGAAATTCGCACTGTATACGTAAAATTTTATGCTCATTACAAAAATGTATAATTTTTTTATGCTCAGATATAAGATTTAGCAGGAAAAAGGTGTTTAAGATAAAAAATTAAATTTTCTGAAATTTTTTATTTTTCATTTTTTGAATTTCAAATTTTTGTCCTCGAATGTATTTTGGCGTGATGATTCCGAATCTTTCAACAATAATGTCGAAAACTCATAAGAAATATTTTTGGCGACAAAAAAAACATCTGAAACCTGATTTAGAGCTGACCGACTCGAGAACGGTTAGAGATATACAAATTCTGCGAACGCCAACCGATTCAGAATGGTCGAATTAGGATGTTTTGTGGATTTCGAGATAATCTAAAAAAATTAAAAATTACTCGAAAAAGTTGCAAAGGGTTTACCCCTAAAAATCATCAAAAATAGCAAGTCATCATATCGACTTGAAATTCGCACTATATACGTAAAATTTTATGCTCAGTCCAAAAATGTATGATTTTTTATGCTCAGATATAAGATTTAGCCGGAAAAATATTTTTAAGATAAAAAATGAAATTTTCTGAGATTTTTATTATTCATTTTTCGAATTTCAAATTTTTGTCTTCGAACGTATTTTGACATGCTGATTCCGAAATTTTTGACAGAAATGTCGAAAACTGATTGGAAAAATTTTTGGCGGCAAAAAAACCATCTAAAAACTGAATTAGAACTGACCAACTCGAGAACGGTTAGAGATAGACCAATTCTGCGAACGCCAATCGATTCAGAATGGTCGAATTAGTATGTATTCTGAATTTCGAGTCAATAGAAAGAAATTCAAAATTACTCGAAAAAGTTGCAAGGGGTTTTTTACCCCTAAAAATCATGAAAAATACCAAATCGTCACATCGACTTGAAATTCGCACTGTATACGTAAAATTTTATGCTCATTACAAAAATGTATACTTTTTTTATGCTCAGATATAAGATTTAACAGGAAAAAGGTGTTTAAGATAAAAAATTAAATTTTCTGAAATTTTTTATTTTTCAATTTTTGAATTTCAAATTTTTGTCTCCGAATGTATTTTGACGTGATGATTCCGAATCTTTCAACAAAAATGTCAAAAATTCATCGGAAATATTTTTGGCGGCAAAAAAAACATCTAAAACCTGATTTAGAGCTGACCAACTCGAGAACGGTTAGAGATATACAAATTCTGCGGACGCCAACCGATTCAGAATGGTCGCATTAGAATGTATTGTGAATTTCGAGATAATCGAAAAAAAATTAAAAATTACTCGAAAAAGTTGCAAGGGGTTCACCCCTAAAAATCATCAAAAATACCAAGTCATCACATCGACTTGAAATTCGCACTATATACGTAAAATTTTATGCTCAGTCCAAAAATGTATGATTCTTTATGCTCAAATATAAGATTTAGCCGGAAAAAGGTTTTTAAGATAAAAAATGAAATTTTCTGATATTTTAATTATTAATTTTTGGAATTTCAAATTTTTGTCCACGAACGTATTTTGACATGCTGATTCCGAAATTTTTGACAAAAATGTCGAAAAATGATGTTTTCAGATGGGCCGGGGGTCCACCATGTGCCCTCGGCGTCGGGCGGGGAGTGCTCACGGCGATTCCATTCTTTCTTGGTTGAAAACCATGGGTCCTCGTCCAGTGAACATGGTAGTGGCTGTTCGCAGCCACGAACGGTTACCCATCAAACGGGGCTGGAGAAATCCAGCCAACATGGGTATGCAGTACTGTGTAAAAACGACTGCAGACAATTTCTTCTGGAACATGTGACGAAGAACCTATCTGCGAATAATTTTAGCCAGAAGGCAAACGATGTCATTGAGGACTATCGCTGACTATTGAAACGAAATGTGAGTCGACACTAGCTCTACTCCATCAGTTTGAGATCATTGGTTTTGCAATTTTTCAACAGGAAGAACAACAGGAGGGTGGATCCTCCACAGTTTCATGCTGATGCAATTCCCCAGCTGAGTTGTCCGAGGCAGTTGCAACATTCGTACTCACCGTTAAGACCGCTGCTAAGGCCTCCATGACCAGTGAGCGGGGTCCACAGATGCCGTTTAACGAGTTCCCTGATAGGACTATCTTATTCAGGGAACCTAACTTGTTACGACGGATCTATCAGTGGACACTGTTCCCTGGAAACAGGGTAAGAGCCAGCCGAAAGGCTCATAGAATTGAACGGATTATCGTTGATGTGCAAACGATAAGTGGGCTAAAGCTCTCTAGAGTCTTGAACCTGGAGACAGTAAGCTTCGGCAAATTGTCAAAGGGAGAAAGAACGAGAGGGTGGTTCTCCTACTGATTGTTGGTGAGAGCGGAGTTTGTAACTCCTCGGTCGACAATGAGACGATCTTCGCAGACACGATGGATCAGCAAGTGGCACTGGACGTTTGACAAATATGTCTGGAGCACTCCTGAGATATGTAATTTTCCAGATGGGTTGGAAGTGGATGCTGAAACATTCGAATATATGGAACTGTTTATATAACAAGATCTCTGATTGGACTGATATCTTTTCAGGAAACATGTAACGGAGGACCTGTCGGAGAACAATTTTAGCCAGAAGGCAAACGATATGATTGATGACTTAGGCTGAATATTGAAACGACAAGTGAGTTAGGACTTTCTCTTTTCCATCAGTTTGCAATAATCAGGTTTGGCAATTTTTCAACAGGAAGAAGAATATGAAGTTGAATTCTTCACAGAGGTTCATGCTGATTCAATTCCCCAGCTGAGTTGTCCGAGGCAGTTGCAACATTCGTACTCACCGTTAAGACCGCTGCTAAGGCCTCCATGACCAGTGAGCGGGGTCCACAGATGCCGTTTAACGAGTTCCCTGATAGGACTATCTTATTCAGGGAACCTAACTTGTTACGACGGATCTATCAGTGGACACTGTTCCCTGGAAACAGGGTAAGAGCCAGCCGAAAGGCTCATAGAATTGAACGGATTATCGTTGATGTGCAAACGATAAGTGGGCTAAAGCTCTCTAGAGTCTTGAACCTGGAGACAGTAAGCTTCGGCAAATTGTCAAAGGGAGAAAGAACGAGAGGGTGGTTCTCCTACTGATTGTTGGTGAGAGCGGAGTTTGTAACTCCTCGGTCGACAATGAGATGATCTTCGCAGACACGATGGATCAGCAAGTGGCACTGGACGTTTGACAAATATGTCTGGAGCACTCCTGAGATATGTAATTTTCCAGATGGGTTGGAAGTGGATGTTGAAACATTCGAAAATATGGAACTGTTTATATAACAAGATCTTTGATTGGACTGATATCTTTTCAGGAAACATGTAACGGAGGACCTGTCGGAGAACAATTTTAGCCAGAAGGCAAACGATATGAATGATGACTTAGGCTGAATATTGAAACGACAAGTGAGTTAGGACTTTCTCTTTTCCATCAGTTTGCAATAATCAGGTTTGGCAATTTTTCAACAGGAAGAAGAATATGAAGTTGAATTCTTCACAGAGGTTCATGCTGATTCAATTCCCCAGCTAAGTTGTCCGAGGCAGTTGCAACATTCGTACTCACCGTTAAGACCGCTGCTAAGGCCTCCATGACCAGTGAGCGGGGTCCATAGATGCCGTTTAACGAGTTCCCTGATAGGACTATCTTATTCAGGGAACCTAACTTGTTACGACGGATCTATCAGTGGACACTGTTCCCTGGAAACAGGGTAAGAGCCAGCCGAAAGGCTCATAGAATTGAACGGATTATCGTTGATGTGCAAACGATAAGTGGGCTAAAGCTCTCTAGAGTCTTGAACCTGGAGACAGTAAGCTTCGGCAAATTGTCAAAGGGAGAAAGAACGAGAGGGTGGTTCTCCTACTGATTGTTGGTGAGAGCGGAGTTTGTAACTCCTCGGTCGACAATGAGACGATCTTCGCAGACACGATGGATCAGCAAGTGGCACTGGACGTTTGACAAATATGTCTGGAGCACTCCTGAGATATGTAATTTTCCAGATGGGTTGGAAGTGGATGCTGAAACATTCGAATATATGGAACTGTTTATATAACAAGATCTCTGATTGGACTGATATCTTTTCAGGAAACATGTAACGGAGGACCTGTCGGAGAACAATTTTAGCCAGAAGGCAAACGATATGATTGATGACTTAGGCTGAATATTGAAACGACAAGTGAGTTAGGACTTTCTCTTTTCCATCAGTTTGCAATAATCAGGTTTGGCAATTTTTCAACAGGAAGAAGAATATGAAGTTGAATTCTTCACAGAGGTTCATGCTGATTCAATTCCCCAGCTGAGTTGTCCGAGGCAGTTGCAACATTCGTACTCACCGTTAAGACCGCTGCTAAGGCCTCCATGACCAGTGAGCGGGGTCCACAGATGCCGTTTAACGAGTTCCCTGATAGGACTATCTTATTCAGGGAACCTAACTTGTTACGACGGATCTATCAGTGGACACTGTTCCCTGGAAACAGGGTAAGAGCCAGCCGAAAGGCTCATAGAATTGAACGGATTATCGTTGATGTGCAAACGATAAGTGGGCTAAAGCTCTCTAGAGTCTTGAACCTGGAGACAGTAAGCTTCGGCAAATTGTCAAAGGGAGAAAGAACGAGAGGGTGGTTCTCCTACTGATTGTTGGTGAGAGCGGAGTTTGTAACTCCTCGGTCGACAATGAGATGATCTTCGCAGACACGATGGATCAGCAAGTGGCACTGGACGTTTGACAAATATGTCTGGAGCACTCCTGAGATATGTAATTTTCCAGATGGGTTGGAAGTGGATGTTGAAACATTCGAAAATATGGAACTGTTTATATAACAAGATCTTTGATTGGACTGATATCTTTTCAGGAAACATGTAACGGAGGACCTGTCGGAGAACAATTTTAGCCAGAAGGCAAACGATATGAATGATGACTTAGGCTGAATATTGAAACGACAAGTGAGTTAGGACTTTCTCTTTTCCATCAGTTTGCAATAATCAGGTTTGGCAATTTTTCAACAGGAAGAAGAATATGAAGTTGAATTCTTCACAGAGGTTCATGCTGATTCAATTCCCCAGCTAAGTTGTCCGAGGCAGTTGCAACATTCGTACTCACCGTTAAGACCGCTGCTAAGGCCTCCATGACCAGTGAGCGGGGTCCATAGATGCCGTTTAACGAGTTCCCTGATAGGACTATCTTATTCAGGGAACCTAACTTGTTACGACGGATCTATCAGTGGACACTGTTCCCTGGAAACAGGGTAAGAGCCAGCCGAAAGGCTCATAGAATTGAACGGATTATCGTTGATGTGCAAACGATAAGTGGGCTAAAGCTCTCTAGAGTCTTGAACCTGGAGACAGTAAGCTTCGGCAAATTGTCAAAGGGAGAAAGAACGAGAGGGTGGTTCTCCTACTGATTGTTGGTGAGAGCGGAGTTTGTAACTCCTCGGTCGACAATGAGACGATCTTCGCAGACACGATGGATCAGCAAGTGGCACTGGACGTTTGACAAATATGTCTGGAGCACTCCTGAGATATGTAATTTTCCAGATGGGTTGGAAGTGGATGCTGAAACATTCGAATATATGGAACTGTTTATATAACAAGATCTCTGATTGGACTGATATCTTTTCAGGAAACATGTAACGAAGGACCTGTCGGAGAACAATTTTAGCCAGAAGGCAAACGATATGATTGATGACTTAGGCTGAATATTGAAACGACAAGTGAGTTAGGACTTTCTCTTTTCCATCAGTTTGCAATAATCAGGTTTGGCAATTTTTCAACAGGAAGAAGAATATGAAGTTGAATTCTTCACAGAGGTTCATGCTGATTCAATTCCCCAGCTGAGTTGTCCGAGGCAGTTGCAACATTCGTACTCACCGTTAAGACCGCTGCTAAGGCCTCCATGACCAGTGAGCGGGGTCCACAGATGCCGTTTAACGAGTTCCCTGATAGGACTATCTTATTCAGGGAACCTAACTTGTTACGACGGATCTATCAGTGGACACTGTTCCCTGGAAACAGGGTAAGAGCCAGCCGAAAGGCTCATAGAATTGAACGGATTATCGTTGATGTGCAAACGATAAGTGGGCTAAAGCTCTCTAGAGTCTTGAACCTGGAGACAGTAAGCTTCGGCAAATTGTCAAAGGGAGAAAGAACGAGAGGGTGGTTCTCCTACTGATTGTTGGTGAGAGCGGAGTTTGTAACTCCTCGGTCGACAATGAGATGATCTTCGCAGACACGATGGATCAGCAAGTGGCACTGGACGTTTGACAAATATGTCTGGAGCACTCCTGAGATATGTAATTTTCCAGATGGGTTGGAAGTGGATGCTGAAACATTCGAATATATGGAACTGTTTATATAACAAGATCTCTGATTGGACTGATATCTTTTCAGGAAACATGTAACGGAGGACCTGTCGGAGAACAATTTTAGCCAGAAGGCAAACGATATGATTGATGACTTAGGCTGAATATTGAAACGACAAGTGAGTTAGGACTTTCTCTTTTCCATCAGTTTGCAATAATCAGGTTTGGCAATTTTTCAACAGGAAGAAGAATATGAAGTTGAATTCTTCACAGAGGTTCATGCTGATTCAATTCCCCAGCTGAGTTGTCCGAGGCAGTTGCAACATTCGTACTCACCGTTAAGACCGCTGCTAAGGCCTCCATGACCAGTGAGCGGGGTCCACAGATGCCGTTTAACGAGTTCCCTGATAGGACTATCTTATTCAGGGAACCTAACTTGTTACGACGGATCTATCAGTGGACACTGTTCCCTATAAACAGGGTAAGAGCCAGCCGAAAGGCTCATAGAATTGAACGGATTATCGTTGATGTGCAAACGATAAGTGGGCTAAAGCTCTCTAGAGTCTTGAACCTGGAGACAGTAAGCTTCGGCAAATTGTCAAAGGGAGAAAGAACGAGAGGGTGGTTCTCCTACTGATTGTTGGTGAGAGCGGAGTTTGTAACTCCTCGGTCGACAATGAGATGATCTTCGCAGACACGATGGATCAGCAAGTGGCACTGGACGTTTGACAAATATGTCTGGAGCACTCCTGAGATATGTAATTTTCCAGATGGGTTGGAAGTGGATGTTGAAACATTCGAATATATGGAACTGTTTATATAACAAGATCTCTGATTGGACTGATATCTTTTCAGGAAACATGTAACGGAGGACCTGTCGGAGAACAATTTTAGCCAGAAGGCAAACGATATGATTGATGACTTAGGCTGAATATTGAAACGACAAGTGAGTTAGGACTTTCTCTTTTCCATCAGTTTGCAATAATCAGGTTTGGCAATTTTTCAACAGGAAGAAGAATATGAAGTTGAATTCTTCACAGAGGTTCATGCTGATTCAATTCCCCAGCTGAGTTGTCCGAGGCAGTTGCAACATTCGTACTCACCGTTAAGACCGCTGCTAAGGCCTCCATGACCAGTGAGCGGGGTCCACAGATGCCGTTTAACGAGTTCCCTGATAGGACTATCTTATTCAGGGAACCTAACTTGTTACGACGGATTTATCAGTGGACACTGTTCCCTGGAAACAGGGTAAGAGCCAGCCGAAAGGCTCATAGAATTGAACGGATTATCGTTGATGTGCAAACGATAAGTGGGCTAAAGCTCTCTAGAGTCTTGAACCTGGAGACAGTAAGCTTCGGCAAATTGTCAAAGGGAGAAAGAACGAGAGGGTGGTTCTCCTACTGATTGTTGGTGAGAGCGGAGTTTGTAACTCCTCGGTCGACAATGAGATGATCTTCGCAGACACGATGGATCAGCAAGTGGCACTAGACGTTTGACAAATATGTCTGGAGCACTCCTGAGATATGTAATTTTCCAGATGGGTTGGAAGTGGATGTTGAAACATTCGAAAATATGGAACTGTTTATATAACAAGATCTTTGATTGGACTGATATCTTTTCAGGAAACATGTAACGGAGGACCTGTCGGAGAACAATTTTAGCCAGAAGGCAAACGATATGAATGATGACTTAGGCTGAATATTGAAACGACAAGTGAGTTAGGACTTTCTCTTTTCCATCAGTTTGCAATAATCAGGTTTGGCAATTTTTCAACAGGAAGAAGAATATGAAGTTGAATTCTTCACAGAGGTTCATGCTGATTCAATTCCCCAGCTAAGTTGTCCGAGGCAGTTGCAACATTCGTACTCACCGTTAAGACCGCTGCTAAGGCCTCCATGACCAGTGAGCGGGGTCCACAGATGCCGTTTAACGAGTTCCCTGATAGGACTATCTTATTCAGGGAACCTAACTTGTTACGACGGATCTATCAGTGGACACTGTTCCCTGGAAACAGGGTAAGAGCCAGCCGAAAGGCTCATAGAATTAAACGGATTATCGTTGATGTGCAAACGATAAGTGGGCTAAAGCTCTCTAGAGTCTTGAACCTGGAGACAGTAAGCTTCGGCAAATTGTCAAAGGGAGAAAGAACGAGAGGGTGGTTCTCCTACTGATTGTTGGTGAGAGCGGAGTTTGTAACTTCTTGGTCGACAATGAGATGGTCTTGACAGATACTATGAATCAGCAACTAGACGTTTATGAGAAATATGTCTTGATAACTCCTGAGATATGTAATTTTGCAGGTGAGTTGGACGAGACAGTTGAAACTTTCGAATTATACACTAATTAATCTGCTCTTGAGACCTCCACGAAAAATGAGCAAGAGACTTTTAGAACTGTATATATATAGCGAGATCTCTGATAGGACTAACATCTTTCCAGAGAACATGTGACGGAGGACCTATCAGTAAACAATTCTAGCCAGATGGCAAACGATGTCAATAAGGACTATCGCTAATTATTGAAACGACAAGTGAGTTGGCACTTCCTCTATTCCATTAGTTTGAGATAACTAGATTTGCAATTTTTTCAACAGGCAGAAGATTCAAACGGTTCCGCAGCTGCGTTGGACGAGGCAGTTGCAACATTCAAATATACTATTAAATCTGTTCTTGAGACCTCCATGACCAATGAGCAGAGTGTTGTAAAGAGATTTCTGATAGATCTGACATCTTTTCAGCGAACACTTTAAGCTAGAAGGCAAACTATGTCAATGGTAACTATCACTGAATATTGGAACGACAAGTGAGTTGGTACTTTCTCTATTCCATCAGTTTGAGATAATTAGGTTTGGCAATTTTTCAACAGAAAGAATAAAGAGAAGAGAAGGGGGTCTTCCACAGGTTCATGCTGATGGAATTCTCAAGCTGAGTTGGCCGAGGCAGTTGCAACATTGGAATCTACTATCAAATCTGCTCTTGAGACTTGCAGGACCCATGAGCAGAGACCTAGCATGTGATGGATCTATCATAGCACACTGTTTCCTGGAAAAAGGTTAAGAGCCAGCCGAAAGGCTCATGTGATGATGGTATGTGAATACTTACTTTATTTCAATCCCCACAGCATTACATAGCTCAACTGCGTGGATAACAGAGTACCATAATAAGGTTGATATTACAGTTAGTTTCCTTTTTATACTCATTCCAGATCCGAGGGTGAGGATGATATTCTAATCAAGTTGATATTTCAGTTGGTTTCCGTCATATACTTGTTTCGGATTACAGGTTCCGGAAAGTGCAGTGCAAAGTCTTTTAAATTGTTAAAAGTGCGCAATCGTTTTGGGTCGCATCTAACTGAGAACCGTAATGTGGCTTCAGAAGACCCTGCTATATCAAAATAAAGTAAGAAGCTCAATAGGGTGAGTGTCAGGATATTATTATCAAATTGATACCACAGTTACTTATCTTCGTATACTTTTCTAATATTGAAGGTGTCAAAAAGTGCAGAGCAAGTTTGTTCAATTGGTTGGAATGGTGCAGTGCAAGTTATTTCAAAGTGTGCAATCGGTTTGGATCGCATCCAGCTAAGATCGTAATGTAGTTGGTATCAAAACAAAGTGAAAGTAGGTCAATAGTGTATAAAAATATTTTGATTAGGTCGATATGACGGTTAGCTTTCTTTTTCTTTCAGATTGGAGGTTTCAGAAAGTGCAGTGCAAGTTTTTTTAGAGGGTTAAAAGTGTGCAGTCGGTTTGGATCACATCCAGCTGAGACAGTAATTTGGTTAGTATCAAAATAAAGTGAGTAGCTCAATAGGGTCAGTAATAGAATTTTATTATTGAGTTGATACTACGGTTAGTTCTGTTTCTTTCAGATTGAAGGTTTCAGAAAGTGCAGTGCAAGGTATTTCAGGTTGTTAAAAGTGTGCAATCGGTTTGGATCACATCCATCTACCAGCTAGGACCGTAATGTGGGTATCAAAGTAAAGTGAGTAGCCCATAAGAATTTCATAATTAGGTTGATATTACGATTAGTTTTCTCTTTCTTTTAGATTGACGGTTTCAGAACGTGCAGTGCAAGTTATTTGAGAGTTTTAAAAGTGTCAGTTGGTTTGTATCAGATCCATCTAAGACCGTCATGTGGTGAGTATCAAAATAAAGTAAGTAGCTCAATAGGGTGAGTATCAGAGTTTCATAATTAAGTTGAAATTACGCTTAGTTTTATCTTCCTTTCTTTTTGAAGGTTTCAGGATGTGCAGTGCAAGTTATTTCAGAGTGTTGAAAATGTGCAATCGGTTTGGATTACATCAAGCTAAAACCGTAATGTGGTGAGTATCAAAATAAGGTGAGTAGGCCTTAAGAATTTCATAATTAGGTTGATATTACGGTTAGTTTTCTCTTTCTTCCAGATTGACGGTTTCAGAAAGTGCAGTGCAAGTTATTTCAGAGTGTTAAAAGTGTGCAATCGGTTTGGATTACATCCAGCTGAGACGGTAATGTGGTAGGTATCAAAATAAGGTAAGTAGCCCAATAAAATTTCATAATTAGGTTGATATTACCGTTAGTTTTCTCTTTCTTTCAGATTGACGGTTTCAGAAAGCGCAGTGCAAGGTATTTCAGATTGTTAAAAGTGTGCAATCGGTTCACAGCTAGGACCGTATTGTGGGTATCAAAGCAAAGTGAGTAGCCCATAAGAATTTCATAATTAGGTTGATATTACCGTTAGTTTTCTCTTTCTTTTAGATTGACGGTTTCAGAACGTGCAGTGCAAGTTATTTCAGAGTTTTAAAAGTGTGCAGTTGGTTTGTATCGGATTTATCTGAGACCGTCATGTGGTGAGTATCAAAATAAAGTAAGTAGCTCAATAGGGTGAGTATCAGAGTTTCATAATTAAGTTGACATTACGCTTAGTTTTATCTTCCTTTCTTATTGAAGGTTTCAGGATGTGCAGTGCAAGTTATTTCAGAGTGTTGAAAATGTGCAATCGATTTGGATTACATCCAGCTAAAACCGTAATGTGGTGAGTATCAAAATAAGGTGAGTAGGCCTTAAGAATTTCATAATTAGGTTGATATTACGGTTAGTTTTCTTTTTCTTCTAGATTGACGGTTTCAGAAAGCGCAGTGCAAGGTATTTCAGATTGTTAAAAGTGTACAATCGGTTTGGATCACATCCAGCTACCAGCTGAGACCGTAATGTGGGTGTCAAAGTAAAGTGAGTAGCCCATAAGAATTTCATAATTAGATTGATATTACGATTAGTTTTTTTTTTTCTTTTAGATTGACGGTTTCAGAACGTGCAGTGCAAGTTATTTCAGAGTTTTAAAAGTGTGCAGTCGGTTTGTATCGGATCCAGCTAAGACCGTCATGTGGCGAGTATCAAAATAAAGTAAGTAACTCAATAGGGTGAGTATCAGAGTTTCATAATTAAGTTGACATCACGCTTAGTTTTATCTTCCTTTCTTATTGAAGGTTTCAGGATGTGCAGTGCAAGTTATTTCAGAGTGTTGAAAATGTGCAATCGGTTTGGATCACATCCATCTAAAACCGTAATGTGGTGAGTATCAAAATAAGGTGAGTAGGCCTTAAGAATTTCATAATTAGGTTGATATTACGGTTAGTTTTCTCTTTCTTCCAGATTGATGGTTTCAGAAGGCGCAGTGCAAGTTATTTCAGAGTGTTAAAAGTGTGCAATCGGTTTGGATTGCATCCAGCTAAGACCGTAATGTGGTAGGTATCAAAATAAGGTAAGTAGCCCAATAAAATTCCATTATTAGATTGTTATTACCGTTAGTTTTCTCTTTCTTCCAGATTGACGGTTTCAGAAAGCGCAGTGCAAGGTATTTCAGATTGTTAAAAGTGTGCAATCGGTTCACAGCTAGGACCGTAATGTGGGTATCAAAGTAAAGTGAGTAGCCCATAAGAATTTCATAATTAGATTGATATTACGATTAGTTTTCTTTTTCTTTTAGATTGACGGTTTCAGAACGTGCAGTGCAAGTTATTTCAGAGTTTTAAAAGTGTGCAGTCGGTTTGTATCGGATCCAGCTAAGACCGTCATGTGGCGAGTATCAAAATAAAGTAAGTAACTCAATAGGGTGAGTATCAGAGTTTCATAATTAAGTTGACATTACGCTTAGTTTTATCTTCCTTTCTTATTGCAGGTTTCAGGATGTGCAGTGCAAGTTATTTCAGAGTGTTGAAAATGTGCAATCGATTTGGATTACATCCAGCTAAAACCGTAATGTGGTGAGTATCAAAATAAGGTGAGTAGGCCTTAAGAATTTCATAATTAGGTTGATATTACGGTTAGTTTTCTTTTTCTTCTAGATTGACGGTTTCAGAAAGCGCAGTGCAAGGTATTTCAGATTGTTAAAAGTGTGCAATCGGTTTGGATCACATCCAGCTACCAGCTGAAACCGTAATGTGGGTGTCAAAGTAAAGTGAGTAGCCCATAAGAATTTCATAATTAGATTGATATTACGATTAGTTTTCTTTTTCTTTTAGATTGACGGTTTCAGAACGTGCAGTGCAAGTTATTTCAGAGTTTTAAAAGTGTGCAGTCGGTTTGTATCACATCCAGCTACCAGCTGAGACCGTAATGTGGGTATCAAAGCAAAGTGAGTAGCCCATAAGAATTTCATAATTAGGTTGATATTACCGTTAGTTTTCTCTTTCTTTTAGATTGACGGTTTCAGAACGTGTAGTGCAAGTTATTTCAGAGTTTTAAAAGTGTGCAGTCGGTTTGTATCGGATCCAGCTGAGACCGTCATGTGGCGAGTATCAAAATAAAGTAAGTAGCTCAATAGGGTGAGTATCAGAGTTTCATAATTAAGTTGACATTACGCTTAGTTTTATCTTCCTTTCTTATTGAAGGTTTCAGGATGTGCAGTGCAAGTTATTTCAGAGTGTTGAAAATGTGCAATCGGTTTGGATCACATCCATCTAAAACCGTAATGTGGTGAGTATCAAAATAAGGTGAGTAGGCCTTAAGAATTTCATAATTAGGTTGATATTACGGTTAGTTTTCTCTTTCTTCCAGATTGATGGTTTCAGAAGGCGCAGTGCAAGTTATTTCAGATTGTTAAAAGTGTGCAATCGGTTCACAGCTAGGACCGTAATGTGGGTATCAAAGTAAAGTGAGTAGCCCATAAGAATTTCATATTCAGGTTGATATTACCGTTAGTTTTGTCTTTCTTCCAGATTGACGGTTTCAGAAAGAGCAGTGCAAGGTATTTCAGATTGTTAAAAGTGTGCAATCGGTTCACAGCTAGGACCGTAATGTGGGTATCAAAGTAAAGTGAGTAGCCTATAAGAATTTCATAATTAGGTTGATATTACCGTTAGTTTTCTCTTTCTTTTAGATTGACGGTTTCAGAACGTGCAGTGCAAGTTATTTCAGAGTTTTAAAAGTGTGCAGTCGGTTTGTATCGGATCCAGCTAAGACCGTCATGTGGCGAGTATCAAAATAAAGTAAGTAACTCAATAGGGTGAGTATCAGAGTTTCATAATTAAGTTGACATTACGCTTAGTTTTATCTTCCTTTCTTATTGAAGGTTTCAGGATGTGCAGTGCAAGTCATTTCAGAGTGTTGAAAATGTGCAATCGGTTTAGATCACATCCATCTAAAACCGTAATGTGGTGAGTATCAAAATAAGGTGAGTAGGCCTTAAGAATTTCATAATTAGGTTGATGTTACGGTTAGTTTTCTCTTTCATCCAGATTGACGGTTTCAGAAAGTGCAGTGCAAGTTATTTCAGAGTGTTAAAAGTGTGCAATCGGTTTGGATCACATCCAGCTAAGACGGTAATGTGGTAGGTATCAAAATAAGGTAAGTAGCCCAATAAAATTTCATAATTAGGTTGATATTACCGTTAGTTTTCTCTTTCTTCCAGATTGACGGTTTCAGAAAGCGCAGTGCAAGGTATTTCAGATTGTTAAAAGTGTGCAATCGGTTCACAGCTAGGACCGTAATGTGGGTATCAAAGCAAAGTGAGTAGCCCATAAGAATTTCATAATTAGGTTGATATTACCGTTAGTTTTCTCTTTCTTTTAGATTGACGGTTTCAGAACGTGCAGTGCAAGTTATTTCAGAGTTTTAAAAGTGTGCAGTTGGTTTGTATCGGATTTATCTGAGACCGTCATGTCGTGAGTATCAAAATAAAGTAAGTAGCTCAATAGGGTGAGTATCAGAGTTTCATAATTAAGTTGACATTACGCTTAGTTTTATCTTCCTTTCTTATTGAAGGTTTCAGAATGTGCAGTGCAAGTTATTTCAGAGTGTTGAAAATGTGCAATCGATTTGGATTACATCCAGCTAAAACCGTAATGTGGTGAGTATCAAAATAAGGTGAGTAGGCCTTAAGAATTTCATAATTAGGTTGATATTACGGTTAGTTTTCTTTTTCTTCTAGATTGACGGTTTCAGAAAGCGCAGTGCAAGGTATTTCAGATTGTTAAAAGTGTGCAATCGGTTTCGATCACATCCAGCTACCAGCTGAGACCGTAATGTGGGTGTCAAAGTAAAGTGAGTAGCCCATAAGAATTTCATAATTAGATTGATATTACGATTAGTTTTCTTTTTCTTTTAGATTGACGGTTTCAGAACGTGCAGTGCAAGTTATTTCAGAGTTTTAAAAGTGTGCAGTCGGTTTGTATCGGATCCAGCTAAGACCGTCATGTGGCGAGTATCAAAATAAAGTAAGTAACTCAATAGGGTGAGTATCAGAGTTTCATAATTAAGTTGACATTACGCTTAGTTTTATCTTCCTTTCTTATTGAAGGTTTCAGGATGTGCAGTGCAAGTTATTTCAGAGTGTTGAAAATGTGCAATCGGTTTGGATCACATCCATCTAAAACCGTAATGTGGTGAGTATCAAAATAAGGTGAGTAGGCCTTGAGAATTTCATAATTACGGTTAGTTTTCTCTTTCTTCCAGATTGACGGTTTCAGAAAGTGCAGTGCAAGTTATTTCAGAGTTTTAAAAGTGTGCAGTTGGTTTGTATCGGATTTATCTGAGACCGTCATGTCATGAGTATCAAAATAAAGTAAGTAGCTCAATAGAGTGAGTATCAGAGTTTCATAATTAAGTTGACATTACGCTTAGTTTTATCTTCCTTTCTTATTGAAGGTTTCAGAATGTGCAGTGCAAGTTATTTCAGAGTGTTGAAAATGTGCAATCGATTTGGATTACATCCAGCTAAAACCGTAATGTGGTGAGTATCAAAATAAGGTGAGTAGGCCTTAAGAATTTCATAATTAGGTTGATATTACGGTTAGTTTTCTTTTTCTTCTAGATTGACGGTTTCAGAAAGCGCAGTGCAAGGTATTTCAGATTGTTAAAAGTGTGCAATCGGTTTGGATCACATCCAGCTACCAGCTGAGACCGTAATGTGGGTGTCAAAGTAAAGTGAGTAGCCCATAAGAATTTCATAATTAGATTGATATTACGATTAGTTTTTTTTTTCTTTTAGATTGACGGTTTCAGAACGTGCAGTGCAAGTTATTTCAGAGTTTTAAAAGTGTCAGTTGGTTTGTATCAGATCCATCTAAGACCGTCATGTGGCGAGTATCAAAATAAAGTAAGTAGCTCAATAGGGTGAGTATCAGAGTTTCATAATTAAGTTGACATTACGCTTAGTTTTATCTTCCTTTCTTATTGAAGGTTTCAGGATGTGCAGTGCAAGTTATTTCAGAGTGTTGAAAATGTGCAATCGGTTTGGATCACATCCATCTAAAACCGTAATGTGGTGAGTATCAAAATAAGGTGAGTAGGCCTTGAGAATTTCATAATTACGGTTAGTTTTCTCTTTCTTCCAGATTGACGGTTTCAGAAAGTGCAGTGCAAGTTATTTCAGAGTTTTAAAAGTGTGCAGTCGGTTTGTATCGGATCCAGCTGAGACCGTCATGTGGCGAGTATCAAAATAAAGTAAGTAGCTCAATAGGGTGAGTATCAGAGTTTCATAATTAAGTTGACATTACGCTTAGTTTTATCTTCCTTTCTTTTTGAAGGTTTCAGGATGTGCAGTGCAAGTTATTTCAGAGTGTTGAAAATGTGCAATCGGTTTGGATTACATCAAGCTAAAACCGTAATGTGGTGAGTATCAAAATAAGGTGAGTAGGCCTTAAGAATTTCATAATTAGGTTGATATTACGGTTAGTTTTCTCTTTCTTCCAGATTGACGGTTTCAGAAAGTGCAGTGCAAGTTATTTCAGAGTGTTAAAAGTGTGCAATCGGTTTGGATTACATCCAGCTGAGACGGTAATGTGGTAGGTATCAAAATAAGGTAAGTAGCCCAATAAAATTTCATAATTAGGTTGATATTACCGTTAGTTTTCTCTTTCTTTCAGATTGACGGTTTCAGAAAGCGCAGTGCAAGGTATTTCAGATTGTTAAAAGTGTGCAATCGGTTCACAGCTAGGACCGTATTGTGGGTATCAAAGCAAAGTGAGTAGCCCATAAGAATTTCATAATTAGGTTGATATTACCGTTAGTTTTCTCTTTCTTTTAGATTGACGGTTTCAGAACGTGCAGTGCAAGTTATTTCAGAGTTTTAAAAGTGTGCAGTTGGTTTGTATCGGATTTATCTGAGACCGTCATGTGGTGAGTATCAAAATAAAGTAAGTAGCTCAATAGGGTGAGTATCAGAGTTTCATAATTAAGTTGACATTACGCTTAGTTTTATCTTCCTTTCTTATTGAAGGTTTCAGGATGTGCAGTGCAAGTTATTTCAGAGTGTTGAAAATGTGCAATCGATTTGGATTACATCCAGCTAAAACCGTAATGTGGTGAGTATCAAAATAAGGTGAGTAGGCCTTAAGAATTTCATAATTAGGTTGATATTACGGTTAGTTTTCTTTTTCTTCTAGATTGACGGTTTCAGAAAGCGCAGTGCAAGGTATTTCAGATTGTTAAAAGTGTACAATCGGTTTGGATCACATCCAGCTACCAGCTGAGACCGTAATGTGGGTGTCAAAGTAAAGTGAGTAGCCCATAAGAATTTCATAATTAGATTGATATTACGATTAGTTTTTTTTTTTCTTTTAGATTGACGGTTTCAGAACGTGCAGTGCAAGTTATTTCAGAGTTTTAAAAGTGTGCAGTCGGTTTGTATCGGATCCAGCTAAGACCGTCATGTGGCGAGTATCAAAATAAAGTAAGTAACTCAATAGGGTGAGTATCAGAGTTTCATAATTAAGTTGACATCACGCTTAGTTTTATCTTCCTTTCTTATTGAAGGTTTCAGGATGTGCAGTGCAAGTTATTTCAGAGTGTTGAAAATGTGCAATCGGTTTGGATCACATCCATCTAAAACCGTAATGTGGTGAGTATCAAAATAAGGTGAGTAGGCCTTAAGAATTTCATAATTAGGTTGATATTACGGTTAGTTTTCTCTTTCTTCCAGATTGATGGTTTCAGAAGGCGCAGTGCAAGTTATTTCAGAGTGTTAAAAGTGTGCAATCGGTTTGGATTGCATCCAGCTAAGACCGTAATGTGGTAGGTATCAAAATAAGGTAAGTAGCCCAATAAAATTCCATTATTAGATTGTTATTACCGTTAGTTTTCTCTTTCTTCCAGATTGACGGTTTCAGAAAGCGCAGTGCAAGGTATTTCAGATTGTTAAAAGTGTGCAATCGGTTCACAGCTAGGACCGTAATGTGGGTATCAAAGTAAAGTGAGTAGCCCATAAGAATTTCATAATTAGATTGATATTACGATTAGTTTTCTTTTTCTTTTAGATTGACGGTTTCAGAACGTGCAGTGCAAGTTATTTCAGAGTTTTAAAAGTGTGCAGTCGGTTTGTATCGGATCCAGCTAAGACCGTCATGTGGCGAGTATCAAAATAAAGTAAGTAACTCAATAGGGTGAGTATCAGAGTTTCATAATTAAGTTGACATTACGCTTAGTTTTATCTTCCTTTCTTATTGCAGGTTTCAGGATGTGCAGTGCAAGTTATTTCAGAGTGTTGAAAATGTGCAATCGATTTGGATTACATCCAGCTAAAACCGTAATGTGGTGAGTATCAAAATAAGGTGAGTAGGCCTTAAGAATTTCATAATTAGGTTGATATTACGGTTAGTTTTCTTTTTCTTCTAGATTGACGGTTTCAGAAAGCGCAGTGCAAGGTATTTCAGATTGTTAAAAGTGTGCAATCGGTTTGGATCACATCCAGCTACCAGCTGAGACCGTAATGTGGGTGTCAAAGTAAAGTGAGTAGCCCATAAGAATTTCATAATTAGATTGATATTACGATTAGTTTTCTTTTTCTTTTAGATTGACGGTTTCAGAACGTGCAGTGCAAGTTATTTCAGAGTTTTAAAAGTGTGCAGTCGGTTTGTATCGGATCCAGCTAAGACCGTCATGTGGCGAGTATCAAAATAAAGTAAGTAACTCAATAGGGTGAGTATCAGAGTTTCATAATTAAGTTGACATTACGCTTAGTTTTATCTTCCTTTCTTATTGAAGGTTTCAGGATATGCAGTGCAAATTATTTCAGAGTGTTAAAAGTGTGCAATCGGTTTGTATTACATCCAGCTAAGACCGTAATGTGGTAGGTATCAAAATAAGGTAAGTAGCCCAATAAAATTTCATAATTAGGTTGATATTACGGTTAGTTTTCTCTTTCTTCCAGATTGACGGTTTCAGAAAGCGCAGTGCAAGGTATTTCAGATTGTTAAAAGTGTGCAATCGGTTTGGATCACATCCAGCTACCAGCTGAGACCGTAATGTGGGTGTCAAAGTAAGGTGAGTAGCCCATAAGAATTTCATAATTAGATTCATATTACGATTAGTTTTCTTTTAGATTGACGGTTTCAGAACGCGCAGTGCAACTTATTTCAGAGTTTTCAAAGTGTGCAGTCGGTTTGCATCACGTCCAGCTAAGACCGCTAGAATTATGAAACCACTCAAGCTAATCGGCACTAACTAAGCTGAGATTCTTGCACGCTGGATTTAGTTTATACATTGTTAATTGAAATTCATGTCGAAGATATAACTAACATTCCTTTCCTTGACTAAAATAACCTCTCCCAATCCTTTCCCGACAAGGGCGCTCACACCTTCTCGTTGGTCCTTGTCGAGCGATAATAGTTCGAATCTAAGAAATTCAAACTATTTGCGTTTATTGTTCTCATTAAGTTCAGATGGAACTATTATCGGCCAAGTGAGCACTAATATCTTGAAGATTAAAATATTTTGCGATTCACGAATTAAATATTCATAACCATATTTTTATACTTCTTCCAGATTGAAGGTTCCAGAATGTCCGGTGCATATTCTCTCAAATTTTTGAAAGTGTGCAATCGTTTTGGATCGCATCCAGCTGAAAACCGTAATATGGTGGGTATCAAAATGAAGTAAGTAGCTCGATAGGGTATCATTATATCGTAATTGCGGTTATATTTCAGTTAGTTTCCTTATTTATATACTTCTTTCAGTTAAAGGTTCCAGAAAGTGCAGTATAAGTTCTTTTAAATTGTTAAAAGTGTGCAATGATTCTGGATCGCATCCAGCTAAAAGCTGTTATGTACCTAGTGTGTATCAACATAAAGTTAGTAGCTTGATAGGTTGAGTATCATGATATCATAATTGAGGTTATATTTCAGTTGGTTTCCTTATTTATATACTTCTTTCAGGTTGAAGGTTCCAGAATGTGCAGTGCAAGTTCTTTTAAATTGTTGAAAGTGTGCAATCATTTTGGATCGCATCCAGCTGAAAACTGTAATATGGTGCGTATCAAAATAAAGTAAGTAGCTCGATAGGGTGAGTATCATGATATCACAATTGACGTTATATTTCAGTTAGTTTCACTATTTATATACTTCTTTCAGTGGAAGGTTCCAGAAAGTGCAGTATAAGTTCTTTTAAATTGTTAAAAGTGTGCAATCATTTTGGATCGCATCCAGGTAAAAACTGTCATATGGTGTGTATCAAAATAAAGTAAGTAGCTCGATAGGGTGGGTATCATGACATCATAATTGACGTTATATTTCAGTTGGTTTCCTTATTTATATACTTATTTCAGATCGAAGGTTCCAGAATGTGCAGTGCAAGTTCTTTTAAATTGTTAAAAGTGTGCAATCATTTTGGATCGCATCCAGCTAAAAACTGTCATATGGTGTGTATCAAAGTAAAGTAAGTAGCTCGATAGGGTGGGTATCATGACATCATAATTGACGTTATATTTCAGTTGGTTTCCTTATTTATATACTTATATCAGATCGAAGATTCCAGAATGTGCAGTTCAGGTTCTTTCAAATTGTTGAAAGTGTACAATCGTTTTGGATCGCGTCCAGCTGAAAACCATAATGTGTTGGGTATCAAAATAAAGTAAGTAGCTCAATGGGGTGAGTATCTTGATATCATTCTTCTGGGATGGATTTTAGCTCAAATGTTCACTAATTTCGGTAGTAGAAGATAACAGAATACGAGACATTTCAATTTTGAGTTATGTCAAACTTGACACTTCTCTTTATATCCGTGTTTACCTTTATTATCGTTTTCACTTGAATATCCGCTCATATTGCATGTCATGTGACTTTCATAGATGCAGCCATGTGTGAATGAAATAGTCGCTGAAAAACTCCCGCCCCATAGTAGTTTCGCTGTAATTGATCGAAAATGTCCCGCTTCATATGAGACTTTCAAAATACGAAGGAAATATTCGTATAAAATTGCAGTTAGAGAAAATATATCGAGGTATTTTTGAATTTTTGTGCAAATAACGAAAACATCAAATTTATCCACATTTTTGAAATATCTGATAGTAGAAAGCAATTAATAAAATCGACCTATGAGCTGTTTATTACCAAAATATTATTATTAGTTTATCAGTAAACATCCGACTGATTAGTATGGAAGCAAATTGTCGGAAAGGAACATATCTACCAAAGATCTGGCACACAGCATTGAAAGGCGCCAGAACGGAGCCATGTCACTCGAATCGCGTGAAAAGGACGAGCGCACACACCACCACCATCACAGAAAGTACGCGCAAAATCAGAATTACAAATGACGTGCCAGAAACGAGAGCTCCAGTTTCAGTTAATACGTCAAGAAGAGTGCTTCGACCACGCCGCAGTTGCAGTTGAAACGATTGGGACCTCCGAGAGGTCTTACTAGGATATGTTTGAATTAAAATCAATATACAGTGATTTTCAAAAAGTTTGGAAAACTTCATTCCTCATAAAAATTGGTGCATTACACTTTTATGTGAGTTATCAAAATTCTAAATTTTCAAATGGTGTACAGAGAAGAATAAAACAGGAATTTTCATTATGACTCTGAACATCACAAAGAGGACCCCCTCCTCTTTCCAGAAAGTGAAATTTGGCAAGGAGTCCCCAGTGTCAAACACGATCAAATATCTATAGTTTCGATAGTTTGTTGTCTCTGATGACGAAAACCATATTGTCTATCATTCACAATTCCTGAGCGTTCTAGATATTTCATGAGCTCGATGATGATGATCTTCGAAATAACAGGTATTAAGTTTGCAGTTACTCTTTTTCCTTTTTTTTTTTCGGGACTATGATCGTACTCTTGCAATTTTCCAGTAAGCTGCAGAGAAACACCCCCAAATCATAACTTCCAAAGAACTGTCGTTAGTTCGGGAGCACATGTCGGCGTAATTTTGTCAGATCCACTGGCTTTGTTGGTGTTAAGACCAAGCTAAATGCGTCTTATAGTTCGTTGTCGTTTTCTTCGACATGGATTTTTATCGTCTGGATTTTCAAAATCTATCTTCCTCAACGACGATCCTATATTGTTTTCGAAAATGTTTTGAAATTGGCATAAATGTATTTCATTTTGCCCCGTACTATCATCGTCGTTTTCCGTAATGTATATATTCACTGATTTGTGGTGTTTATGACTCTAACAAATGATACAATCGTGAAAATGTTGCGCCAAATATGTATAGTTCTCCTTTTTGTTGCGTTTTCGTTCATAGGAAATAGCGAAATGCGTGTTTATGAACCAGGTACGTGATTCCATATAAAATGATGAGACTATTTATGCTGTTATTCATTTATTTATTTATTTATTTATTTATTTATTTAAAGAGATCACCCAACAGATGCACAAAGAGCACATCCTATTACAATGTGACACAAAGTGAAATAATGTATTTTTACAATTCATATTATGAATATAATGATCAATAAACAAGCAAAATTAGCGCTCCCCCGTAGAACAAACCCATTTGAGGATGGTGACTCTTAGGACCCACGTGACACGGTGTTGAGGGTATGTCTGGCATACCAAACAATATTTCATCGAATGAAAATCCGACGAAAACCGATCGGCATACGTGTGGGTCCTAAAAGTCACCATATGCCCTCAAATGTGTTTGTATTCCGACATGTCATAATGACATTATAATGGATTTCATTTTTAGTGTCAAAATGAAATACTTTATAGGACTGAGTACTATAGTGATTCATTAGAGTACTGAGGACTATAATGAAAAAATAAAGACACATACTTTATAGGACTTAATGGATTTCATTTTTAGTGTCAAAATACATACTTTATAGGACTGAGTACTATAATGAAAAAATATAGACACATACTTTATAGAACTTAATGAATTTCATTTTTAGTGTCAAAATGACATACTTCATAGGACTGAGTGCTATAATGATTCATTAGAGTACTGAGGACTGACTATAATGAAAAAATATAGATACATACTTTATAGGACTTAATGGATTTCATTTTTAGTGTCAAAATGACATACTTCATACTTCATAGGACTGAGTGCTATAATGATTCATTAGAGTACTGAGGACTGACTATAATGAAAAAATATAGATACATACTTTATAGGACTTAATGGATTTCATTTTTAGTGTCAAAATGACATACTTTATAGGACTGAGTACTATAATGATTCATTAGAGTACTGAGGAATGACTATAATGAAAAAAATATAGACACAAAAACTCAAAATAGTTACTGTATTGCAACAAGGAATTTGCAACAAGGAATCTTTTTTGAAATAAATGGTTGGAATATAAATTTTTTTATGAAATTCGGATAATAAACATGATCCTTATATCATAAATATCTTTTGTTTCATGGGATAGCGCTAATTTTGCATGTTTATTGATCATTATATTCATAACTGCCAAAACCCTAGAGAGCATACGTTATAAAATCATTACACTTTTTGGCAGCGGACTGACAGGCTACTAAGTCTCCGCAAAAGCCACTGGTTCTCCCATTTTCCCATTATCTTGAATGGCAGTTGTAGAATTGCAGATTCGGCTACAGCTACACAAATACAGATAATTTTCCTAAAAGGAAAATTCGAAATTTTAGAATGGCAAACTTTTTCAGAACTTGTTAAAGTATGCACTCATAATAATCAAGTTTCAATTCGAGTCCAAGAAGTTTAGAAAAACTTTTTTTTATTTTTTTATTTTTTTTTTATTTAAATTTTTTCTTTTTTATTTGTAAAAATGTTTTTGTCCTCATTGCTTGATACTTACGCAATATCATAACCAATTGATTTATATTTTAGGTAAGGTTCAGTGCTTCGATTTTGCCTGTCCGGATAATACTTTCATTTGCGAGAAACGTTCCAACCTGACCGATGATGAAAAGGACATAGTTTCTTTAATCAGATGTATGGATCGTCAAGGTGAGTATTGCTTTCAACCTTAAACCCCACTTCAACTTCTTATTGAATGGCCTTCGCATCCACTCGACATCTCATTGATATGTCTAGAACTTTTGCGAATTTTAGATTGCGATGCGGGGATTAGCGCAGTAATTGAGCGCTCGCCTGGTGACCGATCGCTACCAGGTTCGATTCCCGGTCGGTGCGCGAAATTTTTTCTTTTTAGATCTGAAAATCTAAATTATTTATTTTCGCAGCCCGCTGGAAATTATCCTCCACAATTCACTGTTGCGTTAATAATTAACAGTGCTGCTCCTAAGGTGACGTACGGAATTGGTAACAAAGCCTAACCAGAACACATGATTATCCGTGTAATAAGACACCAAATGTTGAGTTTGTTTTATTTTTATGTAATTCATACGGTGTTCATATTGTATGCTGATGAATAGTCTACCTGTCTGACCTACATATACTTTGGAGAAAGATCCATAATTCAATTCATTAACATTAATTTTTGTCTTATCTTTATTATTATTAACAAACGTGCCCAAGGTGTTATCTGTTCTAAATGCTACTCTCAAATGGAATTTATGCGAAAATAAGCTATTTTTTTCTGTAACGGGTCCTGAATAGGTTAAAGTTCTATAATTATTGTCAAGGTTCCTCATAGTGGGGTACACTCTTTGAATAGCCTTTTTTATGCAGTTTTTTGAAAGAATATTTTGTATTCATTCGACGGGATATCCATTGTTAACGGCTATATTTTTTATGATAAATATTTGGTTCTTTATTGAAATGCTCAAAAATCTGAAAAATCAGGAGTTTGTAAATTGAATGGTGGATCCTGATTCAAAGTATATGTAGGGCAGACAGGTAGACAGGTAAACAGGAAGACCGAAGGGTTCAAGAATAGATCTGCTGTGGTCGGGTTCTACTTTTTGTGATTAACAAATTTTTCTACGTTTCAGATAAAGTTCTGGACACCACAACAATTACAGAACCGAATACATTTGGAGGGAATATAAAATTCGTGAAGTATACTTACAAAGTTGATATCAACAGTGCTAACGATAAAGAAAGCAATGAGAAATAGTCGAAGTTCGTCTCGAAGCCTTTTGGAATGATAGTTATTCAGAATGAAAATGAACCGTATTCAAATATTTTATTTATGATTTTTGTTGTTGAAAGTAATCATTATGAATTTGTTACAGTTCTGATGGATATACCCATGTAATTCCAAAAAAGTTTTTTATATGTACTTGTCTGTAAACTCTTTAGTAAAGCCCTTTTCCTTATTCTGCAGTTTTAATATATCAATGTGCAATATTAGAGAGTTTGTGAGCGAGGCATCAACCATGAGACGAATTAATTTTTTCGGAAGAATTCTACAACTTCAATGTATATTTATGAGCTGTACTCCATATTATATAGATATAGTATTCAATGGCAGTCAGGAGATGTGTCGTATATTATAAGCAATCGAAAAGGGTGTTTGACGTAAAAAATCAAATTTTCTGAGATTTTTTATTTTTCATTTTTTGAATTTCAAATTTTTGTCCTCGAACATATTTTGACGTGATGATTCCGAAATTTTTAACGAAAATGTCGAAAACTCATCGGAATATAGATATAGACAAATTCTGCGAACTCCAATCGATTCAAAATGGCCGAATTAATATGTATTCTATATTTCCAGTAAATCGAAAAAATCATGAAAACTAAGTCGTCACATCGACTTTAAATTCGCACTGTATACGTAAAATTTCATGCTTATTCCGAAAATGTATGATATATATTTTTCATTTTCATTTTCAATATTTAGAATTTGAAATTTTTGTCCCAGGGCGTATTTTGAGTGCTGATTCCGAATCTTTGAACGAAAATGTCGAAAAAATTGAGAATTACTCGAAAAAAGTTGCAAGGGGTTCACCCCTAAAAATCATGAAAAATACTAAGTCGTCACATCGACTTTACGTTCGCACTGTATACGTAAAATTTCATGCTCATTCCGAAAATGTATGATTTATATGTGCTCAGATATAAGATTTGGCCGGAAAAGTGTGTTTAAGACGGAATATCCAATTTTCTCAGATTTTTCATTTTCAATTTTTCGAATTTAAAATTTTTGTCCCAGGGCGTATTTTGACGTGCTGATTCCAAATCTTTGAACGAAAATGTCGAAAACTCATCGGAAATATTTTTGGCGGCAAAAAAACATCTAAAAACTGATTTAGAGCTGACCAACTCGAAAACGGTTAGAGATAGACAAATTCTGCGAACGCCAATCGATTCAGAATGGCCGAAATAATGTGTATTGTATATTTCGAGTCAATCGAAAAAATTGAGAATTACTCGAAAAAAGTTGCAAGGGGTTCACCCCTAAAAATCATGAAAAATACTAAGTCGTCACATCGACTTTACGTTCGCACTGTATACGTAAAATTTCATGCTCATTCCGAAAATGTATGATATATATGTGCTCAGATATAAGATTTGGCCGGAAAAGTGTGTTTTTTCATTTTCAATTTTTCGAATTTAAAATTTTTGTCCCAGGGCGTATTTTGACGTGCTGATTCCGAATCTTCGAACGAAAATGTCGAAAACTCATCGGAAATATTTTTGACGGCAAAAAAACATTTAAAAACTGATTTAGAGCTGACCAACTCGAAAACGGTTAGAGATAGACAAATTCTGCGAACTCCAATCGATTCAGAATGGCCAAATTAATATGTATTGTATATTTCGAGTCAATCGAAAAAATTGAGAATTACTCGAAAAAAGTTGCAAGGGGAACGTTCACTCCTAAAAATCATGAAAAATACTAAGTCGTCACATCGACTTGAAATTCGCACTGTATACGTAAAATTTCATGCTTATTCCGAAAATGTATGATATATATGTGCTCAGATATAAGATTTAGCCGGAAAAGGGTTTTTAAGGTAGAAAATCCAATTTTATGAGATTTTTCATTTTCGATTTTTCTAATTTAAAATTTTCGTCCCCGGGCGTATTTTGACGTGCTGATCCCGAATCTTCGAGCGAAAATGTCGAAAACTCATCGGAAATATTTTTGGCGGCAAAAAAACATCTAAAAACTGATTTAGAGCTGACCAACTCGAGAACGGTTAGAGATAGACAAATTCTGCGAACGCCAATCGAATCAGAATGGCCGAATTAATATGTATTGTATACTTCGAGTCAATCGAAAAAATTGAGAATTACTCGAAAAAAGTTGCAAGGGGTTCCCTAAAAGTCATGAAAATTACTAAGTCGTCACATCGACTTGAAATTCGCACTGTATACGTAAAATTTCATGCTTATTCCAAAAATGTATGATATATATGTGCTCAGATATAAGATTTAGCCGGAAAAGGGTGTTTAAGGTAGAAAATCTAATTTTCTGAGATTTTTCATTTTCGATTTTTCTAATTTAAAATTTTCGTCCCCGGGCGTATTTTGACGTGCAGATCCCGAATCTTCGAACGAAAATGTCGAAAACTCATCGGAAATATTTTTGGCGGCAAAAAAACATCTAAAAACTGATTTAGAGCTGACCAACTCGAAAACGGTTAGCGATAGACAAATTCTGCGAACGCCAATCGATTCAGAATGGCCGAATTAATATGTATTGTATATTTCGAGTCAATCGAAAAAATTGAGAATTACTCGAAAAAAGTTGCAAGGGGTTCACCCCTAAAAATCATGAAAAATACTAAGTCGTCATATCGACTTGAAATTCGCACTGTATACGTAAAATTTCATGCTTTTTCCGAAAATGTATGATATATATGTGATCAGATATAAGATTTGGCCGGAAAAGTGTGTTTAAGGTGGAATATCGAATTTTCTGAGATTTTTCATTTTCAATTTTTCGAATTTAAAATTTTTGTCCCAGGGCGTATTTTGACGTGCTGATTCCGAATCTTTGAACGAAAATGTCGAAAACTCATCGGAAATATTTTTGGCGGCAAAAAAACATCTAAAAACTGATTTAGAGCTGACCAACTCGAAAACGGTTAGAGATAGACAAATTCTGCGAACGTCAATCGATTCAGAATGGCCGAATTAATGTGTATTGTATATTTCGAGTCAATCGAAAAAATTGAGAATTACTCGAAAAAAGTTGCAAGGGGAACGTTCACTCCTAAAAATCATGAAAAATACTAAGTCGTCACATCGACTTGAAATTCGCACTGTATACGTAAAATTTCATGCTTATTCCGAAAATGTATGATATATATGTGCTCAGATATAAGATTTAGCCGGAAAAGGGTGTTTAAGGTAGAAAATCCAATTTTCTGAGATTTTTCATTTTCGATTTTTCTAATTTAAAATTTTCGTCCCCGGGCGTATTTTGACGTGCTGATCCCGAATCTTCGAGCGAAAATGTCGAAAACTCATCGGAAATATTTTTGGCGGCAAAAAAACATCTAAAAACTGATTTAGAGCTGACCAACTCGAAAACGGTTAGAGATAGACAAATTCTGCGAACGCCAATCGATTCAGAATGGCCGAATTAATATGTATTGTATATTTCGAGTCAATCGAAAAAATTGAGAATTACTCGAAAAAAGTTGCAAGGGGTTCACCCCTAAAAATCATGAAAAATACTAAGTCGTCACATCGACTTGAAATTCGCACTGTATACGTAAAATTTCATGCTTATTCCGAAAATGTATGATATATATGTGCTCAGATATAAGATTTGGCCGGAAAAGTGTGTTTAAGGTGGAATATCCAATTTTCTGAGATTTTTCATTTTTAATTTTTCGAATTTAAAATTTTTGTCCCAGTGCGTATTTTGACGTGCTGATTCCGAATCTTCGAACGAAAATGTTGAAAACTCATCGGAAATATTTTTGGCGGCAAAAAAACATCTAAAAACTGATTTAGAGCTGACCAACTCGAAAACGGTTAGAGATAGACAAATTCTGCGAACGCCAATCGATTCAGAATGGCCAAATTAATATGTATTGTATATTTCGAGTCAATCGAAAAAATTGAGAATTACTCGAAAAAAGTTGCAAGGGGTTCCCTAAAAGTCATGAAAATTACTAAGTCGTCACATCGACTTGAAATTCGCACTGTATACGTAAAATTTCATGCTTATTCCAAAAATGTATGATATATATGTGATCAGATATAAGATTTAGCCGGAAAAGGGTGTTTAAGGTAGAAAATCTAATTTTCTGAGATTTTTCATTTTCGATTTTTCTAATTTAAAATTTTCGTCCCCGGGCGTATTTTGACGTGCAGATCCCGAATCTTCGAACGAAAATGTCGAAAACTCATCGGAAATATTTTTGGCGGCAAAAAAACATCTAAAAACTGATTTAGAGCTGACCAACTCGAAAACGGTTAGCGATAGACAAATTCTGCGAACGCCAATCGATTCAGAATGGCCGAATTAATATGTATTGTATATTTCGAGTCAATCGAAAAAATTGAGAATTACTCGAAAAAAGTTGCAAGGGGTTCACCCCTAAAAATCATGAAAAATACTAAGTCGTCATATCGACTTGAAATTCGCACTGTATACGTAAAATTTCATGCTTTTTCCGAAAATGTATGATATATATGTGATCAGATATAAGATTTGGCCGGAAAAGTGTGTTTAAGGTGGAATATCGAATTTTCTGAGATTTTTCATTTTCAATTTTTCGAATTTAAAATTTTTGTCCCAGGGCGTATTTTGACGTGCTGATTCCGAATCTTTGAACGAAAATGTCGAAAACTCATCGGAAATATTTTTGGCGGCAAAAAAACATCTAAAAACTGATTTAGAGCTGACCAACTCGAAAACGGTTAGAGATAGACAAATTCTGCGAACGTCAATCGATTCAGAATGGCCGAATTAATGTGTATTGTATATTTCGAGTCAATCGAAAAAATTGAGAATTACTCGAAAAAAGTTGCAAGGGGAACGTTCACTCCTAAAAATCATGAAAAATACTAAGTCGTCACATCGACTTGAAATTCGCACTGTATACGTAAAATTTCATGCTTATTCCGAAAATGTATGATATATATGTGCTCAGATATAAGATTTAGCCGGAAAAGGGTGTTAAGGTAGAAAATCCAATTTTCTGAGATTTTTCATTTTCGATTTTTCTAATTTAAAATTTTTGTCCCCGGGCGTATTTTGACGTGCTGATCCCGAATCTTCGAGCGAAAATGTCGAAAACTCATCGGAAATATTTTTGGCGGCAAAAAAACATCTAAAAACTGATTTAGAGCTGACCAACTCGAAAACGGTTAGAGATAGACAAATTCTGCGAACGCCAATCGATTCAGAATGGCCGAATTAATATGTATTGTATATTTCGAGTCAATCGAAAAAATTGAGAATTACTCGAAAAAAGTTGCAAGGGGTTCACCCCTAAAAATCATGAAAAATACTAAGTCGTCACATCGACTTGAAATTCGCACTGTATCCGTAAAATTTCATGCTTATTCCGAAAATGTTTGATATATATATGCGCAGATATAAGATTTGGCCGGAAAAGTGTGTTTAAGGTAGAAAATCCAATTTTCTGAGATTTTTCATTTTCATTTTTTCGAATTTGAAATTTTTTGTCTCCGATTGTATTCTGACGTGCTGATTCCGAATCTTTGAATGAAAATTTCGAAAACTCATCAGATATATTTTTGATGACAAAAAAACCATCTCAAAACTGATTTAGAGCTAACCAACTCGAAAATGGTTGAAGATAAACAAATCCTGCGCACGCTAATCGATTCAAAAAAATCAACGGACAAGAAAGTCGAAGACGAAACCTTCTGTTTTCAATCACATGTACGTGATCAATATGATACAAGCCCGTACTAGTCGATAGATTTTAGGAAACTCGACCGGCTCAAACGATATAAGTGGGCTTATACCATGAGGACCTGTCTGAAATTGAAAAATTATTTCTCATGTTACCGTGTATATGAAGCTTTATTAACGTGGCCATATGAGAGTAAACAACTTATATCCTTCCCCCCCCCCACCCTACATATTCGAGAGTTTGTAAGTTTGGCAAGAACTTCACATCTTCAATGTATATTTTGTATATCCGTGAACAGGGTGTTATATAACTTCACTTCCGTGAAGAACGGGTGTATAATGCCATTTTATAACCAATGTCGGGTGTGAAAAATTGGAAAAAAATTTGTGGAAAGTTTAAATTGTGTTGGAAAATTCGTCAAAATTTTAGAACGTCAGCTGAAAATGATTATTATTCAAATGCAAGTATCACATGGATAAGAAAGTAAAATTTTATGAAAATCTTTTCTGAACTAAATCATGGATTATTCTCACCAACCTCGAGAACAAATTCCAAGTTAATAGTTTATTCACTACCAGTACAATGAGATCTCATTCAAGGTTGAATTTGGGGTGTTTCGGAGTTTCAACCCTCGATAAATATATACCATATTTACATTTGCCTAGAGTAATCTTGAAATATACGCATTTCATCAAGATAAGAACCTTTAAATGTTTGCTGTTAGATAGGTGTGTTTGTCGTTGTCTTGTAATTGTGTGATTCTCATGTTGATATTTTACCTGCTACGCTACCACAAATAATTTATATTCTGTATCACTGTAACAAATTTCGTTAATATTTATTCTAACATACTCAAATAGCTCTATCATGTACAGTAAAATATACAACTAACTGAATCGCTGAATTAAAATTTTTCTTAAGATTCCTACAACATAGAATTTTTGATTTTTTTATAGAAAAAATCATATGAATCTGGATATCTCGTCCCACCACTGTGTAATTACTGTTGATATAGACTTTCTCCAAACTTTCTGTATGGCTTCATTGGACCTAGTCTGCCACCGTTTTCCTCTGTGACTTTTTTGTTTCGTGGACGTTTTTCCAAAAAACTTTCCTAAAAACGGCGTTCTGACGACTACAAAAAACTACTTTCAAATTGAATAGCTTAAAAATTGAACTGAAACCCGAAAATAAAATAAATTCTCTGGCAAAAAACATGGGTCATTGGAGGTGTTCGCACCAGCTGATTTTCTCAGGATCCATTCATTGTAAGCCATCAAAGCAACTTTTCATCTCCTGTAGTATGGTGGTGGCCGGAGCCTGGCAGCAGCCCGCGCGACTGATGAACTTGGTCACCAAGTTGGAACCTATTCGGGAAAAAGCCCCAATAAATGCTACAGAATAGTATATTTTTCAACAAGAGATGAAAAAACATATTTCATCTCGAGTAGGAAATGCTATTTTTTCTACGATAGATGTTTATAAAATACTGGCTTACAATTTTCAGAACTTTATTTATAACACGGACTTGATAAAAATACCGGGTACTATATATAATTATGAAAATTCATTTATAAATATTGAAAGCGCAATTGTTGAAATTCTTAATACTTGGATGTTGGATTTGTATGCTGACTTCTGTGTTACTTGTCGAAGGTATGACTGCCGAAGAAGTTGTTGCTGCTGCTGTAGACAAGTTTGATGTTATGCTATTGACGTCTAATGTGTGCTGAATTAGGAGACCAAGAGGTCCCTGATAATAGTGTAACGATTTCTACTCAAGCCGGTCCTGACGGAGCTTGTAAACATCACACAAATAGCCGCTTTATAGTCGATGATGACACCATTCAACTTCCGCCGTTGTCGATCTAGACAAAACCGTACGAGAGCGCCATCTAGTCGCGAATAGAAATTCCCGATCATTCAGGAAACATTTCAGTTCGCTATATAAAGAAATCTGCACGGCGAGACGGAAGATTTTGAATCAGATCCGGAGCTTAGCTATTCGAATAATAGAGTGTGCAGTGAGTGGAATATTTAAATATTAATTATAACCGAACTTTTAACATAAATTAGAATGTGAGTGTTTAAATAAAGCAGATTTTAAACGTTTAGACTTTTTTTTTTGTTATAATAGATACTGGGCCTGCCGCGGGGCGCCTGAGACTATAATAAAATTCAAGAAAATTTGCTGTCAGCATGTCCAACAAAAAAATAACTATATTACACATGTAAAGGAATTATATTCTACTTTTCAGCGCATTCGAGCAAAGACTTTTTGAATCGAATCCAGTCCTTGAAAAGTTTTCTTTAATCACTTTATTTTAGAGAAATTCCCAGCCATGGAAAAATATATTGGTATACCATATCGTGTTGCTTTCAACAGGTCGCATTGAAATGTAGATGTTATCTGACGGCTGTAGGACATTGAAGAATCATTGAGAACATTTGACATTCATGATATCTCTGCGTGTGACCTCTGACTCTGGAAGCTCATTTCTTAATTTCTGCAGAATATCGTTAGTTGATAAGCAAGCATGCCCCATGCCCTAAATATGGTTAAGCAGATAAGTGACTCTTTTATTATTATATTAGTGAGGGAAAAAAGTGTAACATTTTTGAAGTTATAGTGTTCTGGATGCCAAAATTTCAACAAATGGCGAAATAGATATTTACGATGAAAGTATCGTTAAGATTCGTAGTGCGTAGGCCGAATTTGATAACCCAATATAGTGATATAAATAATTTTCGATACAATATTTTATCAACTACCAATAACTTCAATCATTCACTCAAAATAATTCAATATTCCTGAAATCAATGATATTAGAATCACGCAACTAGCAAGCGTTGGAAATGTTTGAAATCATTGTTGATTCATTTGGTGGTATGAATGAAAGGTAGCAAATGCTTATACTATGGATTTGTCTCTCTCATCACTCTACAAAATGAATAGGTCTGTCTCAAGACATCTGTGTAGAAGCATATGCTCAAGGATTGTTCATTCCAACTTGGTCACATTATTATTATTATAATCATTGCCTCTTGTTATTTCTGGCCAAGTTGTTACAGTATTTGAGTACTCATATTGATATTGGAAGTGTTCGTGAAACCGAAATGTATTTAGGCTCCGGACTAACACCAAAATTTTTCAAAAGATATGTATAAAATACTCATGCTCCAGGCCAATTTACTCATTTGTATTGTTTAGAACCTCAGCTCCATACTTGTGTGTGAGCCCATGATAATGTTGCGCCAAATCTGTATGGTCGTTCTTTTTGTGACATTTTTGTCTATAGAAATACAGGGACACCCTGTTCCTGAAAAACGTAAGTGATAAAAAAGTACAAGGAATTAAATGAAAAACATTTGTTTTTTAAATATGCACAATATATTACATCTTGTAATATGTGACGCGTTTCTCCATTACTATAGCATTCCCAAAAAAACAATGGTATCAGCAAATGTACAGACATATTTATAGTAATTTGAAATTAGGTGAATAGAAGCAAAGTATTGACTATAAAGAAGTTGCAAATGATAAACAGGTAGTTTGCCTAATATAGGAAATCCATTCGGGGTAATATTATAAAGATGCCCTTAGTTATTATCACATATTGTATGCACTTAATTATTGAAGAGGTTAAGGAGTGGTGAAATGTTACCATCCAACTAGTCATTTAGTAAATTATTGGATTTTATTCTTTTGTTGATCTCAAGTGCTTCTAAGAAATTAAGTTTTAAGCCTTTCCTTTCTGAAAGCAAAATTTCAAAATTTGGATCAAAAGTATGGTTTTCATCTATAAGGTGATTTGAATAATTTGAAACTCTGTTGTGGTTCTCAAAGCTTCTTTTATGTTCAAGAATGCGGGTTTTGAAATTTTTAAAAGTTCCACCGACATATACTTTAAGGCATCTCCAGATTTTAATTTGTAAACCCCAGAATTTTGTGATTTTTCGGTTTTAGTTTTATTGTTTTTAATGAATCTACTCAAATTATTGTTTGTTGTGTAGGAAGTTGTAAAATGGTGTTGTGTTAAGAAAGATTATATTTTGTCACTAGATTTGCCTAAATAGGTTAACGAGCAATACTAAATTGGATAATTTGGATAGGGTAGACTTCACTGATGAGAATACTCAATTGCTATCAGCGAAATCTACCCTATCCAAAAACAAAAGCAAATAAAAGAAAGTGTTATACAGTGACACTATTAAAGTCGGCAATATATTTAATTTTTTTTATTAATAAACTCACATGAAATTGGACTTTAGCACTCATTGCTAATTGTCATTCGTTTCGTATCAAATTTTTTTTACCGAAGTTCTAAAAAAGTCATTTGAAAAAGTTGTCTCTTTTGCAATTTCATCAATCTAGGTCAAATTATTATTTTTTTGTTATTTTCGATGAATAATATGTTTATTTGGAAACAAAACTTGAAATACCTTATTGGTCAAGATTCACTTCTTCGTGAATAACATGTCATGCTACTTAGTTTTTATGTTGTTATTTATCATCTGGAACCTCATTTGAAAAGAAATTAAAATTTCAATCTAAGAACTTGAAGTTTGCAATGTCTAAATAGTACAAGATGTGGGTTATAACATGCGTTCAGGCATGTTATCGTTCTGTAGTTTTTGGTTCCGACAAATATCCGGTTTTTGGGATCAACCTGGAATCTGCTGCTTCTCATTCAGCCATGAGTTGAAACCTCGCCAAATGGTGGTGGGTGCTTAGAAATTGTTTCAAACAGTAGTTTACAGTCTATCAGGACCTGGAGCAGCCAAGTTCTTTGTGCCCTCAAGAGCCCCGAACTTCTTCAGGGGCTATCAGGTTGCCTCACACTGCACTAGGGCTGGATTGTCTGAATTCAGTGATTCCAGAAGGATTCCACCTGATCAGAGAATGTGGAGACTTTCGGAATAAGTGAGACGGATTCTCGCAGAACTTTGAGTTGTCCACGATGCTTCTCACTCGCCTCACCAGTGACTTTTTCGCAGCCACTATCATTCATATACTAACCGTTTGATAATCAACAGCACTGCTTGATTCAGTGTGTGATGGATTCGTCTTAGTTTTGTGGTTATTAACCGCGCTGCTGGCGTGAAAGGCATGTTGGCCGCCATATAGTCAATCACATATTGGATACGAGACTTGATCAAGCTTCCATCCTCTATACTCGTAGCTCGTGCCTTCTAACCGGAGAGGATCCCTTCTCTCCGTTTGGGACAACGATTGAGCGGTTTTGTACACGGCGGTATCAATTTGCCAGATATCAGCCTATTCTGTCGGGGTATCTCGAACCTCCGCCAGTTGCTGTGTCTTCAGGTGCTTGGGTAGGTGAAGCACTCTGCATGCTCTGATACTCTCCATTGGTGGTGTGATTGGAGCCTCTTCCTGAACCTGACCAACTCGCAACAGTCGAACTGATATAGCCTCTCGTCCGAAGATGGGATACATAGTCCTTGAGTTTTTGTGCGGTGTGGGCGACATGCTCTGGGTGATTTTCGCACCACAAGGCATGCATTTTCGCCATGTATCCCCTTCGAGCTGGCTCACTTGTCTCATAGAAACGCATAAGGTCCTCTCTCATATCATCGATACACTCAAAGCGTCCTTGTTATTCATAGCGGTCGTTACCAAGAAGTAAATCCTCGTATATCATTATTATTATCTGATTAAATTACTTACTTACTCAACGACATACTTACTTACCTACCTACTTACTTACTCACTTACCTACCTACCTACTTACTTACCCACTTACTCACCTACTTATTTTCATACTATTATTGTGAAAACATGAACTGGAAGGATACTGAGAATTCAGCGTCTTGCAGAATCCATGATATATACCCACTAGATAATTGCAAAAACACAAGGTAATTGATTTTATATTTTAGGTCTGCAAAATTGCTTCTATTCCTGTCCGACAGAAACTCTCAAGTGCTCGAGAGAAACCATCTCCAGATTGTCCGATGGTAAAAAGGAAATAATCACCAAAATCGAATGTTTGGGTCTCAACAGTAAGTATTATAAATCAAGTTTGTCATCAAGATCAATTTGAATCGAATAAACTTATTGATACTGAAGAAAAGTTAAACCATGATAAAAAACATGTATCCACATTAAAATTTAAAAACAAACCTGCCCTAAAGTTTGTGGGAAATTGGTACTCGGTCAAATTGGTTGAAATATCGTGATAAGTAAGGTGAGGGGTAAAAAATCATTTCAAAAGCATGGACCCAACCACAGCCGACTCAATCGAATTGGTTGAAATATCATGATAAGTAAGGTGAGGGGTAAAAAATCATTTCAAAAGCATGGACCCAACCACAGCCGACTTAATCGAATTGGTTGAGATATCATGATAAAGTAAGGTGAGGGGTAAAAAATCATTTCAAAAGCATGGACCCAACCACAGCCAACTTAATCTCCCGAGCCGTGGTGAGAAAATCGGCAACGCGCCATGTAAAGCAATTTGACGCCCTACACGTTAATCCTTTAATGTGAATTTCTCGGCTTATTCGGAAAACTAGGAAAAAACCTAATAAAATGAATTTTCAGAGAAAAAAACGACGATTAATGTGGTTATTTCAATTTTTTCATCACAAACTGGAATAGCAATATATTCAATTTATTTGATAATATTTTTTCGATAAAAACTATTCTTGGATACAGGGTGAGTCAAGCATCATTCAACATGAAATTCTTAATCAATGAAGATGTGACCAAACCAAGTAGCACACTAAAATGCTCAACATTTATATATTTCAAAATTGACAAATTCAACATTTCTTACACTTGTTATATCACTATTCTTCAAAATTGAAAATCGTTTGAAAAATGGCGGAGATACAGTTGATTGTTTAATCGAACAAAGTTGGCCATGAAATAACAACTGACAAACATCAGAATTCAGAAATTACCAGAGGAAGGTTCATAGTGCGATACAATTGAAAACTGAGATTCTCATGTAATTGCAGCTCTCATATATTCAAACAATAATTAAAATTTACCGATAAACGGAATTACCCAATTAGAAATAATTATACTATTATTGGATATAAATTGTATTCTATTAATTCCCAGTTTCATCGTAGAGCGCATCACTTTGATTAGAATGTGACAACGCAATATGCCTTTTTATGCAAATGGTCCTCCTTCATGTTGTACACAATTTTTTACATTTCAGATGAAGTCCTGGACTCGAGTTCCAAAACGGTACCATACATAGGTACGGAGTGATGATACTGAAGATAGCAGTAATTGAAAGTTTCCTATTGTAATATTTTTTAATAAACGTTGAGAATGAACCAACCCTCTTTCTCAAATCGCATATACCAAAATAATATTGTTTATAGTTAGTTATGGATTGTGAAATTTCTGCTTTTTCTTAAAAATGTTTTCTCGTAGTGCTTTTTTGGTTCTGTAGTTTTTATTGATTTATGATTTGATTAATATAATGTTTCCGCTTGAATTCAGGAAATATAATATTGTCACCTGAATACAAAAGTGTTATTTGACAATACATCATGAAGTTTTGTTGAAGAAAAACAAAATGGCGGCTCCAAAATGGCCGACGAGTTTTGTGATTATGATCCGATTCTATTCAAAACTGGTATCTGGGGGTTTCTGGGTCGGAAATTACGATTCTTTCATCAAAATTGAGAAATTCTAGATGACGGCTTCAAAATGAGTCAAGATGAGTTTTGTGATTATGGTTTGATTCGATTCTATGTTGGTATATATGTTGGTATAAATTCAATATGGCGGCACCAATAGCGTGTATGCGATTATAAATTGGTAGGTGGGGTTTTCGAGGTCAAAGATTGAATAATTCATAAATTCAATATGGTGGTTCCAAGATGGCGAGCGAATTTTGTAATTATGGTCCGATTCGATTCTCAATAGATATGAGTGGGTTTTCGGGCTCGGAGATTATGGGTTTTTTGTCGAAATTCATAAATCCACGATGGCGAACGAGTTTTGTTATCATGGTCTGATTCACGTCAAAATCGGTATGTGGGGTATTTGAGATCGAAAATCATGAATGTTTTATTTAAATTGATATGAAAACGGACGAGTAAGTATTCAGGTGTCCTCTTGAAGAGCTGGACAGCTCAAAACTCACAGGCAACGGAATTGTAATAATCATGCTTTCTCTGAAATTTATAGATCAATGCGTACTTACTAAAAAGCACAAAATAAAATAATATTGGTAAAAAACTTTTTGAAGACAAGCTTTTGAATCTGTAACTAACATCTAAAGAAATTATTTTTTACTTTTTAGCGCACTTGAATGAAAGCTAGTCTTCAAAAAGTTTTTTTAATATTATTTTTAACTGCTTTATTGCCGAGATGCATCAGAATCATTGGCGTAGCCAGAAGAAGGGCTTTGGGTCTGCAGCCCTCCAAGCCACCAAAATGTCTATTGAAATGATGGCGTAAAATACGGGAAAAATATTGAAAAAACTCTAGAACTTTCGGATTTTTTTTTTGAGGTTTTATGTGCTAGGATAGGATCCTAGTGCATATTTTACATTTTTCGCATTTTGCGGCCATAACGAGACACATTCGTTAAGTACATAGGTATATAGAAGGAAAGCTAGGAAATTTTTTTACAAAATGATGTTATCGTTCGCGTGCCTAACAGTTCGCTTGTAGGTGCTATTCATAACATCCGGCTGACGAAAAAAAAAGCTCTGGTAACTGTATTGTATGTTCAGCCCCCCCCCCCCCCAAACTGAAATCCTGGCTGAAAATAATATAATGATACGCCACTGCGCTTTTCTTGCAAATGAATATTATATTTATGATTGTCCTCTACCTACTCATGAAAATTGTCTCTTGCCTTTTTTCCGTGCGGCGAACGGTTTTGATTAAAAAACAAAATGCAGTTCAACTCGCTGCCTCGGGGGGTGTTCACTAAGGATTACGGCCTTCAGAAATTCTACAAGAACACCAGTTCCTACCCAATTTTTCACGGCTCTCACAATGTTCTCTGAACAATACAAGATTTTCCTTTTCGTTGAAATCAGAACTTAAAAAAAAATTTACATGCCATTTAGCAACACCCTGTATGTATTTTATCCAATACTTCATATATAAATATTATCGTTTGCAAACATAAATCACATTTTCATGCCTCAACTGTTGTTGTCAGTATGAGTGATATTGTTATATATCACACCAACAGATTCGAATCTGAATTATTTTTCTTCCATTCAATATCGACGAGAGATTGATGAACCAATAAAATCGAAGATAGGGAAAAAGTGAACATAAATCTACCATCGTTAAGTACTCCCATATGGACTGAAGACATACATTTGACACCGTATTAATTGTGGAAAAATGGTAACACGATATTACCGCGACATCTGGTGACAAATTATTATCCTACCAGCGATGTAGGTTGGTGGGTAGGTATTATACTTCTTTCAGGAAAACAGTACGAACATACCATGCAAAAACAGTTTGAACAGGATATACAGGGTGTTGGGGAATTGTCTGGTGTGATTTCAATGAATTATTGTTTGATCTCAAACAAAAATTTTCATAGAATATACGTACCTGCTGAACCATTTTTGGTCATTTTTGGCCATATGAATGAATGAATGATGACCATTCATAATTTTGAAGGGAATTTATAAAATATAGAGTTTCTATCCAAATATCTACTAGTTAATGAATGCTCAAAGATTTTATACTTATTTGCCACAAAGTATATTTTGTTTTTCATATATCTTCCTGATAATAATCAAAGTGAAATTCTCAAAATGTGTCATAGTTTTATTTTTATATTTTAGCATAGGTATCCAATATGTAGGATCATACTGAAACTGAAAATTCATCAATTTTTTATTTCTCTGCAGATGGCGTTCAGTTCGACAACAACAATCGACAAATGACAGAGGATTACGTTTTGTTATTTTAGCAATTGTTCAATAGGGGGCGCCATTATTTTGGCGGTAATATTCAAATTGAAAAATGTTTTCTGCTCGTAAAACATATTGTTAATAGCAATTTGACAGTTACAGGTCCATAGAATGACGAACACGAGACGTCTTAAATTAGTGCCGTAGAGATGTCGAAAAACTGACGTTCTCAAGACGTCCTCATTGAGCCATAAGACGTACAAGGGTAATTAAGACCAAAATATGACGTCTCTTGAACGTCATGATGTAACCTGAGATACGAGCATGTCTTTTCTCTAGAAAAGCCGTTCTCACAGTGGCCAGCGTCGTCAGTGTCAGGAATGTCCAAATGAATAAAAAAATGCATTTATTCAAATGCTCTAAAGAGTAAGAAATAATTTTTTTGGATGTGTGATCTAGGATGTAGGTTATTCTGTGAGTTACAGATTCAAAAGCTTGCCGCGCAGTTTTCGGTGCGATTACAGTTCCCTAGAGCTGATTATTTTCTTTTATGCCAAACTGAGTTTTTTTCGTTCCAAGTTCTTGCCTACGATTTGTAGGCCAATCATTTCAGCAAAAATGGAAAAAAATTATAAAAGACGGAAAACTTTCACAAAAGTTGTATTTTAGTGCTTAATGAAACTAAACATTTGCCTCCTCATACAAGCCCAGCGACATTGTTAAAAAATATATTATGAACAATTGTGGTTTATTTATTTGTTGAGAAAAAAATGCAGAAGAGTCGCGAAATGGTGGAAACAAAGAAAATAACACCCTTTGTCGTTCCCGAGTTTGCGACCATTGCGACGTTTGGCATGCGAGACTTTTGATATAGAAAAAAAAATTTCTTTACGTTCGCTACTCTTTGATTTCTTGAATGAATAAATAATAGATTCATTCCGATGCCTAACTTGGAAATGGTCTCAAAATTGGGTAACGATAAAGGATGATTTTTTGTTTATTTTCACAATTTCACGATTCTTTTGCATTTTTTTTACAAAATAACAGAATTGCATATGATTCATATTTACCAATGTTGCTGGCCTTGTTCGAGGTGGCAAATTTGTATTTTTTTCTAAAGCACTGAAATACAAGTTTTGAGAAAGTTTCCTTTCTTTTGAAATTTTTTCCCTATTTTCTATTTCAATACTAAAATGATTGGCCTGTTACTCGTACCTATTGAATATGAAATATCTACAGCATACTCGTATGCAACCCAGAATATATCGACTAGGCGCAGTGGGTGACCAGTCTTATTGGTTTTCATTCACCCCACGTGAAAGGACGCAAAGGAAATGGGAAAAATTTACAAAAAAACTTCGATGTTAAAAATATCTCATCTTCGAATAATATAGTTTTTGACTTTTCACTCCCTGTCCCGCCTTCGAAAGCTAGAAGAGAACGAATACGAATTCTGAAAAATTTCGAATGATTTGGGACATGGAAAACTACAAAAAAAAAAACAAGTTGCGAAAACGAGAAAAATCAAAATCGGAAAAATCCATACAGATTCTGAAATATATCGGACCGCCGGATTTAAAATGAAATTAAGAGGAAAAAAATCTATCTGTGGGCTCGCCTACCTCTCCTCTTCTCGAAGAAAGTCGTGAAAACTCGCGAAATTATAATTGGAAAAATCCTGATTGTCGAATAATAGAATGAAATTGTTTAAAAAGAAAATCACCACCTTGCCCCCCTCAAATGCTAGATAGAGAACGCATTTCTATATATTGTTTTTTTCCATGATTTAGACAGCTTGATTAGTTTTTTTTTGGGAAAATTATATACTACGGAATTAACTGACGCATTTGTTTTCTGGCAATCTATTCCATATAAACTATAATTTATTAGTAAGGATAGTAATATTGAGGTATAATTTCATTTATTTTTAGTTCTTATAAAAAACTTTGTCAAGAAACTGAAAGATGTAATTGAACGGTCGTAGGGGCAGTAGTTGTTTTCTGTTGAAAGCTTACCAACGAATATACATATTGCAGACGTTTAACTTCATAAAAGGACAAATTTTTTATTATCAGTTTGTCGATCTTCCGTCAGGTTAGTGTCAACGTATTCCTAAATCTTTGACGGGTACAAAAAAATCCGTGGTTAATATTATCAGTTGAATAAATTATATTGAAGAATTGTTAAGTTTGGGTGAAACTAACAAAAATACCATGTTTATCGACATTCTTGATATCTCTGCTTTTAAGGAGTAATTAATCATAGCGACCTCTGACCCTGAAAACTCATACTCGTTACTCAAATTTTCCAGAATATCGTTGGTTAAATCGCAATTATCCCTGAAATATGTATCAGCAAATATTCGACTCGTTTATCATTAGTCTGGGAGCAAAATGTACAATTGTAAAAGTTGTTGATGGCTGCATTGCTAAAAGTCCAAAGAGGATTGCCAATCTTGAGCTTCATATGTGAGTTTATTAAAAAACTCACAAGATCCCAAATGAAAGCCCCGGGGAATTACACTGTCATTCTTATTTCAGATTCTTTATTACAGTATCGGAAACTTTTTTTCTGGGGTATAGACATAAATCTACGCGATCAACAAGGAACGCGATGATATGATAATACCACATAAACAAGAGGGACGCACTACTGTGCGCCTCTCCTGTAATCCCACCCGACGCATTAACTGACGTGGCAATGGGACACACCGCAGACCAGCTCACGTCGATATCACTTCCTCGAGCGAGTAGAGGAGAAATTGTAATGCTCTCTAAACATATAGCAAGCTATTTTTTACGCTCTCATGATATCACCATACCCAAGATGAAAACTTTCCGATAGTGTATATAGGATGTTCCTAAGCATCATGTACATCCGAAAGGAGGAAATTCCTTGGCTTATATAACGACGAAAAGTTCATATAAAAATAGGTCCACAAACATTTCGCTACCGATCTGCGGGGTGTTGAAATTTCAAGATTTTTTTTGTTTTTTCTTTACAGATCCTGCAGTTTTTGATATATTTGGCTAAAATTGAAAACACAGGTTACGTTATAAGGCTTACATTAATGGACATGTTGAATGTTTGTGAGAATCTACAGGGTGATAATTTTTATGGGTCATGCCCCCTTTTCTCCCACTAAAATTTTTTGAGTCAAGCCGTTGGTTAATTCTAAAATACAAAATAAAGTTTTTGATTCGTTTACAAACTTTTTTTTTGTTTTCTGTAGTTTTTGCGTATCTACGATCGTTATCGGGAAAAAAAATATTTTTTTGTAATTCGCTAAAATTTAGTTTATTCGCCACTGGCTGCAAAAATCAAAGCTGAAGGCTTTCACAACAACGATTTATTACACGAAACATCTGAATAAAAAAATAAAAAATGACTTTTGTCACTAATTTTGACAGTTCGTATGTGAAGGCGTTAGGTGTATTTGCATGAGTTTAAAATGTCAACTGTATGGCGTGAATTTGTTGTAAATATGTAAATATGACCAACGAAATCGAATATCGAATGCATTTGAAACCATAAGAAATACTGCGGGGGTGTTTGACAGAGTACGGTCATGAATGAGAACAGCGGACGCGTGTATAAGGAATGGAGGACGTCACTTTCAACAATTGTAAAGTAGTTTCCTTGTTATGGCTTTTATTGAGGTGTTTTGTATAAGAAATCGTTGTTGCAAAAGCCTTAAGCCATATTCAACCGGCCAAGCTTAGTTAAGTGATTCGAAGTATGTTGCTTTCTGTTGACTCCTAATATCAACCTCACGCATGAATTCTGTAGTCTTTGAATCCTGAGTTTTTCTACCTTCAGTAGGTTTGGACCATATACAACATCTGCATGATTCGCATTTGAAAGAACTGAAGTTTCACATAACATTTTCTTTACAGTAACATTCAATATACTCCTGTAGAGTTAATTAATTTTAGGCTGCTACATCCTTTTTTCAAAATGTTTGAAACATGTCCGGATAATCTTAATGAGCTGTCCAACACCAAACCAATTAGATTATAATGTGTTATTAAACATGACCCTTTTCTGGTAATAAATGGGTAATAATTGAAATGTATAAATAATAGTGTGACATGATGGCCATTGGCCCTAATTTGCCCTCATTACGACCCAGTAGAAAGCTATATACTAAACAAAAAAATCGTGATGCATACTATCAGTTTACTTATATATTATTTTCTGATTACAGAAATAACAACAATAGTTCTCTAGTTTGAATTGATAATATTGACATGACGACCATTAATAAGTCATTCACGGAAATCTTAGATCAGACTTTTCAGATCTCAGACCTTGTAATTTTCATGTAAATAATTTATAATTATTCACGAAGTAGTTCCATTTTCAATCCGTTTTGAATCTTCGAAAAGAACTAGTCAACGACGTTACATACCGCTTGCCAAATAACGTTTTTTGTTAGCAAGTTGTTTTGACTCTCAAGGTTCAAGAGTTTAACGTTATCAAACTTCCCGGGGGTGTTTCTTGCTTAGTGAGTGACTGGCCAATATTTCTTCCGGAATAATTCAACTTCACAGAGATAGCTACTTGCAGTTTTCAATTGATGAAATAAATCAAGATCAAGAAGAGTAATAACCTATATAGTTTCAAGGTGACGGAGCGCTAATTCAAAATTTGGCAGATGTTAAACTCAATAAAAAAAATCCATATGATGCGGACTTTAACGGTGACACTGTATATCGCGTTAACTCAAGATATACTCTTCAATGAAACAACAGAATATAAATGAGTCGTTCAATTGTTTTGGAAAAAACTGACAGTATAAAAATTGGTCTATAGTTCGGAATTTCTTTCTTTTGTCCTTTTTTATACGATCATCATAGCATTAATTACATTACAAAGTTGGAGTATGTAACATTACTTATTACAACATTGCTCCGGACTATTACCGTCGTTTTCCAGAACGTACTTATACTTATAAATTACTCATGCGCTAGGTTAATTTACTTGTTTGTGTTGTTTAGAACTCCAACAAACAATACTATCGTGGAAGCTTGCGAAAATGTTGCGCCAAATATGTATGGTTCTTCTTTTTGTGGCGTTTTTATCTACGGAAATTCATGGAAAGCCTTCCATTAGATCAGGTACGTGGTCACAAATAAATATAAACAAATAAATTGTTGATAATAGGCATGCTATTTTAATGAACGTCATTATTTGAAACTATCGCACATTGTGAATTTGAAAAATCACTTACTATAAACCCGTTTTGTTTGAATATGATTTTTAAATAAATGGTTTAATTTTGAACTTATTTTGTGCTAAACATGTATCCATCATACTAACGGAGCTAAAACTTCTATGATTTAGTCAATGTTGTAAATTGTTCGGTGAGTATTTTCCATGTAAATATATTCAGTGCATATCTCACAAGATTGGGTTGCTTCAAAAACTTTTGTTTGCTTGTCCTTTTCAAATAGTATGTATTTCAGAACATTGGCAAAAATAGCAGAATCTCAAAAGTATGAACCTTGATCATTATTTTCCGCATGATTCATTTTGCAGAAAACTATTACATAATGAAGGATGGCACTGTTTTTATCAAAAATTCAACTAAAGTGATACTTTCAGATTTTAAATATATGTACAGATCTTGAAGACGGGATTTTGATACATTTTTTCCAAAATTTAGAGAACCTCTTGAACTATGGTGATAGGAGATGGGAGACAATAGACTTTGAGATTTAAGGCTCATAACCTCCCCATAAAGGGTTTTCTTCACCTCCGCAAAAAAAAGGAATAACCTAAGGTCATCCTAAATATGTTGCCAAAAGCCCGAAGAGAACGTTCAATTTTCCACAACCTAAGAACATTATTCAGCTGAACAACTGCTCCGTAACTGTTCCAGATTAGTTCCTTTAGTGACAGCCTGAGAATACAGAGGATTTTGGACCCAAGGTCATCCTAAATGTGTCATCTGGGTGTCTTGCTGTCAAATGTCATCCATTGTATACGTTCACGTTGTCCATATTTTTTGTTTTCGCTTTCAACTTCATGTGTCTCGTTATGGTCGAAAAATGCAAAAAATGTAAAAGGTCTAGGATCCATCATCGTTTCAAATTCGGTCAGCTAATAGAAAAAAGATTGAATTTAACGAATATAATATAAAAAAATATTAGAAAATATTTTGACGGGAAATTGGCTCTTGCAACCTCTAGATAATATTTTCATCCGACGACAGAATCGAGATAGAGAAATTCTGCAAACGCCAATCGATTCAGCATGCCGAAATTAGTATGTGCTGTGATTTTCGACTCGATCGGCACAAAATGAATTTTCAGCTGAAAAAACATCAATTAAAAATGGCCAAAAATCCAAAGTCATCAGATTCACTCGCAATTACTACCGATATACTCAAAATTTTATGCTGATTCCGAAAATGTATGATTTGAATATGTTCGAAGACACGGTGTTCCATAAAACAATGATAAATGTGCGACAAAAATTGTATCGCACGAATCCAGCATCCTAGTACACAAAACCACATACAAGCAAACTGTTAGGCCAGCAAACAATAACATCCTCTTGTAGGAAATTTTTTTAGCTTTCTTTCTATATACCTATGTATTTAACGAATGTGTCTCGTTATGGTCGCAAACTGCGATAAACGTAAAAGGTGAGCTAGGATTCTATCCTAGCACATAAAACCTCAAAAAAAAAAATTCCGAAAGTTCTAGAGTTTTATGTGCTAAGATGCTGGATCCTAGTGCACCTTTTACATTTATCGCATTTTGCGACCATAACGAGACACATTCGTTAAATACATATCTATATAGAAAGAAAGCTAAGAAAATTTGCTACAAGATGATGTTATCGTTCGCGTGCCTAACAGTTCGCTTGTAGGTGTTATTCATAACATCCAGCTGGCGAAAAACAAAAAAAAGCTCTGGTAACTGATAAATTGTATGTTCAGCCCCCCAAAATTCTAGCTGCGCCACCGGTACCTTCATTATAACCAATTGATTTCATATTTCAGGTCTAAAAAGTTGCTTCAAACGTGCCTGTCCAGAAAATACATTCGCTTGCAGTAGATCATCCAGAATATCCGACGATAAGAAGGATATAGTTTCCGAAATCAAATGTCTCGATCTTCACAGTGAGTATTTTAAATCAAGTGTGATATTTAGATTCAGATAAAGTTAAGTGACAAGACATATCGTAACGCGACAATTCGTAAGCCCACAAATAGTAACAGAAAATTCGTAACGCCGTCCACTCGTAACGGCGACACTTCGTAACATCGACAACTCGTAACATCGACAGTTCGTAACTACAACTATTCGTAACGGTAAAAATCGTAACGCCAATCCACACACTCAAATACCTTCTTAAGGTTAGTTCGTTCTGGTTAGATCAGACTGAATAATTACTCCTCTCAAAATGTATGTATTCAGTTTCCACGCTCTCAAATGTCTACTTGAGGTTAGTTCGGCCTGGTAAGATCAGACTGAATAATTATTACTTAAACAAGTGTTTTATTTCCATGTCCACTTATTCATATTTATACCACTATAGACAAATGGGTAGACGGTCTAAATCTAGTAATGCTAAACTTGCTAAAAAACTAAATGTTGTCGCCGTTACGAATTATCTGCGTTACGATTTATCTGCGTTACGAATTGTCTTGTTATTTACGAATTAGCGTAATAATTATCAATTAATGATCATAAACATTTTCTTCCTCTTGGTTCTTTTCAAAGCACCATGGAATTTTGACAAAATGATAAAACTCTCCATTAATTTTCATTTCTTCATATGCCCTATCATTTTGGCAGCGTCATTTCAAAACAACCGTCATATAATAAAATACATGATAGCTATAAAAAAGCTGTTTGAGATTGAAACTGGAAATCAATCAGCTTCTGTTGACACAACTTTCACTCAATTGATGATATTTGTCTCGTGATTGAAAATATATGGAAAATAAGTCCTAAGAGTCAATATTTTCCTTCATTTATTCAGATCACTGTTTTTATTTTGGATTGTTTTGTCTTTGTTCATTATCGAAAATTCATCCTTCGAATACTTTTGCAATTATTTTCAACTGATGTTAATTGCAATATTTACGACATAACTATCATGTTATCTTTGACTTGAGTAATGTATGTATACCATTATCATTATTCATAACCTATATCACCAGGTAGGCAAGTCAGGAGTATTCATAATAATTTGAAAGTATACATGGTGAAAAGTAGTGGTAGTGATTCGTAGTCTACAGTATCGGAAATTTTTAATCGGGGTATGCTGGTTTCATACGACCGTAAAGAATAGCTTGCTATTATGTTGAGGTTGAAAGAGCATTACAATTTCTCCTCGACTCGCTCGAGGAAGGGATATCGACGTGGCTGTTAATTCGCCGGACGAGGTAGTAGGGGAGGCGTACAGTAGTGCGTCTCTCTTAGTAATGTGGAATTATCATATCATTGCGTTCCTTGTTGCTCGCATAGATTTGTCTATACCCCGATGACAACTTTCCGATACTGTATATCAATTTGAAGAAATCTACCAGGCGATTAAATAGAAATGAGCAAAATAAAATGCTGAAATATGTTTGTTATTGAAATCACCCTAAATATCAAAACTTTGTTGGTTGAATTCTTCGATTTTCTGATGTTTTATTGAGTGGTGATATTCAGGTCCAGAATTCTATGCCTACTTTTTAAATTATCAAGCATCATGAAGCAAAGGGACACAAAACCGAAGAATCATCGAAGAGTTTAAACGACGAAATACGGTGCTCCCGAGGGGGAAACTACTCTTTCATTAGGTGTACATCACAAAATTTTCATTAATTCATTATTAATTTAAATTAAATTCATTATTCGAAATGTAGAAATTATTTTTGCGCAAAAAAAAAATTTGAAAACTGATTCAGAGCTGACCAACTTGAGAACGGTTAGAGATAGATGAATTCTGCGAACTCCAATGGTCGAATTAATATATACTGAGAATTTGAACGAAAAAAATCTACGGACAAAAAAGTCGAGTAAGTCATGATAGATAATTTTTTGAACATCTTTATTTTTCACTTTTAGAATTTCAAATTTTTGTCCCCGAACGTATTTTGATGTGCTGATTCCGAATCTTTGAACGAAAATGTCGAAAACTCATCAGAAATATTTTTGGTGCCAAAAAAAACCATCAAAAACTGATTTAGTCCTGACTAACTCGAGAACTGTTAGAGATAGATAAATTCTGCGAACGCCAATCGATTCAGAATGGTCGAATTAGTATGTATTGTGAATTTCGAGTCAATCGAAAGAAATTAAAATTACTCGAAAAAGTTGCGCAAAAAAAACCATTTGAAAACTGATTCAGAGCTGACCAACTCGGGAACGGTTATAGATAGACCAATTTTGCGAACGCCAATCGATTCAAAATTGCTGAATTAGTATGTATTGGGTATGCATTTGGGAATTATTTTATGACAAGGTACTAAAATGAACTCCTGTTCTCCTTATGTAACCATCCAATCTCCTTCAATTTATTTGATACTCGTTGTCGCCTACTAACACCAAAAATCATACGTGGGCATGAGTTTCGAACTTTCTGGATCTTATTTTTATACATAAAAGTTAAATAATGTCCATACAACGTATCCGCGTAATTGAATGGTAATTATCTTTCAATGCCCCCTAAAACTTTTTCATTATTTTCCATTACAGATAATTACTTCACTGATTTCATTAGGTGTACAAAAAATGGCTAGTTGTTTCCCCCTCGGGTGCTCCTCAAGGAAAGGTCTTGAGAATAATTTTATTCAGATCATATGTAAATGAATATTTTTTCTCACTCATAATTGCACGACAGGTTTGTATTTTATCTGGTAAATTTGGGTTGTTTAATGAGATACTGTTTCCTAGCAATTAGAGGAGAAAAACTGTTAACGCTCCACCTTCTGTGTCGCGTTTTTAGTTCGACAGATTTCCGAGTCAAATTGCTAAAGGAAACAGTTTAGAATTTGAACAACACAAATTTACCTGATATCAATACAAACATCAAGTGTAATTTGGCAGGACAATTTAATGAATAAGACATTTAGAATCATATCAGTGTCAAACTATTTATTTTGACAACCAACACCGCGATAATTGATAAACAAATGAATAAATGAAAAAACCACTAGTGCATTTGTCAACAGTAAAAGCACAAGAGTTTTTTTTTTATCAGATAAATTTCTTCCTTCAACGAAATAATTTTGCCAATCAGTGATTTCACGTGAAAAACTGACATGAAAAAATTGCGGGACCGTAAGTCGAGCAATTTTGTCTCATGTCAGTTTTTCGAGTGAAATTTTAGTTGAAAAAAATTTAGTCAATGAAAGAAAAGTTCGAGCGCTTTTTGGCAATAAATCAACGACAATATATAAATACACCACAATAATAATCACCTTGATTACAACAGTTATTTGAAGAAGCAGTTATTAACAATCAATTATAATAATGCTTTTTGAAATCTGTTCAAATGAAACTGTCCCTTAATTCAGACTTAATTTTTCACCCACTCACAGGGATGTTTCTTCAGCGGGAACGTTATTTTTTCCGGTCTGTATTTTCTCTGACAATTTTACTTATTTTGTTATTGAGGAATAAATATATTATTATTATTATATTATTACCATATTACGTTTCAGATAAAGTTTTGGACAAAACTACCGATACTGAACCTAACACACTTGGAGACGGTGTTTTCTTCCAAGGATATAGTTACACAGCTGCGTACGAATTCTCAGATGATGATTCCAATACTGGTGAAACCAATAAGGATAATAAAAAGGATGTTGACACGAACATAATAGAAAGCGATAAGAAAGAGTCAGAAGACAATTCAGAAATCGATGATTTGAATAATGTTGATCCACAGTAACAGTTGTATGAAGAAGAAATTTCAGAAGCGATGATACCGATCGGAGCATTCACATTTTGTCAATGTTATTCATTCTCATTTTCAAGTCACCCAACCAAAAATTTATGTTGTATAATACGTAGTAAAGGATTGTAAAATTGTTAATTTTTTCTCATACTTATTTTTCGGAAACAAAAAACTCATGTTATGATAGATATACCCATATAATTTTAACCATGTTTTAAATGTGTATTGTTATTCTAGATTATTCCTATTGCTATTAAAGCCCTTTTACTGATTCTGCAGTTTTCGTTTATTAAATGTGATTTAGTGCATCCAAAAGAATTTGGGAACCATACTGTGCCTGTCTAGTTCGTTCCCCTTACTAGTTTTTGAAACATCCGGTGTATCGCAACGAAATTTGGAGGGTATAAAGAGGAGATGAAGACCTACTTTTCTATGGAAAAATGAGAGCTGCAAGTTTTGAAATGGTGGTTGGGCACCATCATGAAATATTTTTTTAAATGGAAGACCCTGTATGATATTACATTTTCTGAATTTGCTCATAATTCTCAACAGTTTTTTTCCTGATACACTTCTAAATAAAATATTTATTTTTGAAAAGTGACATTTTGTTCATTTCAAATTCAACCAGAAACACGAATAATCAATCTCACTGAGTCAACATCTGCAGTTGCTGAATCCTTGTTGTTCTCTCTCTCCTTCTCTCTTTTTCTCTTTCTCTCTTTCTATCTTCCTCTCATTTTCTCATTCTCTCTTTCTATTTTTCTCTCATTCTCTCATTATCTCATTCTCTCATTCTCTCTTTCTCTCTTTCTCTCATTATCTCATTATTTCATTCTCTCATTCTCTCTTTCTCTCTTTCTCTCTTTCTCTCTTTCTTTCTTTATCTCTTTCTATCTTTCTCTCTTTCTCTCTTTCTCTCTTTCTCTCTTTATCTCTTTCTCTCTTTCTCCCTTTCTCTCTTTCTCTCTTTCTCTCTCTTTCTCTCTTTCTCTCTTCTCTCTCTTTCTCTCTTTCTCTCATTCTCTCTTTCAACCAGAAACACGAACGATCAATCCCACTGAGTCCACGTCTGCAGTTACTGAATCCTTGTTGTTCTCTCTCCCTCTCTCTCTATATCTTTCTCTCTTTCTCTTTTTCTCTCTTTCTCTCTTTCTCTATTTCTCTCTCTCTCTTTCTCTCTTTCTCTCTTTCCCTCTTTCTCTCTTTCTCTCATTCTCTCATTCTCCAGCCGCATTAGTGGATTTTCTTTCAATTGTATGAAGGCTTCTTTTGAGGAGTCATTTTGGGGTCTCTGGTCTCTGATAGGGAAATTCTTCTACACATCGGAGGAATATCTTATATATACATTTTAGTTGTTCTATATTCTGCATATCATTTTATGACCTCTTAGTATAATATCACTATTTGAAATACCATTTAAATCTATATAGTGGATTTTGCATGAACGTGTATGTAAATCCAAGGAATATTGAAAATGTAAATAGTCAATGCAAAATAGCCAACAAGCAATATGATTCACCGGACAAAAGGCGTCTTCGATCTCATATTCGAAGCATGTGCCATTAGAGTGTATCTCTAAGAAACATGATAACAAAAATTATTTTATGGTTCTGACTTCTGTTACTCATTGAATATTCCGAGAAAGCAGATTATTTATCACTTCTCATTCTTTTTCTCAATAAATCGATAATAATTGCGTTTACTCGAAAACAAAATATTGCAATATTATTATTGACTTGTGTTCCAGATAATCAATGTCAATTGATAAACTTTCGCTTACGAATTAATGAAGAGTCCAGAAAAATTGATAATTATTGTTGCTTGATGTGCTATTTTCATTAAGAATCGCGATCAGTTAGTGACTGAGAGTTCTTCAGTAAGTTTACAAATTTTACAAAGAAACATTAAAAATGAATCTCAAATATTCAGTCGCTGTATTCCTTTTCTTGTTGTTCATCGGTTTATCTGTGGAATATGTTTCAAGTAAGTAGGATAACTATGAGCTGACTGAAAATTGAGATGAATAATAATATGAATTCCAAATATAACATTGAATGTCTCGGAATTCGAGTGTAGTGGACATTGAAATTTTGGAGTTGTTAAATAATAAAGCAATTGATGCAGTTTTTTCTGATATTATTGTTTTTTCCGTCATCCGTTAACCAAAGCACACTTTTCTGCAAAGGTTTATGTTCGCAAACATGATCATTTCTGACAACTTAAATATGACATGAGTGTGACGGAAAATGACATTTCTATACCGGAAAGTGATTTTTATGCAGGATATCCTGTAACAATGTATGAATGAAAATTCGAGTAGAATATTCTGGAGTGCGAGCCGAAAGCAGCACGGATTTTTATTCTAACCGAGTAACAGACTATACTTTCTCTACGATAAAAAAAAATATTTAAATGAAATGAAAAGCAATAAGTAAAATTTCATGAGAAGTAACAACCCTGGGTTAGCCTAAACTATTTATTCACTACAGAAAAAGATTCATGATAGTACATTAAAACATGAGTAGATAAAAAGGTCTTTCAAATGCGTGCCTAATTTTTTTACCCACAAGTACATTGCTTCATATACTCACAGTTAATCCTAATAAACGAACATATTCTAGAGTCTAGACGCAAGAAGTCTTCGGCTAACTTTTGTATGCGTTCATTTAAACGATCGAAGAAACAATCAAACAACGTGAAAAGATTATCACTGTAATTTGCTACCTACCAACAAATTACTCTACTCCCACAGTGTTATTAAAAACGGCCGTAGAAAAACAAAAGTAAAATCTTTGTCGAAACCTAAAGAAGTGAATGAATGAATAATCAAGAAAATAATAATAATAATAATAATAGCTTCTTTATGTCATTAAAACATCGTTAATAAAAATATTACATGGTTTACAGAAATAGTATCTGAATAAAATGAAACAAAGAAGAAAAAGAGAAGAGTTACATAAGTCTTCATATAAATGTATATGAAAATTGACATGCACATTGTTCACATAGAGTAAAATTCGTTCAAAGAAAAATAATGACTTCAGTTGTCAAATTTATAAATTCAAAAGTGGAGACCTACACAAATCGAGTTGCTCGTTGAGGGTTCTAAATTTCTGGTTTTTAATTGATTTATTAATTTCCATGGCGTCCAACAGATTCATTGTCTTCCCTTCCAACAGATTCATTGTCTTCCCTTGGAAGCCATGGAAATTAATAAATCAATTAAAAACCAGAAATTTAGAATCCTCAACGAGCAACTCGATTTGTGTAGGTCTCCACTTTTGAATTTATAAATTTGACAACCCAGGTAATTTCCATCACCTCCAGGGTTTAAGTTTATATTGTTTCACCCTTGTTCTCTTAATTACCTCTCCATCCAGCCTACCTGCAAACTCCCTATATAACTAGGCTTAGAGTTCAATTGTATTAGTTAGTTTTTATACTTGATAATGGGATAAAACCCGAAACCGGTCGTAACAATAAAAAAATCTAGTGGAAATAAGACAAAAGAGTGTTCTTTCGTTTCATCAAAGTGATCAATTGATATATATTTTTTTTTTTCAGGTCAAAATCAACCAACGTGCTATGGGCGTGAGTGTCCTGTGGGCACCACAAGCTGTAAAAAACACATCAAATCATCATCGGACAGAACATTGCTCGAAATAAAGGTCAATTGTCTTGATGACTTGAGTAAGTAGATCTCGGAATATAAAATTTCAAATGCAGAATATCGAACATACTCACGTACATACTGTAAAATAAACTCAATAGTAGTAATAAAGAAATGGTCATCATTGACAACCTCTCAAGGATCAATAATGATTGAAGATGACTTGACGAAACATTCGAAACTTCTTATTTATTACGTTTTTATTTACAAAAATATGTAATGCATCTAAAAATTGTCAGCCTATTCTACTGATGTAAGTCAAATTACAGTATTATTGAACTGGCAGTGGTGAAAATAACATTTTCCGGAATGCGGATTGTAATAAAATCCCGTAAGTAGGTAGGTCTTTTTTATTTGGCAATTATTAAATCTCGTTTAAATCCGTAACAAGTGATTCAAACATATACATATTTAACAACAAAGTGTAAGTAGATATCTAAAATCAATAAAATCATTGTTCCTAGAGAATTTTCTATAAACAATGATTCAATTAGTTACTCGTTTCGCCATCTGTTGTTCTAACTGATAAACATCCTATACCAAAACTTTATGAAATCGTAGGATTCGTTCTACGATTGGCGCTTCACTTTCTTCATTTCAATATAAACCAATAGATGGCAATTTATGTGATTGTTGAAATGCAAAACTTTCTTTTGATTGTCCAGAGCACCATCATTGTTACTTGTTAATAAACATAATCTGATATCGAACAAACGAAAATAACATCTCGTAACTCGACGTATTTCTAAAAACGTAAATAAACAATAGTTCAACGGTCAAAATCAACATTATTGCCCCGAGATTTTTCTTGGTAAACAAGTTATATTTTCATCACGTTGATAAAAAATTGAGAACATGGTTAGGTACCTAGTTTCTTTATTTAAAATGTTTTCAAGTGTATAGGTAGTACCTGTATGAGCGGCAACAAGTGGTTTGACGTTTTTTCCTGAAAATTTATTAGGACTGACGAGTATTTAAATAAATCAGTATCTAGGAATTTTCGAAGGAGATCCTTAAACAATTTTATTTTGATTCCATTTAACTTCACAATTTTTTTTTAATTACAAATTCATAGCGGATAAGCGGATAAGTTTATGGTCCTATTCCATTTGAAATTGGTGCCGGGACTTTTGAGGTTGGAAAAAGACGAGCTTCAATAATACTCGGACTTGCATTAGTATAAATCAAACATATTTTTCTTTTTCATTCCAGATGGAAGCTTGAAAGAATACTTTTTCCAGGAAGCCAGTACTCTGAACCCATACACACATTATGAGAGTACTTCCTATTCTGGTACCGGAGATGTTGACAGAAATACTTTAAGATCGGGGAGATATTATAACGGACTAGAAGATTTTTCTTGAGAGAGCATGGAGAATTTGCCAATATTTGAGAAGCTTTAATTTATGTTTATCTATATTTTATATGGAATAGTTTTGTTCTGATCTCGAATAAAAAGTAGAAGAGCCACCAGGTCCTCCAATCGCTAAGCCTTGAAGACTGTAGCGTTCATAACTTTTTTTTATTTACCTACCTATACTAATGATGATAATTAAAATAAAAATTAAGTATTTTGTGTCTGAATACCCAAACATACTGGAGAAATATAGTTGATATTATTGATAAGTAGTGATTTTAATGACCAACAAATAGTTTCTAATAAGTAAATAGTAATAATATCAGTCTCAAAAGAATTTTGGTTGAAGGGTTATATGGCTATGAAATAAAATTTCAATGCGCCCTAGTGGCTAAGCGGTTTGACCATAATGAGTGATAAAAGTGTGCAATTCATAGGGAATTTAATGTAGTTCAGTCATAATTCAAGCTATTTTGTAATTACAAGCATAGTTTTTGAGTCACAAAGTGAGAAATTTTGGTTCTACAGGCCAAATCGTTCAGCTAAAATTACATTTGAGAGATGCTTTGTGTAGAAAATCTTATGTTCCTTTATTTTTGTACAGAATGGTCTACCTTAAAAATTGTGTAGTTTCATGACTTTATGGCAAAAAACTGAAAAATTGTCGAAAATTCTGAGGTTTTCTGCGATTTTTGTTGTGAAGCTATATCCGTGAAAAGTAGCAGAGTTGAAATACGGATTCAGCACCCCGAAAAACATATAGAACGAGTTTGAAAACAACCACTATATTTTTTCCTGAAACTGGAACTGACTGGATTAAATTGCGTTGACCAGAAAATAAAGTATTCGAATAATTATTGACTTGTTTTCCACATACCTAATCAAGTCAATTGATGAACTCTCGGTAACGTATCGATGAAGTACTTATCTGAAAAAAAATTTCAGCTGTTGATTTATGCTATTTTCCTGAATCTTTGCGTATCAGTTTGTAACTGGGAATAATCTAGCAGGATATACGTGCCATGAAAATCATTCTCAAATATTCAATATTCTCTTTTGATGACAGATGACAGATATTTCAATAACAGAATGGAAGATTTTTCTCAAGAGAGTTTAATCTTCCCTCTTCGTGTCCAGGTATCATATATAGCGGTTTGGTGTTTGGATAAACCTCCGGTATATTCAAGTTCATTCGAACTAGACATTACATTTGAACTTCATTATGGTACTAGGACTTTTTGAATTTTATAATGGTCCTTGGCCCATAATGAACCATAATGAACTTCATTATGTCACTAAAATACATTTATATAACGATGTCATTATAACATGCCAGCAGATAATAGTTATTTATGGTACTAGTGTGTTATGTTGAAAATAAGTCACGCGAGAAAGATTTATATATATCATTTTAGACAAGTAAACTATCAAATAACACACTAGTGACTTATGGATTATAACTCACCAGTGTGTTGTTTGATAGTTTACTTCTCTAAACTGACATTAATAATGACAGTCATAACTGTCATGTGTTGGATAAATATATGATAACTGTTGATGGCTGGAGAATACTTATTGTTTATCATGCTATATTTTAGAATGTATAATATGGAGATCAGTGAAATAAACACGGTTTTAAGAAAGATACTGGCTTTATTTAAGTATCGTCGATCCTTAAATGGATATCACAGAATTGTATCTTACAAAAAGTTTTATAGTTCATTCAGAAAAAAATATATACAAAAACCAAAACAATGGCACTTACACAAAAAGCAAAACATAAGAGAGGTTAACATAATAGGTAACTTTATTTTATGTAATGACTAGTACAAATCAATAGCCCAGCCCCAATCTATATTCTATCAATATGATATTTATTATCTGAATATGAGCTATATCCTATTGAATATCAAGCAAGTAAAAATTCGAGTCACTCTCAAGCCAAATTTGCAATATTAATTTGTTGAAATACTCTGATATTTCAAATTACATTTATATCATCTCACCTTGAAACCAGCCTGGATATTTTCAACTACGCTTCCATTATTAAATATCTAAATCGTCATGGTTACATGCAAATTGGTTCAAGGTGATTTGAAGAATGAAATATTGATAACTGAACCTTGGAAGCACTGAAAAAGTATTCTCTAAAGTGAGGTAAATTTTCCAAAACATATTTATTGCAAGCCTATATATTCTATAATGCGTCCAGAATCAGGACCATATGTCAGGTAATTAATTGATGATAGTAAGTAGAACACATGGTTATAAGTAGGTACTCAAATCATGAATGAATGATTCTCTATACAAAGATCTTCAAATGGAACTACATACACCCTCGATAATCACCATAAATATAACCAAAGAAAATTAATGTTTGAATTTGAATCAAATTGTGGAAATGACTTCGTCTATCTGTTTGTTCAAATGAACAATTGGACATTGAAATAGAACACTTGTTCAAGTAGTGTTATTTAGTCTGATCTAACCAGAACGAACTAACCTTACGTAGACATTCAAGTGCGTGGAGTTTGTCTAACTTGGTATAAAAATTAACTATTGGACATTCAAATAAAACACTTGTAATTATTTAGTCTTATCTTAATTATCTTACCTGGGCTATGAAATTTTATTTAAAAACTAAAGAAAACGCGCTTCACTTCCAACATGTACTCGAATGTAAAAAAGTTTGGGTGCCCTGACCTATTTTGAATTTTGAACTGAATTTGACTATAATCACAAAACACGCCCACCATCTTGGGATGCCATGTTGAAGTCATGAATTTTGACAATGAAAATATTATTGCCACACTTTATTATTCGACGTTGCTAACATCTGTGTTTTCGAATAGAATCTTGTTTCCGTCGGACATTGCATGTTCAGCGACTGCGCGCATCTCGGTTTGTCCCAATCGACAAGTTCGCTTGTCCTCGACTAGGCTGGCACCAATGCTCCTTTCCGTTTGTCCGATATAAACCTCACCACAGTTACATAGCATGCTGTGAACTCCTGGTTATTTAAATTAATCTTTGCTGTCTTTTGCTGATCTCATATATTCCGATATTTTCTTCGTTGGTTTGAGAAGAAAATATCGGAATATTCTTCGTTGGTTTGAGAAGAAAATATCGGAATATTCTTCGTTGGTTTGAGAAGAAAATATCGGAATATTCGAGATCAGCAAAAGACAGCAAAGATCCATTCGAATGGACAGGAGTTCACAGCATTTTAAAAGTGCAAAAACCTAGCCGGTCACCCAAGTCGGGCGGAAAGTACGCGCAGGTGACATATGACAAATGACTAATGACAAATGATAGGTGATTGAAAAAAGTAAGAGGTGACGGATGATAGAGAAGGGATGATGAGGGGCAGATGCTAGGTGAAAGATATTAGGTGACAACAGACAAAAATAGATGACAGATGAACGGCGACGGATGATTGCTGACAAGTGACAGATTACAGGTGACAGGTATGATACGTCACTCAAAAACTTGGCGCGCTCTCCTTGGTTGATGGTCGTGGAGAATTGGAAATGATTTCTGTTTAGAACATAAGACATTTTAGTCGCTATAACTATGAAAAATTAAAAAAAATTGTTGCGTGGGCGGCTGTGATTCCAAATCTTAATATTGTTTTCGATTCCAAACAACGTTTCTAAATAAACTTCTTCGATAATAAGGGTAAATTACTCTTGATCAAAATTCCCAATTTTTGTTTTCTCCTGTACACCGTTTGGAAATTCAGAATTTGGATAACTCAAATACAAATTTTTCGCGAAGCACCAACTTTTATGCGGAATGAAATTTTCTGACAAAAAATGCATGATAAAAAAGTTTCCCATATGGTGCAATTTTTTTTAAACTCACTGTATATATACCCCACTAGTTTTTCAGTAGGAACCTGAGCATTTATAGCAATGCAGAGACAAAAACAGTCTTTAAGCTTTCTTGAATCTGGACAAACTATAGTGCTTGAAGATTTGGGGCTACAACAAATATGTTTTGTTAGCCCTTTCTACCATGACTGCTGGTCGAAGTATCCTATTCGAATATGACAAAACTGACAAAATATACAATGAAATAGAATTAAAAACACAAAAAAAATCGCGACAATCGGTCTCTTGAAAATATATACATTATTTGAGAAAAGTATTGTCTGTTGCAAGCAAAAAACACAAATACCTATAAATACAGCTTACAAAACATTTTTGATTTTGCTTATGGTAATATCTTAAGTCTACTTACTGGTAAAATCCTATTCAATGTACACCTTTGGAACTCTTTGGCAAAATACATCTAATTTATAAATAGCTAAAAATATCGAGCCAC